>OX155954.1:3505911-3900911 GCA_944548615.1 Micropterix aruncella
AAAATTTTGTATTATTTAACAATAGCTGCTATATGCCACTTTAGTTCGTTGGCTATTGTAACTCCTAAGTCCCTCTGTAAATGTACATTTTTAGGACGATGCCATCTAGTATCGGATAAGAGAATTGTTCCGACCCACATGCATTACTGTTCATTTTTCCTTGTTCGATTGAATGAGCCATTCTTCAGCCCATGACTTGATCTGGTCGGCACCAGAGAGGATCTACAGGTACTTAGACAACGCTGCAGATACATGAGCACCGATGTGTTGCATGCCTCGTCGACGATAAGAAAACCTATGATAGAATATCATAAAGAACTCTTGGACGCTCTAAATAAAGTTGGCTTAGACCTGAGAAATATCCACAACATTGCCAACCTACGAGTATACTGGAGACAGAATGCCATATTCCGGCTAGATACGACCAAAGAGGAGTGCGGCAAGGATGCATCTGACGCCGCTAATGTACAATATATACTCGAAAATAGTCTTCAGAGAAGCAATTGGGGACCTAAATAGCGGTATTCTCGTAAACGGCACTCCCATCGATGACCTTCGCTATGCTGACGACGGCAACTAGTGCTGCAGAACTCTTTGAACTGGTTAATAAAAGTCAGCCAAGTCAGCAGTGAATACGGCCTAAACATAAATAAAAACAAAACCAAAGTTATGGCCGTCAGCAAAGAACGCAATATTAATGTGAATGAGACTCAACTAGAAGGTGTCCAGAAGTACGAGCACTTTGTCAGCTTGGTGAATGAAGAATAGGAAAATACTCAGGAGATGAAATGTCGCATAGAACAATCCAGAAGCGCGTTCGTCAAATTTAAAAATATCCTCACCTACAAGGACCTTAACCTCCCTTTAAGAATGAGATTGCTTGGATGCTATATTTTTCCAGTTCTTCTATGGAATTTATGAACTCCTACTGTAAAATGTTGACTGATAACTCTCGTAAAGAAATGGTACTCCGAAGAATGTGCCGTTACTCACGACGGTTAAACGACATAATCGGAAAAATTTCCGCAAGGTAATAAATAGGCAAAATACCAGGACGAGGAGGTCCAGGAAGACGCAGAATCTCTTGGCTGAAAAATTTAAGCTGTGATGCTAGCCAACATCCTGAGAGGGAAGGGCACCCGAAGAAGAAGAAATCTAATTAAGGAGATAAGGAACATTTGCTTGAAGCCGTAGAAAATCGGTCACGAGGATTTATAAAGTAATTCGCGCTGCATATGAGTACCCAGCGACGCACAGTGGGAGCGATTAAATCAATATTTGCTGGAAATTATTAAGGGTTATACTTGTAAACGATAAATATACAATATATAGGTACAAATATCGAATTCGAGTTAGGATTTGTTAAACCCCTGAATTTCCTCTCCTACAAAAAGGACGAATCTCTCAAGATACACGAATTGTTGCAACTACAGCATCCAGGACATTCATTGATCTCGCTTTCCTGCAAACCTGGTAGTTACAAAGGTCGAGTGTAACCGTGGGCTGACTTATGCCGGACAGACGAAGCGCCCGATTATGAAACCGAAAAGTGAAAACCGTCCAGTGAGTCGTCAATCTGCGAGCACTTGGAGCATTGTAGAGTGGATCGGTTGCTGTCTCATAATCCAATTGTACTCTCAATAGAACAAATATATTTCCAGCGAATGGTCGGGGAAGCAATCGAAATCAGAACGGCAAACTTCAATCCAGATGATGGTTTCAAACTTTCCACCCCATGGAACCCTCTATGAAGACGTTCTCATCGCCGACCCTAGACGACAGAAACGCTAAGCAGGAAGGACTCGCTGAATTATGTGTAAAAAGACGATTTTAAAAGTTCGCTCTAAAATATTCTTCGCTACGATCCACGCGGTGGAAATTGAACTACCCGCCAGAACACCCAATGAATGCAGAGTGCCGGGCCGCAGCGTCCGCGACTATCTTTATTCCTTCTATTATTGGTTATTATAACATTGTGATTATCTGATTTTATTCTGACTATTGACTATTATTATTATTATTAATTTGTTACTGCTTGTTTATATTTTTTTACTATCCATATTGTAATTTGTGAAATAATTAAATAATTCTAATTGATTAGTAATACTATTGACGATATGATAATTTGTGAAATTATCGGAAAATTTTGTTTATATAACCTAGAAAATCTGCGTTTGAATGTTCAACCTTCATATTAATATACCATATAATGTAGGTAATGTAGGTATACACATTCTAGTAATATGTTTTGTTAATTTTGACACTACTAAAAGTAGGAATTCCTATCAACTGGTTTATTAATAATTATTAGTCATACTAGTATTGTCCACGTGAAGACGACAAATATGCCAAAACGTCGGGAAAACTATTCCGTAGTTCAAATGCTTTCGTATTATTGAATTTCCGCCAACTCTTGCCATGCCTAGGCCCTATTATAATCAATATTCTTTTATTCATCCAAAATTTCATTTACAGTTGGATATGTCATAATAATAAATGTTTAAAACACAAATAATCAAAATATGAATGAAATACATAATAAAAAAAAAAAAAGGGCAATAAATAGCTTCAAACTAATGCAAAAAATAATCAATACTAATAATAAACACAGTCAGACAAAATAAAAGATAAATGCTAAATAATCAAATATGTAAAACGATCGTATGTCTTATTATACGAATAATAGAGGTATCTTAGACAGATGATATTATTTTTCATAATAAGTGTATTAAAAGTATTGTATTATTAGTAAATTAAAGATATTGTATTACTTTTTCGATGACGTCTATCTTATAAATAGCATATGTGATGAGCCAATGTTTAACTCTATATTCAAACATTTTTGGTTTTAAAAGTCTTATTCACTTGGAACGTTATTAAAGAGTTTAAAGGCCAAATATACAAACGATTTTGGATTATAGTCAAACGGATTTTGGGGAGGGCTATGTTAGTTTTGTTTCGAGTGTCGTAATCATGTACATGCATGTTAAGCGTACGTTTATGTATGTTGTTTTTAGCATACATTAAATAACTGTGAATATAAGCTGATGCCATGGTTAGAACTCTGTATTTCTTGAAAGGAGGCGCGCAATGTGTGTCCCTCCATACACCGGCAATCGTCCTCATCGCTTGCTTTTGGAGGACAAATGCTCGGTTACTGTCCGTGGCATTCCTCCAAATAAGAATCGCGTACAAGGACAGCCTCGAGCCTCAAACATGATACACGCTCAAACCCGCACTCTCACCGCTGAGAAATTTAATTCTTCAGATAGTAAATGTCGCAGACGATATACTTTTACAAAAAACTATTGATGTGGCCTTCTAATTTAGAGTATCTTCTACGGTTACCCCTAGGAGCTTTGTTTCAGTCACAAAATCAATGACTGTATTGTTAATACTTGCTGGGACTTGATTTCTAGGCTTACCTCGACAGCGGAATTGAATTCCTACGGTTTTCAAAGTATTTATTACTAACTTGTTATCTCGGATTGTTTTTACTGTTAATACTGCGTTAGTGATATCATTTATAAAGAGTATCATCGATAGCAGCCCTAAAATAGATCCCTGAGGTACCTACCCCACAAGTGGTATATCTCGTCTGTGATCTAACTCCTCGGACTTCAACTAATTGATGTTTATTTTCAAGGTATGACTTTATAAGTGACGAGGTGTTTCCTCGTATCCCATAATATTCTAACTTCTTGATAAGTACACTGTGGTCTACTGAGTCGAATGCCTTCGTTGTCGCAAAAAATACTGACAGGATTAGATGATGTATCCACGGCGTTTTATACAAATTTAGTCAGTTCACCAATAGCCATTTTGTACACATTTTTTTCCGAAAACTGAATTTGCTTGCAGTAATAATATTAAATTTAGTAATAAAAAATATATTCTATTACAGATATTTTTTTCTAAAAATTGTGAGAGAGCCGGTATTATTGATATTGGTAGATAGTTGTTTGAATCTGTTTAGGGGCCTTTCTATACACTTTTATAAACAGGAACACTTGTTAAGTGTCTCGGAAATATGCCTTTTTTTAAACATTGGTAAATATAGTTCTCAAGGCTTGTATAGCTCTGGCAAGATGCTTTTAATTAAGTTAAATCAGTGAAACCAAATATCCCGTGAAGCTTTCAACTGTATGCTATTCACGCAATTCAATATCTTTTATCTTTATATAGGGAAGCTTTAACTCATTTTACCGTTTACGAATTTAAATTGTCATTTATTACTATTATTATTATCAGTTGTCAAAAGATTAGTCGCATTAATAAAATAGTCACTCAGCATACAATTTTTTTGTATTCACAATATCTAAGGGCCTTGTACCTATGTATTTTGTCATTCCATATTAGGTCAAATGCATTCTCGCTTTGGAGTATAATGCAACATTCCTTATGTATAATATTCCATGTGGTTTTAAATTTATTTGAGGATTCGTTAATTCTTCTTTTAATGCTTAATCTCTTAGCTATTTTAATTACGTTGTCATCTGTTTTCTTATATTTGATATAAAGAGATTTCGTCATAATATGTTTTCTTATATTTGATATAAAGAGATTTCGTCATATGTTTTCTTATATTGGATATAAAAAGATTTCGTCATGTTTTCTTATAAATATTTGATGTAGCGTCATTTGAATTAAATATTTTGCTGAAAGTCGTACAAAACCTGTAATCTGGCAAGGGAGACTTTGATGCCTTTTGTAAACCAAGAGCTGTTTTTGGTGTTTCTTGAGATTCGTTAAAGTTTGGGCAGCTTATACATTTTGAAGCAGCTCTCTAGCTCCTTCAAAATTTATACTAAGCGTTCTCAATAAATTTGAAAAAGAATAATCTGGATTTGCTCCTGTGGGTTGTAAATGTTGTTTTGCCAATAAACTCAGGAATGTTTCCAAATTCTCAGCGTTATACTGGCGTCTCCACACACACTGATTACTTTTTGAGTGAGGTTTTCAAACTGGATTAACAATTTGATCATCGTGGTCAGAGAAATCTATGATTACATTTATAATATTATTTAGGTCATTGATAATAAAACATTGTCGAGTCAAGTTGAACTCGTTTTGGATTCTAGTTTTAACACTTTTTTTATTAAATTAATATATTTAATTCGTAAGCTGCCAAAAAAGTCTTTTAGAACGTTACTCTTTGTACTATTATGCATAAAATTGATATTAAAATCTTCTATAATTGCTATGTGAAGATTTCTATGCACTAACAATTCCATCATATGCTCAAGCTGTAACATAAATATTTCAAAATCCGTGCTCGGTACTCTATACATACATACAATGAGAAATTTAAGACTTTTCAGCTCGATGCACGAAATCTCGATGATCTCAACAAACTGATCCCTTACATCGGTGAGTTATGTAGCATGTGTATTGTTTGGAAGCTGCATATTGTATTTTGTAAATATGCAGCTTCCTTCTCTGATATGGCTGGAACGGCAGAAGCGACTTCTTAATTTTTGATTGTTGACGTGTAAAAGCTTTATGTTTTCGTTTGTCATCCAATGTTCGGTTAAACATAATATTATAATATGATGTCAGTATGATATTTATTTTCGGTAACTTCGAGGTTTAGGCATAAAGTTTCCATTCCTCGAACATTCAGATATTCAGATATATTGTGCGGCGGATTCAGTGCGTAATTTACAAAGGAAGCAAAACTACATTAATAAATCTATATGCTGTCAATCAGAGCGGAGAGAAACGGACGCAGCTGTCGAGGGAGGAAGCCACTGATCATTTCACTGCGCGCGTTCGCAAAGCGGGCCGCTCGGCATTTTAAAAAAAAAGTTTAAATAAAACTAACCTCCACGTACATTGTGATCAAATCCATTACAAACAGGGCGAAACTGGCGCAGCTGATCAACGCCGATACGTTCACGTCCATGTGTCTCCATGTCAGCCCAGAATTCAGCAATTTAGCCATCTCTTTCGATCTTATTACGCACGTGAGCAGCCAATAGCTCGCGAGAAGAGACACGAATCCTGGAAGTCTCACTTGCTCCAAAAAAACGTAGAGAAACAGCGCAATCGACCACGCTATTAAATTGGACAACTCCGCCCAGATTATCCAAAATAAACCACTGAAGACTGAACTCGCCAAACCGCTAATTTGAATAATTCCTAAACAAAGCGCAGTTATTCCCCTTTCGTTATGAAAACGCCATTTATCGCGAAATAATATATCACTGAAATAAACATTTTTAAAAAACATTTCACTCTAACACGAATAAATAAATTTGAAACAGATAACTCACTCATCCCGCCTCGACCATTTTAGATACGCAATCGCCACCAGAAAGAAATATGAAAAACCCGACGAAGACAAAATTAACCAAGTCGAAGTCTCACATTTTACGCTAAAATCACTATTATTTCCGCAAAATAACTCCATGCTTATTTTTCAATTTTCCCGCGCGAAAGATCACGCAGAACTGAACAGCCGCAGAAGCGATCGAGTTTATCACTGCACCCGTTCAATTGAGCCGAATCAGCCAATTAAAATATAATATCCTGATATTCCTTTCGAGAAAATTCAGTCATTTCAAGATTTGATTTCGAGAGGGGCGAAAACTTCGTTAAATTCGTAAAATATAAATAAAATGTTGGAAACAATTGTACTATCGGCTAACAGATGGCGCTCGTTATTTATTTAAATAACTGCCACCTAGCGGCTGAACGCTGCACCAAAACGCTTGGAAATAGTGCCGCTACCGCGCAGCAGATGACCCCACTCCCCTTCTTAAGGTGATTCGTCGCGGTCCGAGGAAACTATTCTGATAATAGATGGCGTTGTAAGCAATATTAACAGAAAAATACGATTTTTAGCTCTCTCAGTGCAGTAAAAATTACGAAATAAATTTACCGGGAACTTTACATATACACGGTTCGATGTACTTCGTATCACCGCGATAATCAACCGCATTACGAAATTAATGGGGAAAACAGACCAATTTCGGTTCTGAACCGAAATTGGTCTGTTTTCCCCATTAATTTCGTAATGCGGTTGATTATCGCGGTGATACGAAGTACATCGAACCGTGTATATGTAAAGTTCCCGGTAAATTTATTTCGTAATTTTTACTGCACTGAGAGAGCTAAAAATCGTATTTTTCTGTTAATATTGCTTACAACGCCATCTATTATCAGAATAGTTTCCTCGGACCGCGACGAATCACCTTAAGACAATAAAAACAAACTTTTTTTCGTACTCTATTTATTTTATTAAACGCAAAATGAGTATAATGCCAACGGCCTTACATTAAATCTGGCCAAAAAATAAAATATTACTCTAAACAAAGATTTTTAAATCATAAAAGCAGCCGAAAAAAAATCACTTATCACAAATCGAACAAAAAGCTTACAAAATACAAAGTCAACGAGGAGATGTAGGAACGAAAAATATAATTTTGTCTCTTCCACTTGTGACCCTAACAGTCGGCTGGGATTTAGTATAATTTGTGCAGAAGTGTGCATTCCGGTCATTTTAGTCTGTGTGCCCAACGGAAGACATTCTTAATCTTTTTTTCAAAATAGCAAAATTATTTATACGCTATTTTTTATACTTTGATCAACAACTATTATACGATGCAACATCAAATTGAGCATTCGTTAAAAATACTGCAATTTGGTCGCGGGTGCGTTCGACAGTGAGTTACGTCGAAAAGTAATCTAGCTTTAGCAACACGACTGCGATGACTATCTTAACATCAGATTCTTAGTTAATAAACTATCGCTAATTAATTATGCACACGGTGAATCTAAACTGTAACTACGTAATATGTCAGTTCTTTCAGTAATCAATAATCAATACGGCAAAATTCAACATTGTCATGGCTCCGAATGCAAGCGGTCAGAAGAACACCGAAATACGTAAAAAAACAACATCTACTAATTACGGTACTTACGAGATAGAAGACAGAAAAAGCTCAGCGCACATGGTCGAGAGTTTACATCTAAGCTTTCAATTATATGAGATTCTCGCTCGAGCGTAGAGAGCGGTAATGCACAAATTATAATCTCTACTTTTAACAATTCTAACGTGAGAGTTTCTCTATAAAATTAGGTAGGCATACCCACATCTTTAAAAAAATATGCATATATCCACGGTAAAGACGAATACAAATAATGATCTTTATAGTATTAAAGGATTATTACACTAACCATATTGTAGGATATGTCATCTTTTTTAAACAATAGAGAGCTCGAGGGGGGCCACTTCCCTTTGCAAACTGCAAATGTATTTAAAAAAGTGTAAAGACGACCGCCACCTTCGGTTCTTTTGACATAGAAACAAGTCATGGCACATTAAAAGGGATTTTACAACATCGACGATCTAAAATGAAAACAGTTACTTTCAGCAAGCTAATGAAGTGCGATCCCACGTCAAGTTATTTCCAAAGCTCACAATGACAAACCCCAAAGCACTCTATTTTGATGTAAAATACAAAATCAGCAACGCATGAAATGTTTTAACAAATATTTACACATTTGAGCTCATATGTGCTATTCGAGTAATTTTATATTGGTATAAAGTCCTAAAAAATAAAAAGCTTTCCAAAAATGACATTCAACAAAAGCCCGACGATTGCCCCATCAACGTAAGATATGTCTACGATAGAATGGCTTAAAGAGAAGTGACAAACCGAAAGAGGAGACTCGGGTCGCGCTACAACAACTTACTTGTATAACGGTAGATTAATTAATCATAAAGGTAATTTGTTAATGAGTATTTTTCATTTTGATACGTATAAACATTTTCATTGCTTAAGGCTAAAAATTTAAAATCGTGTTGAGTATAAATGGTCACTAACGTTTCGGTTAGCAAAAAACACTATTTACATTCCTTTGTTAGAGTAACACTATCACGAAAGGTTCGGATAGAAAGACTCGCACCTATAATTATTTTGATCGAAAGCTCAAGTATGATTTAATATCTTCAAAACGTTTGAAACCATGTATTTATATACAATAACAATTTATGATTATTTTCTTTGTTTTGGCATATAAAAGGATATTATATCGATACATTTAATACTAAAATATGTGTCAAATTTGGAACAGAATTGAAAATAAATGTTTCAATACTCGTATTAGGTCACAAAAAATACGATTTGAACAAAAATAAATGAATGTAACTTATTTGTAAATGAGCTACCCTACCTAAAAATAGGATATGCCTATACTATTAAAATAAACATCAAAGACTGCTGTCGTCGCGGTCGATATAAACTACAAATTACTTACAAATATGAGAGAGCAGATATGTCAAATATACCCAACAATATTTGGGAGATGTGCGATGCGCACGTATAACTATTAATTTATCAACAACGATATACCTAGAATGCCGGGTTTACGCTAAAATAATATGTAAACTGAAGGTCAGCGTCAGTTACATGTACTTTTTGGCTTTGTTTGCACCGCGGCCGGTGAGATTTTGCATCGCTATTTTGAGTAAACTACACCTACGCGACACTCGCACCCATATAGGTTTGATTAGTATATTAAGCACCCTAAATGTAACTGTTGAATCTCCAATGAACTTTGTACAATAAGAATAGACTTTGGTAACTTGCGTATTCGACGAAAATGAAATCGAAAAAAAAGTGACAAATTGTTAGTAGAAAATATTAGGAAGATCTTTCAAAATGACTAGCGAGCGATTGAGATTCACGGCACCGCGCTCATAATCATTCTTAAAGTGCGGGAGAGGAGAGCTGCCCAACGAAATGAGATTAACATTAAAAAGAGCCTAATCTTAATCTTCTTATTAACATTTATACTCTTGTCACTTTGGTATTTGAACGATAGATATTAAATTAACGATCAGCACGTCGTCTCCGATAGAGTTGAGCCTGTGCGATCTGATTCCTGGAACGCCCCGCATCCATTTGAAACCTTCCTTTATCTTATCACTGGTAATCAGGAAAAACGTGTATTCTAAAATGTGACTCTGCAACGGGTGCTCTTTTTCGGAACAGTAGCGTCCTTTGAAACGATGCATCCAACTCAGTAAGGAGCAAATCTGTTGTATCCACTTCGATATACCGTGGCCTGCAAGAGAAATTAATCAAACATTAGGCATCTTTTCTTAACCCGCTCTATCCGTAACATCCATTTGGGGACATGTATGGCGGCCGCCTAAAATCCGAAACATCCGCTACTGGATATCGCGGTCGCCGCTGCGAAAAATGCAATTTACGATTCGAAACGTCGTACTTAATGCTTTCTGACGGCGGAACGATATGGCCAAATAATCTTTAATTCGGCGGCCACCGGTGAAAAAATCGAACGGCGATTTAAAAAGTCAGCATAGACGTCAAAACGGCAGTCCATCGGCCAGCGCCGCGGCCGCGTATAGTTCCGCGGAATGGTGGTTTTGTGCAGTGTTTTGTGGATAACAGTGCAGTGTTTACTGGATAACCGTGAGTAATTTGCATTTTTAAGTAGTTTAGGCATTAGGATTAGTCAATAGAGATAGTCCATTTGCTGTTTTTCACGAATTTTTAAAGAAAACACTTCGGCGACAACAAACGGCTCGCGAAAAAATGGTTGTTATTATTTTGTAATGTTTATGAAATATCCCGATATATTGCGAAATATGACGTAATGTCGCTTTAATTTACTAACAAAATAAGTATTGTTTCATTTACATCCTAAGTTATCACATAATTAGGCGTATTTTGAAAATTATATCTTGTTTTGTAAAATGAATCGCGCAAAGAAACTTGTTTTGATAATTACTATGAGAGAATAAAGTGCGATTTTCCATAGTTTTTCGATGAAATGTGACTCTTTGGAGTATAGTAATTAGTTATTAGACATATAATAAGTCTATGATAAGACAATATAAATGAAAAAATCTAACGAATTTTATATTATGAGCATTCAAAGTTTATTATTAAGTTCGGACGCGGAAACTCTCAAAACTTTAGATTTTTCTATAATATCAGACAAAGCTCAAAGTTCTGGTGTGATTTCTAAGAAGTGTGATGTAGTAATAAAGTTATTTTGAAAGAATTTCATATAAAAAAATACCATAAGTAGTCACAAATTAAAAATAATTTTTTTTTTTTTTTACGAGAATACATAAAATTTTTCTTGGCTGAATAAATAAATATTTTTGTATGCAAATAAGTAAAAAAAAAATATCGTTTTGGTAAAGCATTTAATAAAGAACATAACTGTATTTACAATTTTTGCATATTTTACGTATTTTGTGACAAAAAAATCGAAATGATTTTATAGGCGAGTTTTATCAGTTTGCCAATTTTGTAATATTTATTCATTATTATCTTAATTGTTTTACGAGATAAGGTTATAATGTTTTATATGTCAAATTTCAATGCGATCATTTTTCTCTTTATCTTTTTTTAATCCGTTTAGTGGTTTATAAGTTATGATCGTTTTTCTCAAGGCCGTTGACTCGCGTCGATTTTTTTCCCGAATATGTCGCGCGCAAAAGTGATAGGTGAGTTTTTACCTCGCAACAGGAGGGGTTAATAGTTACTTTCGTTGTATTCAAAATCGTTGAACTAATTGCGGTCTATAAGTCTTGATCATTGACTGTCGGTGATCGGTTACTATAACCTCATTGACACCTTTGACATAGGTTTTTTTTCTGCTACATTTCAATAATAAATACAAACAGAGCTGCCATAAAATTCACCAAGCGGAGTCCGTCCCATTGTTATATTACTATTACACTTATTGGGGGGGGGGGGGTGAGCGGTAGACTCCGGATTAGCGACCGGCTGGTAGGCCACATGCGCCAACATTCACCGTGTGAAGATGAACAGTGAAACCGATCCGGATGACATTTGGGAGAAAAGTTATTATTTAATTTGTACTTGTGGTCTTTTTGGATATTTGATTCCCATGGAACGGTTGATTCTACAATTAGAACTATCTTCTGAGATAGGGAGTAATCTGGACGGAGGGCTATGCATCCGAAATTTTCAGGGAATTGATACTGCTTAGAGAAATTGATCGACCTAGAGACAGAATCCAATCCGAAGCTTTCTCGATTATTGAGAAAGGTTTTGTAGTGCAATGTTTCCCGCCTTCAGAGCTATCTCGCACAAACTGTATTGGGGGTTTGGAGGGTAGTAGGGAGAGCTATTCCGCACAAACTGTATTGAAGATTTGGAGGGTTTGCAGTACAATTTTCTTCATTTAGTCAAGTCAATCATCGGTTTGAGGTCACCAAAATTCGACATTTAAAAGAAGGCCACCGAAATTTTTTTCATTATCGCCCTAAAGACCGGTAGCCGAAAGGATAGCAGATTCCGCAACAGTTATGTAGAGCGGGAAGAACGCCGATTCGAGAGCCGATCTCCGAATCGCTTCACTTTCCGCTGGCTCTACGGCTATTATAAACGGGATGGAATTAAATTTAAAAAAAATAATAGGCTTACTCCGTAGCCGGCGACTGGTCCGATTCCGTGGCCGAGATAGGGATCGGCGTATTCGCGGCCGTATCTGAAAAAAAAGATATAATTTTGTAACAAAAAACACTTTACTGTAGATGGATTTGTATGGGCCCATGATGAGGTGGCCACGATGACCCATGTGTTCAGGGTCGGTCACACTCACGGGTCAACACCCATCCGATGGCCTCCACGCATGGGGTGCGAACCTGGGTAGGACACTGGGTCAACCAGTCTCCCCTGGGAATCTAACCTCTGACTAACAGTCGGGGGAGTCTGGGAACTGTATTGTTTCCTATAGAGCGGGGGTGGTTGTCTACCTTACGGCGACTGCTCTTAAATGACCATTGGCCATCCGATCCCGGTTCAGAGTCGGGCGAAGGACGCCTTGGTCCGCGATAGATTCGGTGCACACCGTTTCACAGTTTCGTAAGGGAGAGGACCGCGCAAGCGACCTCGAACTCGGAACCAATCGAGAGACCGGAGAAATCTGGTCACAATTGGAAGCAAGGGCGCGAGGGTCGGCCCGCCAGGTAACACTGGCTATCTCGCGGTAAGGCGTTGGCTCTTGCGGGTTGTGACGTAGCTGGACGTTGGATTTGTTCTGTCCAAAGTCTTCTACGTTCACTGCAGGGCGACAGAACGAGAAAATCGTTAAAACGTCCTGTGGTGACGGGCTCGCCCGTTGTAGTTGACACCGCAAGTTGTATCGGTTTTTCAGTTATTTTATGATTAAATACTGGCTTTTTATAGTAATATTAATGTATTCTTTCAAAGATTGATTTATAACCTATAAATACGTTTGACAGTTAGATGTTACTGAGTTTTTAACATACATATATGAGTATGTGAGTGTTGCAATGCTAAAAAAATAACATAAAGAAAAATAACAATTACATTAAATAAATTTAGATATTATTTTTATTATTATATATTTAACAGGCAGGCAGCTTAAGCTGATGTGCTTGAGTCCGTGCTTGCATTGCAATTTTTGTGGAATAAGTCCAGTTTATTTTTAAAGTCATTGACATTTTTGGCACTGATTACTTCACTAGGGAGGTATTCCATTCGTTTACCACTCTACTGCTGAGGAAATGTCTCTTGGGATTTGAATGGAATGATTCACGCTGGAGTTTCAGATGATGCCCACGCAGATGTGTGTTAGTGTTCATGGTGTAGATAGTCTGCAACCCAGGAACGTCATACAATGCAGTCAGGATCTTATATGTCTCGATTAAGTCACCCCAAGCCCTGCGTTGCTCCAGAGTGGTCAAACCGAGAGCCACCAATCTTTTCTCGTATGTTAGATGCTTCAAGTTAAAAGGCAATTTAGTCGCTCTTCGCTGGACCTTCTCTAGAAGATCGATATCCTTCCTAAAGTATGGATTCCAGATCTGATAGGCGTATTCCAAACTGAGTTTTACAAATGAATTATAGATTTTCAGCATCAGTTCCTCTGTGATATGGTGAAAAGCTTTCTGAATGAGGAACAATAGAGAGTTTGCTTTCTTTACCAATGCAGTCACGTTTTCTTCCCATTTTAAGTCTTCGGTGACTATTACGCCAAGATCCCTTTGTGATTTCACAGCACTAAGACAGGTATTTTCCAGAAAGTACGGCTGCTTAAGGTTCTTTTTACCGAAATGAAGAACAACACATTTTTCAGCATTAAGATTTAGGAGCCATTCCAATGTTCAAGCGCTGACTTTTTTGAGGTCATTCTGTAAGCTGCAGCTACGGAGTAGTGGATTTGCATATATCTTCGTATCGTCTGCGTAAAGACTCATCCTTGATGATATACTAGCTCGTAGGTCTGTCAAGTATAGGATGAATAACACTGGCCCCAAAACCGATCCCTGCGGTATACCACTGAGGACATTATATGAGTCCGGTAAAGCCGCTTCCACTTGAAAGGTGCGATTTAGTAAGAAAATCTGTAATCCATCTCAAAACACTTCCTCTTACACCCAGATGCTCAAGCTTAAAAAGGACGTGATTTATAACGACTCTGTCAAATGCCTTCTCGTAATATAGATATATTACGTCCACAGGGTCTCCTTTATTCCAGCTTGAAGTTCACTCATTGAGACATTGAATGAGATTCGTTACGACAGATTGACCTGGCACAAATCCGTGTTGTTCCTCATTGATGATGTTCTGCTGGGACAGAAAAACTTGCAGTTCTTTGACGATGATTTGTACCATGACCTTACAAGTGATGCTGGTGAGGCTAATGGGACGATAGTTAGACACACTCAGCTTGTCACCCTTCTTTGTAAATTGGGGTCACCACTGCATGCTTCAAATCCGATGGCACTTTGCCAGTACATAATGATTCTTGCATCAAATTAGCCAAGGGAAAACTTAAAGTTGAAGCGCAGTTGTTTAAGAGCACAGATGGTAGATTGTCAGCACTAATTGCAGATTCTATATTTAGTTTTTTCAGATGTATTTCAATGATTTCTGCTGTGATGGTTACATATTCGAATGAGTTTTCCACCCTAGGCAATACATTTATAGGCAACAGTAGCCCTGCAGGTTCAGTTACAAAGGCATTGAGGAACTGTCTCGCCAAAATATTTGCAACTTGTGAGGGTTTATAGCAATAATATTGTTTGTATTGTCGCATAAGCATGGCGGACAAGAAATTTTTGACATTAATTGTCGCCGTATGTAGCTGTAGAAAGGCTTACAACCTGAGTCAACAAAATTCTTTTCGAATTCACTCCTTAATGCCCGGATATCTGATTGAAGTTGGTTTGTTGCAGTTCTGTATTCTCGGTATGATACAGGGCTTTGGTTCAGTTTGTTTTTATCCCATAGCTTTCTTTATTATAGGAGAGTTTAATAATATCCTTGTTTACCTAGGGTTTATTAATAAAAGCTCTTCTATTGCTAGAGGGAGTATTACTATCTAAAATTTGTGTTAAGTTATTTTTAAACTGTATCCAGTTTTTGTTAACGTCATCACAAGATAAGTCCATCTTTAAATACTCTATAATCTTATTGTTAATTACAGAAAAGTTTGCCTTTCGGTAGTCGTTTCTGCCAATTCTGTAGTGGTTACTTTTGTCCAGAGTTCTGTTTATTACTAATTGGATGTTGACCAGCAGCGCTGTGTGATTGCTTTTGCCAATGTGTTCTAAGTAATCAATCTTGGTTATCAAACCATCATCATTGCTCAATATTAAATCTAAGAGAGATATTTGGTTATTTCGATATCTTGTAGGTTGGTTGACAGTTGAAAAATATTGGTGTCATGGTATATAAATATATATATATATAATATTTCATATATAAATATATCCGTGGTATATTCAATATATCCGTAGTGGAGTTCCATTTTATGTGTGGCAGGTTAAAATCTCCAGCTATAATTACTGTGTTATTTTCGGAGGCTTTCTTAATATTATGGAACAGAATTTGATCACTTTCTTGAACTGTGGGTCGGTGGACTGCTGCAATTAGAAAATCGTTTCCGTTTACATTTACATCTAGCCATAGCGCTTCGACTGGTGATTTAGTATAATTTTCATTTATTTTGGCTGTTATAGGTAAGTCCTAATGTTTGTTTGCAACATAAATCGCAACTCCTCCACCATAGATGCCTGTGTGGTCTTTCCGATATACTCTGTAACCACTAATTTCAATAAAGGAGTCATTCAAGTGCGTTTCGGTGATAATTATCAGTGCAGGGTTGTATTTATTTATTTACAATAGTAGACAGTCCAATTTAGCCATTAGAGAAGCCAAGTTTGTGTATAATAGGGGGAAGCTGATGATGAGCTGTGAAGCTAGAGGTTTTTTTGCTCTTTTATTATTCTCCGTACACCTTTAATGTATTTTACGGTGATTTCAGATTCCCCATTGTTTTTCCGCTTGGCCGGTTCTCTGAGGTATGCTAAAAATTCTCTCTGCATCGGTATATCATCGGTTTTAATCATTGCTTTGGTATTCTTCCGATTCTTGATAATATTTCTGGCATCATCCTTGTTTTTTAATACAACTTTAATTGGACGTGGCTTACCGTTTGTCCTTTGAAGCTTACCGAGCCGGAATACAGATGTAATGTCCCAATCTTTATCCACAACCTTCCTGAATACTTGTTGAACTTGTTTTGTGTTGTGTTGAATACGTTGGCTGGCGTTTTCTGACGCTGACTCCGGAATATCAAAAAGCAGAACATTCCTGTATCGCTTCTTGCGATCGATCATCTCGCTGATCATTTCTTCAGACTTTGTGAGTGTTTGCATTCGTTTCAGTTTTTCGATATCGCTGCGAAGTTTACTTATCATGCTAAATAGTGTTGGAATCCTGTTTTCGTAGTCCACGCAGTAGAACTTCAGAGTTTGTTTCGATTTCATGTCGAGGACTCGTATTCCAGTTGCTGTCATTTCACTGCATTTTGCGCACCAGTGATTTTTACAGCCGTGACAGGCCACTCTATCACTTGACTTTATGACAACAGCGCATTTAGAGCAATTAGACATTTTAAAATCAGATTTTATTTAAAAATGTATGGAAAGGCAGGTAGGTGAAAACGATATTTTTCACTGTTTATGAAATATAAACCTATTTTCGCATTTATTTGGCACTCTCTTATGGAAATTTCAATTCACATTTTCCTAAAGAACAGTATTTGAAAAACAATTAACAGTATTTGAAAGTTTTTGCCAATATAAATTTTTAAAAAAGATGCAAGGACAGTTCAAACTGTGACAGTTCGCCGCATTCAAATTAACATAATGCAGAAAAAATATAATTTAATAGCATAAATTATTTATTTACTCCGTCAAAATATATTCCTTTCGCTCGATGGCTCTGGAGGTCGAATTCTGGAACTTCGGGTTTCCAAACAAAAGTATTTTAAAGGGCTAGGTCCAATCGACGACCGAGTAACGGGACCAAGTAAAAAAAAATAATCAGCGAATTGAGCCATTCCAGGGACTTTACATAAGCGCAAGAGGCGGAGATTAGAGGCGAGACTCACCCGGCGGCGGCGACGGCGGCGTAGGAGGCGGCCACGGGCGAGGCGGCGGCGGCGGCGGCGCGGGCGGCCGCGCCGTAGTTGGCGGCCGCCGCGGCCAGCGTGGCCTGCTGCGACGCCAGCGCCGCGTTGGCGGCCGACGCGGCCGACGCGGCCGACGCGCCCGCGCCCGGCTTCAGCAGCTGCGCCGCGTTCACCTGCAAACGCCGGGGCCTGCGTCAGCTTCTCCCCGCGCCGCCGGCGGCGCCCCCGGGGGGCGCCCGCCGACCGATCCCTCCCGCTCTTCCCTTTTATTCTCCTAAGCCTTTCTCTAATATTGGATTCCGTAAGTATTATACGCCCGTACGATACCTCGCTCTCGAGCGGGGATGATTTGTAACGACTCTATTTTCGTCATCGATACCTTCCCGATGGAAATTGTAACCGGCAACGATGTAACTTTACGGGAGACTAAAGAACTCTTTCGGCGTCCATGGCCTTTTATAGGTCGCAGCGCTGACTCATAGGTTAGACGCCGCGCCGGTTATGATAAAATATACAATATCTCGACTGCAATATTCGCATAGTAATCGGGGATACGATTAAAATTATTTCAGATTGTCTCAGATTGTATAATGGTAATTTCGCAGATGCGATAGTCCGGTTAGCTCTTATTTTAAATTTGAGTACGTACAATGAGTAAATACAGTAGGAAGGAGTGAGTACATCAAAATAATGGAGCCCTTAGTCTGGTTATTTTTATTCCCTCGTATGCAATATGTATTTCGAAATGTATATTTTTTTCCTGGAAGGTATCGAATATCTCCGCAATAAAAAAATCAAGTTAAATTTCACAGCTAATCACTTTAAGATACTTGCAATAGGAAAATAAACAAAAAATCCTACAAAAGTATATCCACACTCAATCCATCGCACATTTTACGTATCTAATATAAGTAATGTATCGATATCCCCTTAGCGGTGCAGGAATCTAAGAGCTAATGCAACGCTAAATGTTAATAAATTGAAATTAAATAATGTGGTACAATTTAAATACTCCGCTCGTCTAGAATAAAATTCACTTTTATATAAAAAAATAAAAAATAATCAAGAAATTATAACTTCAATATCAAAACTAACAATGTTGGATGAAAAATGTACGATGGTTATATCATGAAGTCGTTTATAAAAACAAGTCATAAACGTTCCAATTCAACCAGAATTGCAACAATCTGCGAGAGTTTTATTTCAACGTGGACAAAGAAAAATTCTTTGGCACCTCCGAGAAATTACTCCCGAGACAGTGAGTAAAATTTAACTGGACAAAGACTCGCACGTGATTTAGTAATCTACAAGACTAAAACAGAGACATAAATAATCAAAACACCACAATATTACATGGAAAAAAATGGTTCAGGGAAACTTAAAAAAAAAAATGAATGATTAAAAATTGCGGTGGTCATTTTTAATTTCGAAAATGTTTCAACCGAGACGGTCGATGACTGAATTATTTTTACCACGACCGTAGAGCATGTGATTTCCACTCACCATCTTATCATTGTATTCGGCGTGACCTATGGCACCACCGTTCGGCAGGAACTGAACAAAGCGTTGCAACATCTCAGAATCCCGGATTTGCTACCGAGTGAGAGAAATATACAATGTCATAAAAGAGAAAATTAAACAGAGAGGGCATCTCAAATTGAGATTACGGAAAGGAGAAAAGCATGCAATCTTAACGGCATGCAAGTCGTGACTCTGACGATGCAAATCCCCAACCGGGACGACGATGCTTCTAGACCGAGATCAGCGGTCGCGATGAAGAAACAGCAACGGCGGGAAAACCAAACGCTTTATCGACGATTTATCTTAAGAAAACGAAAATTACACGGTCCAGAACCATTCACTATCAATACAGACACTCAAAATAAAATATAGAAAGTTTTAAACATAGCACAGCGGTCACAGTTCAGCGACATAAAATAATTCACCTCTCAATAAAACTGGGGCTTACCGTAAAAGCTCAGAACTGAGTCTGTCGTGGAACCCTTCGGCGTTCAGTCCGAGGAGGTTACTAGGGAATGTGCGTACGCTTTCGCCCTCGTAACCAATATTTAATAACAAAAAGCATGCAATTACATTATGATGTATTATTAATGTCGTAATGTGGAAAATCATACAATCGAAAGAGGCGTTTCCCTTGTCCAGAGTCGGAAACCAAAATCATAGAGGAAACACTGTTTCTATCATGCTCGACAACGAATGATAACCGTTCAATTGTGAGGTAAACATTATTCTACGATTGATTCACTTTTATAAGCACAGTAGACGTACGTACGTGTGTAGATGAGACATGCACTAATTTAAAATGTGACGTTACGGTAACTGTGAAAGCCAATTTCAGTACACAATCATTGCAGCCGCTTCCAAAATGAATACAGATTTACAGAGATGACCGCGGCTCTGTTTGTCTGCTGGGATCGACGCGGAGGCACAGGACCAGGACGCACTGCGAGACGAGCGACAAAAGAGCAGGCCGACCCACCACAAATCCACCCATACAAAAAACTAAAATAAAAATCACCAAGGACAATCCATACAGAGTGCCAACACACTATGCAGCTAGTTGTATATGTAAATTATTAAATACGAATGAACGCCCGGGAGAAAGAAAACTCTGTCGGTAAACAGTAGCACTACTTAGGTAAGAGGAAGCATTAATAACGAAAGCGTTAGCAAGAAACAAAAAAGAGAAAATGAGTGCGACGTCGGCTTTACCTCCGCTGCGGGCTTCGCGCTCTGTAACAACAATGACGGCCATGTCGGAATACTAATTTATCAAAACACACATCAACAAATTAAATAACGAAAAAGAATTAGATGTTTTTTTTTTTGAACAATGCCTTTTGACATATTGCGTTAGGGTTATAAACATGTCCAGATGGGAGAAGGGAAAATCGATTATGAATTTTTACCTGTAATCTGTAGTTGTTATCCGCTGCCGTTGCTGCCGCTAAGAATGGATCATAGTAGACGCTAGAGAAACATTAAAAAAACCATTACAAGTCATATCTTTTTTCAAAAATAATATATTTTTTGAAACTATACTGGTGAGCAAAATCAATAACCATCTTTTTATGAAAAAATTAAGAAATAATATGATCGTCGTTTAACCTCTCAAGAGCGGCCGAGTTCTCAAATAAAGTGCGCTAAGCGGGCCACTTTTTGGAGAGTTTACATACCCCGCTTTACAAAATGGTAATTAGGTGGAATAATTTCATTAGGGATAGCTTTTTTTTTAAGGAGGGTAAACACATACAATGAGGACAGCCAACAAGAGGAAATTCCTGTAAAATACGAAAAAAGCACTCAACAAACAGGCAATGGCTGGCAACAGCAGCCGATGTAACGGTGCAGTTTATGTAATGTCAGATTTGTTTATGTTATAATTTGAAATAATACTTGAAAAATATATTATATTGTAGGACAATTCATAATGAATCGGTTCCTGTAGGTGTATTTGATTAATGGTTACTTGTTGGCGCACAATGTGTTTCCATATTTTAACCTTCAAATAATATGATGTTATTGTTGACTTTTGTATTGCGGCGCCTATGAGCTAAATATATTATTTAAAAGGGCTATTACTCGTCTTTCTAACGAGATAACTCGTAAAATGATTATCTTCAGACTGTTGTCTATATGACAACAGTCTGAAGAATTGTGAGATGAGGTTTTTGGCAACTTCCTGCCATCGATATATAAGGGCCTAGATAGGCCTTTTATTAATTCAAAGCTAGTGCAAAACTGCATATCACTACTGAATTAATTCCCTGGGCGAAAAGAACAGGGTAATTCTAAGATGGGTTCCCGGCCATGCAGGAATCGAGGGAAATGAAAAAGCCAACGAACCTGCTAAGGCGGGAGCAAAGGGAACGTTATACGGCCCTGAACCTTGCTGTAGCGTACCAAAAAGCCTTGCAAACCTTATTCTCAAACAAATATGTTTAGAACAATCCATCAACCACTGGAACAACACGCCAGGGTTCAATCAATCCAAAGCGCTAATTAAGGCCTACGACCCTAAGACGGCCCGTGAGGCCTTATCGCTAAATAGGAACAATCTACACATACTGGTGAGGGCGCTCACGGGGCATTGTGGCCTCAACAAACACATGTACAACCTCAAGCTCCGAGACACAAAAATGTGCAGGTTCTGCTAAGGGGCAGAGGAAACTCCCCTGCACCTCATGTGTGAGTGTGGCCCGCTGATGCGTAAAAGATACATCCACTTGGGTAGTCATTACTTCCAACCTGAGGAGGTAAAACAATCTGGCGCCAAAAGCCTGTTGCGGTTCTTAAATGACACGATGCTTAGCGCAGAACTATAGTAGGTGGCGAACACAATAGATCAGCAATGGTCGCAGTGTTACAAGGCTCATAAAGACCTTAGAAAAACCCAACAAATAAAAAAATATAAAAAAAGGCCTTTCACGCAACGCACGTAGATGACCACATTAATATTATGGATCAATCATATGGATCTCCCCCAGTAGTAGTTCTGCCAGTACTTTCCTGTGTGAGCGATCCCGCGACAAATATTGCCGGGCTATTCTCTCGCATACTGTTCAAATTATTGCTCTCTCATATGTTTTTATGCGCAATGAATATGTTTCAACTCATTTGTGCCTGAGGGAATATCTAGGCCTTATATATCAATGCTTCCTGCTAATGTTTTTCTTTTATCATATTTTTTTAAATAAAACTAATCTAGAATGATTTCTGTACAATTTAAAATGAATTTCAGGGCGCTAACAACACATAATGGCTCAATTTATTCTAACATACATGATAGGTTGCAGTAAAGCTGAGTGCTGCAGCAAAGCTCTATTTTTTTTGTAATGAAGGTATAATTATTTTTAATATATCCCTTGGAAATTAATTATAGTAATAGATTTTATAAATAAAACAATTTAGTAACGCAGGCATATCATAAAAATAAAAAGTAGTAGGTCTTCACACTTTATATCAAAATGAAGCTTATTTATCACTCTACAAAGTATAATAAACGTATTCCAGCTATATCAATGTTTTATTGAAAATTTATAAACAAACAAAACTTACCCGCTTGCCGCGTGCAGCGAATCGAAAAACCTATAGCGATTAGCACACAGTCGAGGCCCAGCTCTTGAGATGTTAATCAAAAATAATAGGGAAGTTTGATAAAAACCCGTTTATCTATTAATTTTTCCTTTTTAACATGTTCGGGGGGTCATGTCATAAATATTGCGAACAATTTTTGGTTTACTTATGTTTTTTTACAGTATCTGTTTACAATCATGCAATATTCTCCTTACTCCGCAATCTCCTTACTTCTCCAATGACGGAGTCCCAATGTTTGGGAAGCTTTACTATTCCATCCAAGCTACCGTCTATGTTCATCTGTGGAATGGCTCGGTTAGGAGAAATCAGGCTGTGTGCATTTTTCCATTTTCATTTTTAACATGAAGTCACAAAAATAAACTGTTTAGATACTTGTTTCACACAGATCTATGTCTGTCATGATGAGTCCTTGGTGATCATTAGCAAAGATCATCATTTGTTTGACCTCATCGAAATTGATAGAGCTTTCCGCAGCCGTTACCTGTGCCATTTGACAGATGAAAAGAGATAGTATCTCGGATGGAATAGTTTGAAGCTTTCCAAACATTGTGACCCAGACACTGAGTAGTCATTAGGCTTTATTGCAGGATACGGAAGTAAGAAAAACATTGCATGTATTATTTTAGAAATTACTGTTCTTTGAAACAATACTATAAGTAAATGATACATAAGAGAAGAGATCAAAGTGCTCGGAAGTATGGAAATTGTATGCCAAAACTTAGGGGTTTTTCTTATGTGCTCACCAGTGTAGTTTTGATTTGAAAAAATATTTAACACGTTGAGTAATAGCGCGTTTTTTGAAGGTCTCCGATCAAACTATTATAAGAAATGTTGCTAGAGGCAAAAGACTTGATTCATTTCATAGAGTTGATCAATTTTTCAGTAAAGATATTTGCTTAAACCGATTTTAAAAAAACTCTCAATATTCAGCAATGTACCGTTTGACAGGCTAAAAAGAATCTACTCAACATGCTAAATAATGTATTGATTAAAAATAATAGTTAAGTATATTTAAAAAGGAGACAAGTTATTAAACATGAAAAGCTATTTTCAGTGTGCAATACCCAGTTAAGCTCAAGGCAAACATAGCAAAAAATAAGTAAAACACAAAACTAGGTTATAGCATGTTACAGTTATATGAGACAGAAAATAAAATCCATTGTGCGGAAAATACATGCTGAAGTGAGTCAACTAAGGGTAGGTTAATTTGAGTAAACGCTAACACAATGGAAATTACTATATTAAAATTATTATAAAAATGCAAAAAGCGGTTACGGATCAGGGAGATTAGTTCGGGTAGGTAGGATATTGGTTTATTTAGGAAAATGGTATAATTTAAATATTTTTTTAAGCGTTAGACAACGAGCAGGGCGCAGAAATATGGCATCATTGTGTAAAATGTGATTTTATAGAGACCTACAAAATCAGACCGAATGGATATTATCGTCGTCCTCGTTTCTAATACGTATATCAACATTCAATTTGTACTATAATTCAATTTACGAATTGCGTACGCTCGGGACTGATAGCTGGAATGAGTCGTGGAAGTCGAATCTTTCGGAATTTTAGTAGCTCGTAGAGTCAACGGTTTCGGTCGCATTTAAGGAAGCCGCTTACTTTAATTTTGGATCAGGGATGCACAATTGAATTCGTAGATTGGACGTTCAATGTGGTTTTTTTTTAAACACAATGAACGCATCAGAGGAAAGCCAGGAAAGTTTGTTGCTAAAATGTTTCTATGTCTCCTTGGGATAAAAATTGCAGGGGCAAAGATTGCAAAGGAGGGTAGGGGTAGGAGCAGGGAATGAGATCAGGAGGAAGCGGGGAATAAGGGCAGTTAAGCAGGGGGGATGAGGAAATGAAGGCAAAGGGAAGATGGGAGGGAGGGAATAGGGAATAAGGGCACGGGGTAAGGAGCGAAGGAGGGAAGAAGCTAAGGATCAAAGGAGGGTAAGAGGGAAGGGGAGGTTGGAAGGAGAAAAGGAGACAAGGAGAGTAGGCTCGATATGGTTTATTTAAAACGTAAATGCGATTGACGCATCGGAGGAAGGTGCGAAGTTTGTATTCATTTTTTTTGTCTCCTTGGTATAAAAGATTTTTAAAGAGATAAAGGGAAAAGGAGGAAAAGTTGGAAAGAGGCTAGGAGAGAAGAGGGGAAGGAGAGCAGGAGGGAAGGAGGGCAGGAGAAAAGAGGGACGGGAGAGCAAGACGGAGTGAGGGAATGAGGGCAGAGGAAAAGAGGGAAGGCGAAAACGAGGGAAGGAAAGCAGGGGAAGGAGGAAATGAGGGCAGAGGAAAAGAGGGAAGGATAGAATGGACAGGAGAGAAGGGTAAGGAAGGAATGAGGGCAGGGGAAAGTAGGGATAAAGGGCAGTAGGGGAGATGGGACGGAGGGAATGAGGTCAGGGGGGAAGAAGGGAAGAAGCGAAGGAGGGAAGAAACAAAGCGAGCGAAGGAGTTTCGGAGGGAAGGGGGAAAGGGGAAAGACGGAAGGAGACAACGAGAGCGGGAGGGTAGGAGGCTACTCACTGGGCGTAAGGGTGCAGGGCGAGGGGCGCGTGGCGCGCCAGCAGGTGCGGCGAGAGGGGCGACGCGGCCGCCAGGTCTGCGCCGGGCGCGTCGCCGAGGCCGCGCGCCGCCAGCCGCGCCCGCGCCGCCGCCGCCGCCGCCGCGCCCGCGCGAATCGCCGCTCCCGCCGCTGCACATGCCATTTCACACAAGATGCAAAAGCTACTCTAATCTAAGCGAGCGCGGTCGCGTGCTAACGCTAAGGGGGGGCGAGCGGCGTGCCGAGGGGGGCGGAAGGTGGGGATACCTGCGTCGCTGCGCGGCGTGTCGCGGCGCCAGCACCAGCTGCGGCGCCTGCGGGGCGAGCCAGGGCCAGGCGGCGCCGCCCGCCGCGGCCGCGCTGGCCGCGTTGGCCACCCCCGCCACGCCCGCCACGCCGGCCACGCCCGCGGCGCCCGACAGCCGCAGCCCTGAGCGACACGCCAATCGCACACCTCAACCCGTCTCTTTCCCTCCCTTTCCCTCTCCCTTTTCGACGAGAGCTCGAGAGCGAGACCCGTGCCGTTCGCACCCGACGCGCTCGCGGAACGACTCTTCGCGGTTCCAATTCGCGCTTCGGGGGTTTCATTTTTGAATCGATTGAAAAATAACGCATACGAGACGACGCCGTTCCCTAACTTTGGGAATATTTGATTCCCATGGAACCGTCAAATCTAAAATAACAGATTGAAGAGTTAATACAGAGTGTTCAGGACCTAAAATCCTCTTTTTTCAATGAGTGATTCTGTGCATTAAACTGAAGTCAGGAAATTTTACTTTACTGGAGATATGAAAAACTAAGTTGAAAATAAAGCAAAACTTTTTTTGATTTAGTCCTTAGATATAAGATAAATAATATCCCATGTTGAAAACTAATGCATTTTCCCCGGTTAACAAAGCCTACATTGAAAAAAGTTGTACATTATTTTCAACTCAGTTTTTTATGTAAAATAATAAAACCAGAAAAAACAGAAAAAAAAATGTTGAACTTCTCAAAAAATGCACCTTTATGGATTATTTGAGGTAATGTCAACCCTCCATCATAATAATTGATAATAGAATGCCAATCCTTCAAACCCCTAAAATCAATTTAGTATCACTCTCAATTGAGATTCAAACAAAGAATGCAAAATTGGTAAGAGATATATTGTCGTCTCGTATGTGACATTTCTATCGATTCAAAAATCACCCCACCAATATCTGAGCTTCATCAAAGAGTTTCATTCGATTTGGAAATTGAAATCCCTAAAAAAGGTAGATTTCATTACGTTCATCGACATCCGAACATAACCGTGCAAAATGGAGCCTAATTGAGGTCTACAAAATCCTCAATGAATATAGAGGGAAAAAATGACAGACCCAAGAAAAACTCTTTCCCGTCGACGGGATCATGGACGCAAATCTAAATTTCCAGAGCAATTTGAGCCAAAAATCCCAACCAACTCAACCATAGAATAGAATAACTTTTTTGTGCTATAAAAACATTACTTAATGAATATTACACTGGTTTTATAAAAAAGACAATGTATGCACAAATGGCGGACTTATCGCTATAGCGATATCTTACAGTCAACCATATTATTGATACGTATCCAGCAGCAAAGCCATATACGCAACACAACAGCAACTGCTCCTATATTATTCAAAACACTATTTGACTAAAGAGTGCGCAGAGAAATATGGGAGTTTTTTAATAACAATGCGTATGTCTGGCGATTTTAGCGACCATCCTGGTACGCTCATGCGTATATGACTGAGTTTTGTTAATACCAAACCTCAAATGAGAAATGGTAAAAACCTAAAGCTTATCGGACTCAACAAACAGCCACAATGCAGTATGAAGTGAAAATAATGCTGATATCCTAAAAAAGAAAACTACCAAAGCAGGTCTCCAAATGTAAACTAAAACAAACATCCAATCGATGTATGTATCTTAGAAGGATAGGCGAATCGAACAACGCTCTTTAAATTTGTTAGCGAGACGGATTGACGATGAGCAGTGAATCTTACGACATTAAAAACTAGACTCGGGTCGTTTGTCCAAAATCCAATTTTTTAACACCTCATTAGTGTAAGGGAATTAATTGCTTATGCGGGTGATTTCATTTTGCCAATTAGCCAACAGTAACTTTAGATTTTAAAAACTCAGAGTGCATGGGATGTGAAAATATAATAACGAATCGAGCATAATAATCCAAACAAACAATTACCACTCCACCATTGTTATAATCCCGACAAAAATATGCTCTAGCATACAAGAAACAGATGAAATTTATTCAACCATGCTGCAAAATCGCATCGGGAAATAATCTGATCTTAAAAGGTATAAAGAAAGTAATGGGAATTCTCACCTTCCGGCCACTGCACGCATACTGAAACAAACACAAGAAAATTAGAAATACCACTACTAGTGCCAAAGTAAAAGCGTTAACAATCCACTCTTGACAAGCTACGGATGCAGAAATTATCAATATCAAAACATCACCACACTCAATCGGCAAGATTCGACGGAAAAATCTAAACAGTGCCAGAATAGAGAAGAGATCGTTCACACAGTTAAAGCTAATGGTTTATCAGTCGGTGCATTTATTTATGTACATAGACTTATGAATAGGATCTAATAAAATTAAATTACCGTTTAAACGAGGAAATTAAAAATGCAGCTAGTGCAAACTAGGGTTGAAAGGAGCGAGCAATTCATGCCCGGAGCGAGCAATTCTCAACCGACGAATAAAAGCACACTGAGAGTGGGGCATCACACTGACATTGAAAAACAAACAAATATGCACGGCATTCCGTCAAATGCATCCTTTTATAGTAGAGTCCGCGTCGCTTGGGACTCCGCGAGCGTGAAGAGCAAAACGAACGATAATCTTGCTCACAGACTTTGTATACTCAGTTAATGTTAGCTGAACTGCCTTAACCTTTGTATACTCAGTTAATGTTAGCTGAATTGCCTGAACCGTCACCTATTAAAGGTTGCTAAAATGCAGGGAATGTCCCATTCAAGGACATTCAGTAATTTTAGTGGCTATATGTTACGGACATTGCACAGTGTGTGACCAGTGTCACACCCTGATCTAGAGTTATTTTTAGTCGATGAGTGCATCATTCATGTCCATCAATGATGATGCAAGACTAGCAACTGTCTGTATTATTATTATTATTATTATTTATTCTGGACAGGCAGCTTTGCTGATATGTCCGGATCAGATCTTGTAAAGCTAAACAATATTAACAAGATAAACATATTCATATGCAATATAAACAATATTAATAAGTTTTTAGGTATAAATCGAGTCTGTTTTTAAATTGATTGACAGAGCTTGCACTAATCACTTCAAATTGTAATTTATTCCACATGTACACCACTCTTATTTTGCAGAATTTTCTTTTTAGAGGATTAGATTAAAATTTTGTACAGTTGAGTTTTTTGTTGTGAACTCGAAGATTTGACGTTGAATTTGTAAATATCGTTTAGCCCCTAAGTATTCTGTTAGGTACTTCGTAATAATAAGTTAGAATCTTATATGTCTCAATTTGTCTGTTTGTTTGTTTGTTTGTTTATACTCTTTATTGTGAAATATCCCAATGGGCGGGTTTATTGTAATATGACAATTTCTTACAACCAACCCTACTATGACGTGTTATATGAATGTGTGCGTGTAACATGTGTGTAAGTGTGTGTCTTGTTATTGCATTCGATCGACAGAATTGAAAATGCAATTCCGTTAATTTGATCCCAACGGAAAATGGTGACCCACCCGGGAATCGAACCCGAGACCTTACAATGTAAGATCAGGCGACCTAGCCACTATGCCACCGGGCCCGTAATCCGGGCCTCAATCAGGTCCCATCTTTGTCTTTTTTGTTTGAGAGTAGTCATTCCAAGTAATTCCAAGCGATCTTTATAATTCCTAATCTTCAGGCCCACTGGCATTTTGGTTGCCCTTCGTTGCACCTTTTCCAGGACATCTATATCTTTGCATAAGTAGGGGTTTCAGAGCTGATCATATACCTTGTAGATCTTGATAAAAACCTCTATTGACAAATGTTGGAAAGCCTTTCTTATTAGATAGAGAGTAGAGTTGGCTCTTTTATCAATTGTAATTATGTGTTTCTCCCATTTGAGATCATCAGTAATTGTTATTCCGCAATTAGGTTGTTGCTCAATTGCTTCCAATTGAGCGTCTGCCAGCAAATATTGATTGTTGAGGTTGCTTTTCCCGATATGAAGCACTACACATTTCTTGGTGTTTAAGGTGAGCAACGAATCTTCGGTCCACGCTTTGATCTTGTCGAGATCCTGCTGAAGCTGTCCACTGCATAGACAGGGGTTCTCAGTCTTTTCTTTTTAGTTGATGAGTGTCATCATTTATCTCCATCAATAATGATGCAAGACTCTCCATATTTTAGGGATTCTCAGTTCGTTGTGGAGTCTCGCTCATGATGAGCCAGAGTGCATCTACTATTATACATAGTACGATGCAGGCGCAAGATAATGCAGCATTTACGGTTGCTTTCATGGAGTTCATTAATAACTTCCGGCAAGAAAATGGTCATGTTCCAAACAGCATTCAGGGTATGATGATTATCCAAAGCAACTGTAGCCACAGGGTCCAGTTTCCATAAAAACAGGAACGATAATCCAATTTTGCAGCACTATGCACGCGCGTCACTTCGGTTGGGTTCGGCTTCTTATCTTAAAAGACCCAAATGGTCGAAAGCTGCTTATTTTTGGGGTCGTAGCTGTATACATATATGTTTCTTCACCTGTTACTTTGTTCCACAACAAATTTGATGCCCTTTCGTTGATCTGGTAAACATGGCATTGCCCCAAGTGACGCATCCGGTTTTTAAGCCTCAGACACATTGTGTGGAATCCACAGCGTGCGCAGCTTTCTCATATCCAAATATCTGTGTAGGATTGATTGTAGCTGACGCATGCCCATGTCTAAAGATGCCCAAATGTCATGACTCTGTTTCGACCATATGGTGCATAGCATCAATGTTTTTGTTGTTGTTGTTTAGTTAGTCGGTAAGCAATTTATAATGTCAGTGTTTTTAGTCAGTCGCTAAGTAATTCTCAGTCATTAAGTAATTTACAAAGTTAGTGTTTTATTTTAGTCAGTCACTAAGAATTTTATGATGTCAGCGTTTTTAGGCAGTCACTAAGTAGTTTATGAAGAGGTGAATTTTTTAACTCAACAATGGTTGATTTCGGTTGTTCCAACAAACAAATGAGAAATCTATTTATATATTATTATATAAAGCAGAGAAGTAATTATGCTGCAATTCATAGATACAACCATACATGCTTTTGGACGATGTTTCATCAGGTATAATTTAAACAGTTCAGCTAACATACATTGAGTAGGTAAATGTAGTATGTATGAAAAGAGGCTGTCGTTCCTCTCGTTTTTCACGTTTGCGCCTTCCAAAGTGCTGCAGTCTCTACATACATGACAAAAGTGAACATTTCAATAGTGAAAATAAAAATAATGCGCTTTAAATCTCTATGCAAGCATCATGGCTGAAATATATGCTAAAAAAGAAAGTGTTGAAGTTGTCGCACATCTAGCATCTGAAAATCTAAAAATAATAAAAATGCGTGTGAATGTCACAGGTGAATGGGTAACAATGAAATTGTCCACGATGCACAGTCCCACTACCAATTGAACAGGGATGCACATTGACATAAAAACATGTCGACTGTCTCACCAAGTGTTGGCACAGATCCATTCCTAGTCAGAATTACTGAACGTGTAACAAGAAGACAACGCATTGTATGAATAAGTGATCTCATAAAATATCAAACAATAATGGATTAACGGAATTAATTTGAAAAACGTCTCGAATGTCATTATGCTCATTTTTTCCCTCGAAACTTGAAAGTGAATTTATTTTATAATTTAAATATTACTGTGAAACCGTAAAATATTACTTTGAATGTATGTATGTTTGAAAAAACCTCACGACAATTTTTAATGATGTGTATAATATAAAACACATTGCTGCTGCGAATTATCAAGACAGACTAAAATCCATGCCTGCCGGCTAATTAAGATGGTAATGAAATTAAAATCAGTGCATTGTTAAATTCATAATAACACAGCTCATGCATGAGTTTCTTAATAGTAAATATTTCTAATATGAATAAAGTGAAAACTCACCATTGGGCACCGTTGGTGGTTTTTTGGTTTGTACTCTCGCAGTAGCATTGTTAACCTGAAATTTACATTAAAAAATAATCAGTTTAAGAATGTACTAAAATTAGTAATCATAATTAAGTCATGCAATGTAAAAATAAGCTGGTATGAGATTTTCTCTAAATCATTTATGAATTATGATAGAATTATGCGAATAATTGCAGTAAGTTCTCTGCACTATTATTTGGATGACCCATCTGCTGCATTACCGCACCCATTGAGGTAGAATTTATCAATTCAATATCCAAAGAGATAGAGAAGTTAGTCACAAATATTCGATCGCCCGAGTCGTTAAAAACTGATTTAAGTATTGTACAAGAGCCCGTTGTTAGGAAGTGAAATTAGACATTCAGTCATCGCTGCAGTCTTATTGTGAAGTTCTTACCTTTCTTAATCCAGGTGGTCATTTGTCTCATTCTAAACCTCCCCTTCTCACAATCAATCATCGACCGGCATATTAAATGGCCGTCTGGAGGGTGGAGAAGGATAACAAAAACAAAATATTCTATTATGAACTTTTATCGGCTGGCAGAGGACGCTTGGCCGACGGACGGCGTTCGGTCGGTCGGGCAAGCGTCGGTGGGGTCGACGGGCGACTAACTCTTTATAAGTTCCTGTCAACAATGTGCGGTCGTTTGCCTTGCCAATACTCGGGGGAGGGGCCGTGATCGATTTAGTCGAGTCAGATGAGGTTAGGGATTCGGGACGGATCGAGTTGCACTGCAGCGTTATACGATTAAACAAATCACTAAAGCTGACAAATCTGTGGGTGTTTACAGTTGCTAGGAGATCGTTGCAAGCGATGTAATCAACATTCGAGTGTACGGCGGAACTGCAGTAGCAACGCGGGGGTGCGGTTACGGCGGTTGCGGCATTTTCTAATCGCGAAACGATTCAACCTCCGCGAGTCGGCTACGTATCTCGATCGGTGCAACGATAAGCATCCGCCGTATCCCGGGAGGGGAAGGGAGGGGATTGCGCGGGCGATGAAGGAGCGGGTGTTACGTTAAATAAGTGCTACCACAGATGGTAATCATTGAGTCATGCACACCTCTATTTTTCTGCCCTCAACCACGGTGCCGTGTAGTCTCTCTCGTGCGCGCTCCGCATCACCACTATTTGCGAATGTTACAAAACCGAATCCCTGCATGCAAGACAGACAAAACATGCATTAAAACAGCGTCGCTCAAAAACAACGTGCAACAAAAATTAACATGTATGCATCGCATATTGTAATTGAAAAAGGACTCTGCTTTCGAATTGAATTTTAGAAAAAGTATGTTGTTTGCACTTTGAGCGGACGGCATCATCGGGTATAAAAGCGAACGAGACGAAAGATAACTTAAGTGTATGTAATCGTTCTAACATGACATTTATTTATAGAAAATATCTCCGTCGACGCAGTAATCGACAGGGGAGCGTTTCATCAAGCGTTTAACCGGCCTAAGTTGAGACAATATTTACACTAATCCAACTACACATAAAGATATGGGACATGACAAAGATTCAAATTCAATCGTGCTAACCTAAAAAGAATGGATTCAGTCTAATCGAAGCCCGATAGGCTTATTCAATAAAAAAAATATAAACTCATAAATCAAAGTATTTCAAAAAAATAAATAAAGTAAAGACAATTTTAAATCAATTCTCAGGATTAATAAATGAGCATCGACAAAATAAAACATACACAGAACCAGTTTATTACAATTAACCCAGAGCTCATATTATGTATGGAAGTACAAAACTTTTGAGATTAACATTTTATTTTTAAATCAGATTCGTAAGTGCTAAACCAGTGATGTAAGGTGAAAAGGAGAAATATTGCTTTCAGCAATACCAAATATCCAAAGTAAAGTACAAAGGCCATATGTTACTATTAAACAATTATTCTAATATTGAAAAGCATGGTGGACAAAAAATTATTCATGCTTTTTTGTAAAGCCTAAAGATGTAACAGCGTGTTTAATGAAATTCCATTATAAAGATCAAATATAAACTGATCAGATGCAAGAGATTACACAAGGATAAGAAAATCATAACTAAAAATAATAGTAATGATAAATGAACAGTGCCACTTGGTTAATCAAAGTGAAACAAATCAATGAAAATGTAAATAGATACGTAAAAAATAAATATTTTTAAAGTGGTCACAGAAAGAAAATTAGGGTTGAAACAAACTGTAAGAAAATGTACAAGTCTAAAAGTGCACAGAAACCCGAATCATAATGCATTTTACAAAGATTGCTGTAATCAATTCGAGTGTAATAAATTCCTAAAATGTATACAAAATGCAGCCAACATTATTCAGCGTAAAGTGAAAAATACCTGGGGAAGCAATCTGTTTGATGTTTTAATCACTCGAAGCTAAGTCACTACCAAACTTCTATGACAGCTCTATTAAGGTTTGCGCGCTAAGTCGAACCCAGAGAAGGACGGACACTGACCTCTCGATGACAGAGACAAATAACAAAATAGATTTACACGTTAGAAACCAAGTAAAATGCACTGCACCATTAAAAAAAGTGGTTAGAAAAGGTGTCAAACTTGTCACTTGGTTTATGTACGTCATGCTTGTGATCGCTACGGAGAGTGAAGTCAGTGTCCTGCGGTTAGAAAAGCCAAATAAATATGTACTATACACACTAGGTATTGAAGTGAAGCGAGGTGAAAGTACTGTACGGTCGGTCATTAGTAACATCCGAAAAAGATTCTGCAAACGGAATCTCCATAACAGGACACTGAAAGATGGAGCACATACGCTTGGACTACGGCAACTATTGTAAGCGTTAGTGTAGATATACATTAGAGACAGGAGGAATCAACCGTCTCGGCCGACCCGACTAGAGAAGCAGTAATAATAGAGCTGTCCGCGATGGAAAAGCGTAGAGTCCGCGGCATTTGGAAAGGCGCAAGCGCGATGAGCGAGCCAAGCGAAGGTCTCTCTTAACACACCCGTATACAAAGTTAATGTTAGTTGAACCATCTGTATCATTTCCTGATACAGGTCGCTGGAAAACGGACCTATCTGGTCCTACAATGACTGAATAATCACCTACTTAAATTTACTGTATTTCCATAATTGCTGGAGTAACTACAATTATTAAAACTTTGAAAGTTCAGTCAGTGTTTTCATATAATTTTATTGAAATCACTTCTGAGAAAAATGTATTTTACTTTTGGTTTCTATGGTAGCTACTAGCTTTCTATGGCAGCTACTATTTTTTTGATTTCTTGAAACGTTATGATCCACCAAAATCTCAAGATCGATTTTGCGCATGATCACAAATTACTTCGTATGGGTCGAAAAAAAATAAAGTAAATACAGAATCTTTTACAAAACACAAATCGAAAAAAGAATGCCATTATTTGGAACCACCTTCCAATGACAATAAACCGTATTTCATATGAAAGACCATTTTATGTATTTAAATTATCTTTAAGACAACTCTTCTTGATTCGTTGTGTGTAAAATATAGGTCAATAGATGTCGACAGTGGTTGGTTTTACTTGATTACATTATTATATTGTAGATAAATAGCATATAGCCTGTTATATGGCCTTTTCAGTGACATTTGTCAAAAGGCTCAACTAACATTAATAACGAAGTGAGTGAACAAGACAGTCGTTTGTTATCGTTCTTCTCCCCATTTGATGTGGACTCTACGTTACCGTTAAGGCATGATACAGTAATACAAAGCTCCATTGCGGTATGGTAGTTACTGAAGAAGAACCATTCCGAAAGAATGTATATCAATTTAAAATGATTAGGTTCGAAAATGACGGGCACGGGCTACTTTAAGTAAAAAGGTGGATCACCAAAAACTGTCACAAGGAAAGCGTCAACACGAAGCAAACAATCCAATCAAATAAAATAGAGAGTAAAGAAAAACGGTGGATAAGAAAATAAAGTTAAAAAACTAAGTAGAGATTCAGATGTACAGATAAAAGGTAGTCGGATGATTTTTTTCATTAATGAAAGGATGTTCGATGGTACAGAGACGATGTATCATTTTGGGGTTGCTGACAAGAATCACTTTAACGAGTCTCTGATGTTATTGACATTTTTCGTCTATCACTCGCGGGAACGGCTATTTCTTTTTATTAGTGTCAAAAAACCGATGGAATATTGCATAAAAATAAAACAATACAAACTCGAAACTCAGTCCCTTAATATAATAGAAAAAAATACCAATAACATACAGTTGGCAACTGTAGCATTGGGGAAAGCGTAAGTAAAGCTTTTAAGTAATGCTCTATTGTTAAAATATTTTAATATTCTAAGTTCAGAAAATTGAGCCTTTTCGAGAGAGATTTTATAATATTTAAAACTATGTATGAAACTGTAAAGCGAAGTTCTGATGCTGTTAAAAATCAGAAGGGCGCTCTACCAAATAATCTTACAATCTTCGAGTAACTGCGAAAATCCTAAAGCTATCCAGTGCTATTGTATCTAAAAAAATGTATCTAAAAAAATGAAAACTTGATTATTTTGGGAGTTTTGCAGCAACTCGAAGATACGAGAAGCGCGGATCGTTCGTATATTCGGTAAATTTTTACAGTTTGGTTTACGAGCTTATCTGATCCGTGCCCGTCGTAAGCGGTATCTTAAGAAATGTAAAAAATGGAAATAAAACTGCGAATGCCTACCTTAGATCCTCGTTCGTTAAATATAATTTCGACATCCAAAATTTGGCCGAATTGCTGGAAATAAAGAAAGTACAATAAATGAAAAGCCGCAGCGAAAAAAGAGGAAAAAAGTTGACTAAGTTTCCCATAGTGGTAAAAAAGGAAATCAGAATTTATCGTTCTATCAATGGACACTGTTATTACCATACCGTACCATACATTTCGTATGGTGACCTGGTCAAAAGTGGATCAAAAGTATACAATAAATCAATCTAATATCTAACTAATATACAATGAAAAATAGCATTTCTCGGTGCTAGTTTTCAATTAATTTTCCATTATTAATGTTAAATCTTGTTTTTTCCCTTGGTTTACAACAATAAACGCTGAGGATGTAACAATATTATGTTTTAAATGATAATAAGAGTAGTAAGTTAATCTTCGTTCAGTAACTAAATACTGAATAGATACTTCATTTAAATAATGCTTTTCATATTTTATTGCATTTCTAATTAAACACTTATGACTACTGTACTGTAATCCACAGTAATACAGTGTTTACCATAGACTGATCCATTGTGTACCACCCTCCACCCCTGGTCAACAGTCAATCATTTCTTATTTTTTAGGCGATTAGCTGTAACTATTTTACACACTTATTAAATAAATAATCATGTAATATTTCTATATTTTATTTTATGGGTCTGTCAAATAGGTAGATCAATTTATTATGATTTTATTTTTAATTTTGACTACATCGTAATAACTTTACTAACACTTTTTAAGATAATTTCATAAATGTAATTCCGATATTTATTAATTGAAATTACTTTTGACTATTCCAAACCAATTCATTAATTTTAATTTCATCTTAAATCTATTTTTCCAATTTTAAATACGTATATGAACCCAATTTAATTGCTTTTGTTTTTCCTTAAAATTTTTACGAAACCTGTGCACAGGTAAAATAATTTTCTGATACGCCTTCCTTAGTACAGGCCTAGGTCTAGTTAGGCGACGTTGACGTAGTGATCAAGATGCTGTAGTATGCTTTCTTTTTTCTACTAGTCCAAACAGGAATATTTTGTAATGCTGCGGGGATGTGTATTTTGTGCTTTACTTTATTAATAAATAAATTTAAAAAAATGGTATTTTAAATTGTGGAGTTATTTGTCTCGATAAAAATAGCTGTTCCATACATAGCTGCTGGAATTTCGTTAGTGCATTCGATAGTCCAAATAGTACGCGCGTAAATTGAAATATTCCATTCCATACGAATCTGTATATATTTTTTAATTAGAAAACTTACAAATGAAGTACAAAGAAAAATCTACTCAAAATCGAGAGCTCGCTTACAAAATCACAACGTATTCACCAATAGATATCTAATGAAATGTTTTTTTATTGACTTAAGAAGTAATACATAGTTTTGTTATTAGTATTAGTTATTTCATTAGTATTACCAATTTTTACATTTAAAATTGCGATATGATTAAATTATTCCTTTTCCTTTCTTACGAAGAAAGAAACTTCCCAAGTGAGTGACACTTCCTGTACTGATACAGCCTTATCTTCAGTTAACATCTCGACGGTAGAAATAACACAAAACCTTGTACATAAACTATTTCAGCAAATAGATATAAACAAGGGTGCGGGTTTCGACAACATCCATCCCATCTTAATCAGGAAGCTTAGTAAAGAGTTTTCAATACCAATCACCATAATTTATAGGAAATCTATGCTGGAGGGCTGTTTTCCTGCCATCTGGAAGAAATCTCTGGTAACCCCAATTCCAAAAGGTGGTGACAAACATGATATTATGCAGTACAGGCCTATCTCTAAGCTGAGTCTATTTGGTAAGATTTTCGAAAAAATAATTACTACGTCGTTAACCACTCAAATGCAGCACGTTGTATCAACGGAACAGCATGGATTTTTTCGTGGTAGAAGTGTTAACACAAATCTTATCGAATACACTGACTTTTTGTTGAATGCCCTTGATTCCGGATTCCAGGTTGATGCCGTGTATACCGATTTTTCTAAGGCTTTTGACAAAATTAGTCATTCTATCCTTATACAAAAACTTTCGAAATTCGGTATACGCGGCGACCTGCTAAGATGGATCCAGTCCTATATAAACAATCGTAGTCAAGCCGTCGCCCTTAAAGGTTACCGCTCTTCGTTTCTTAATGTTCCGTCAGGAATTCCTCAGGGATCCCACCTTGGCCCTTTTCTATTTACTTTATATTTAAATGATATTGGACTGTGTTTTAATAAGTCGCATCACTTGCTTTATGCAGACGATACAAAAATATTCAAAATTGTTAAAGGTCTTGGTGATTGTGAAGATTTGCAACAGGATTTATTAAGCTTTGAGAACTATTGTAAGGATAATCAACTAATTTTAAATACGGATAAATGTAACGTCATAACATTCACCCGAAAGCATCATCCAATTATTTATGATTACAAAATATCCAGTAATAACCTAACCCGAGTTACCAACATTCGTGATCTAGGCATTACTCTGGATTCCAAACTGCACTTTAACCTTCACATTGATAAGATCGTAGCTAAGGCCTTTAAACAACTCGGACTGATTCTGCGCGTAAGTAAACCTTTTGCCAGAGGCAACACCATTAAAATACTCTACAATGCATTTGTTCGTAGTGTCCTAGAATTCGGAAGTGTAGTTTGGAGTCCCCAGTATGCTGTTCACGTAGATAGGATTGAGAGGGTACAAAAGAAATGTTTAAAATCATTGGACTTTCGGACAGGCAGCCTCTGCGCCGATTACGAAGAGAGAGTAACAACACACAAAATGCATTTTCTGCAAACGAAAATTCTTAGACAGCATTTTCTTATATAAACTTATTCATAACCACATCAACTCTGCACCCCTTTTGGAAAAAATTCTTTTTAAAATCCCGCGGTCTTCCTCCTCACGTTCAAAAGATACTTTCTATATTCCCTCTTTTCATTCAAACTACGCAAAAAATACCTTCTTCAGACGCTCTTGCATGTGTTATAATAAAGTTTTGAACGACATAGATATATTCTCAGTGTCATTAATTACTTTTAGGAAACAATTGAGTGATTTGTTGTTGCATTAGTTTTAGTTTACAGCCAATAATTTAGGTACTCGTACTAAATGAAAACAGTTCGATCCGACTAGACATTTACATTGTTGTGGCTACATTTACAAGTTTTGTTAAAATTAATGGTAATGTAGGTCTATTTGTTTAAGTGTATTTGTAAAAACATTTGTTTATGACTGTTTTTTACCTAAATAAAAAAAAAGAAAAAAAAAAAAAAAAGAAAGCTTCTTAGAAAATTATGTAAAGTACTTTACAGCATAGGTATTATTTGTAGAATAAAATCGATGTTCACCATTAAGTTTGATAATATTTTATTGGAATAATTATTATTATTGTCAATGGATAAAAAACAAATAAGTTAACAAAATATGTGAAGTAATATGAAATATGAAAATAATAAAAAGGAGAATGTTATCATACACATATGTATTCTATAAATTATATACAATGACAATAAAAAAATAGTAAATTTAGTGTTAATCAGAAAATATTTGTGTTAAAAAATGTAGTGTATGAAAAGCGACTCACCCCGAACATAGTTCTGAGATCTGGGTCTCTAAACCGAAAGGGGATGTTTGATACGTGGAGTCGCTTCGGTTGTCCGTTGGTCTTGTCTTGTGCGGCCGCCGCGGCTGCCGCCGCCGCCTGCGCGCCGAGAGCTACCACCGCGCCGCCGAGCATCGCAGGCGGCGGCGCGCCCGCCGCAGCCGCCGCAGCCGCCGCGGCCGCAGCCGATGCCGCGCCGCCCGGGGAGTCGCCCGCCTCCGCGTCCGTCTGCTGAAGGGCGTCATTCTGGAAACAAATAAACGACAATTTAGTTTACGTAAAATTTTTCATCTTGTTGCGAAATGCTAAAAAGCAGCGTCATTTTTACACTTTTTCGTTTTTTGCTCATTATCTCCTAAGGCGTGCGGTCCTACAGAAAAAGTTATTATTTTCTTTATTAAAGCAGATTAAATTTGCCTAAACCGAGCCAATTTACGACTAAACCGAGCGAGCATTGTATGTCCAGAAGTAACTAAATATAAAAAATACAACGTTTTTGTCAAATTGGTCAAAACGTATCGCCTTTGCCGGTATTCGGGTGAAAATCACTAGATCCCTCTAATCGCGATAACGCCAGAATATCTGTCTGTTTTATAACGAAAAACTCAAAACCGATGGACAGATTTGGATGCGGTTTTTACTGTATGCACAGTAAGTTTTCATTAGTGAGATCATTGTAGTGGGTGACTCAATACAAGCAAGTAAGAAACTTTGATTATTATTTTTAAGAAAAACAAAAAAAAAATGCTGTTTTACATTTGAACAACTTGACTGTTAAATAAAAGTTTTACAAGCGTTGAGCGCGCTGCGCCATCGGTAGGTAAAATATTGTTTATTCGCGATATTTTACCTACCGCTAGATGGCGCAGCGCGCTAAACGCTTTTTATACTTAAAAAAATATATAATTTAAAAAAAAGTTTTTTTTTCTATTTTTTTAATCAAAAGATGCTTACTTGCTCGAACTGATTCTGATTCATCCACTAAAGGATGTTACTAATAAAAACTCAGTTTGTATGGGACGTTTTTTTGGAGAATATTTATGTGCAAATAACTGCAACATAAAAGGTTTTAGGCAGTAACTACGTTAGTCAACAGAAAACAGACGTACGTGAAAAACTTAAAAACTAAAAAAATACTTAAAAACTTAAAAACCAAAGATTGATGATCATCAATCTGAAATCATATGTCGAAATTTGGCGATCAATATTTCTCGAGTTAAATAGCTACGAACGGAGTCGTAGGGGTGAGGGCGAAGAAGATCCGATTAAAAAGCTAATACTGGGTATTATATTTAAAATGTGTTGCTATATAACATATTGACAACGTATTCTATTAGCGTAACTCAAATATGGGGTTAGTTTGAATTCACTGGCACTAGAAAAATATGTGCAAAGATCCCATTAAATTTAAGGGGGTAACTAAGTACATAAAACTAAACAAGAAAGAAGATTTTTTGAACTTTTTTGAGTTGGAAAGATTTTTTTACATGGGTGGGTTAATTATCATACGACAATCTCTTACAACCAACCCCACTATGAAGTGTTTATATGTAAGTGTGCATGTAACATGTGGGGAAGTGTGTGTCTTGTTATTGCATTCGGTAGACTTCATTGGAATGCAATTCCGTTAATTAATGATAATTGAAAACTGCATTGAAAGATATATATTTTTTAAAGATCGAAACAGTTCTAAAGACTTATCAACTCAGTTTTTCATGCAGAATAATCTATTGTAAAAAAAACTCTTAACTCCTAGAGCCCCGATTGGCCGATATCGGCCAAAACACGATTCAGCGTGACGGCCCCGTTTTAATTTTATTTTAATTTAATTTGTTTCGTTTTATTATATTTTATTATGTTAATATGTTTTATTTTAATTATGGGTACAGTGGTTTGGCAGTAATTAATGTTTTGGTGAGACAGTGTCATAATTCATTTTTTTTTCTAATTTTTACAAAAATTTTTTGGGACATCAACTTGTCAATCGGCTGAGGGGCCGAGGCCTGAAGGGTTAATATTTTTTTTTTTAAAACTTCTTTATGTATGTACAGAATTACACACTGGTCGGTGCTAGAGAATTTAAATTAAACATGTAAATATTTTTTACTAGTTCTTGATGTCCACATTTTAAAACCACCAAAATTCAAATACTAACCACGCCTCTAAAGGTCTCCTCATGTTTATAAAGCATTTTATCAAGTGTTCCATGTATTTAAATCGATCAATAAAATTGAATTGGCGAAATCTCAAGAGCATTTAAACACGAATGTCGTATCGATATTCAAACGCATTGAATGTTTATTGGGAATCAAATAAAAGCCATGTCACGACTGTCCATGTCGGAGCCAAACATATCACTGCTGTGATTATACATATGCGTATTAAAAGCTTAATTTAGAGATACACTTGGATTAGTGCCTGCATTCCAGTGACACGCGTCAACGAAGCGCGACACCTATTAAAGTTATTAATTATACGTTTTCCATCCTGTCATTTTTACTTTTCGGGCTTACCAACCAAACTGAAGGGAAAGTATTGCGAACGAGCCAAAATTTTTTTTCGATATGAAGACGAAATATTTTGATACCCCCTGAGATGATTAACTCTTTTCAATCGAGGCCTTTTTCGCATTTGAGAAAATACTACATCACATTGGAAAAATACCATTTGAATACCACAAAAATACTTAAAACATAGTATGAAAATACTACTAAAATACTAAACAAATACTACTTACCATAAAAATCTTATATTGGAGAATATAGCCGTAACACACGCTTGGATTTGGTACGGCCGGACCGCGGATTTCGTCCGCTCCGACCGACGAAAAGTCGCTCCGAAAAGTCCCGTTCGAAAAGCCGGGCGTGCGCTCATTTTTTATACTGTTCGGTCCGGTCGTCTGTTGCAAGAACGGATTTGGTCCGCGGACTCGCTCCGCCGTACCAAATCCGAGAGTCTGTTACGGCTATAACCCAACGGATTTTTTCTAAACATCATGTTGAAACATACCATTTTTATACTACGGAAATTAATACCAAAAAGTACAAAAATACTACTTAATAACTAGTGGACGCAATAAACTTCCCGGGCGCCGTAGCGGCGCCGCTCGAGTGCAAAGGGTTAATACCGTTTCTACAATGAAGTGTCTGTGTGTCTGCCTATGTGTGTGTATGTATGTATGTATGTACGATTAAGACTATTTCCAAATTGAAGTCTGTCTGTGTGTCGGTCGGTTTGCGGTTTGCGTAAACGTTTGAATCGACACGTAAACAACGTATATTTGCGTAAACGGTCGGTATCACATTGTGAAATTTTAGTTGGAATATCTCATATACAAGCTACACTAATAATATTTTAATTCTGCTATACTCGCATATTTTAATCAAATATAACGCTGAGCCACCCGAGGCTAGCCGAGAAAAGAACCGCGCCGCCCAAGGTCGCTGTGTAACGAAACCCAAACGGTTTCGTTCGGCGGCCGAGAAAGGGAGCTTATCGATTTTATTTATGAAATTAATATTCAGTTGAAATTGTATATGTGTAAGCATGTGTACGTGTATATGCATGTATGTATAAAATGCAATCCATGCCCGTTCTATCCCTACTCCTCCGGATTAATAAAAAAATTAAAGTTACTTTAAAAAGATAACTTAAATTAATTAAAGTTACTTTAAATTGCTAAACACTTATTGAAACTGAATTGAAATTACCTTGAAAACAAGTAAAAGGCCTCACATTGGTTGAGAGAAAGAAAGAAATAAAGAAATCAGTCCTTGGCTACTTGCTGGTGACACAACAGTTTTTTTTTTGTTTTTCCGCTGCGAGTCATGAATAAAATATTGTGCGAGCGAACGCGACTCGGCCAGAAGTCGGCTTATGGTAAATCCCGCTGCGCTTTTCGGCTAGGCGGCCGCCTGAAAGCGCTTGTTGCACGTTTTTCCATTTCAGCCGCGTCTTGCGCCGTCCCCGCGTCGCCGAGTGGACGGCCATTGTATGGAAAATGTCGAATCGGTAGGCGTGCGATACCCGGCGAGCGCCTCTCATGAATATTGCATGCGGTCTCGTGTGTACGCTAAGGGCGTGCAAAGGATTTGTATTAAAATAATCGATTTTGATTTTTGGCACCACTGTGACGGTCGTTCATGCGGTGACGCATTTCTAAATCTGGGCAAAGACGATTTCCTTGGGTTTCGATAGTTTCAGCTTTCAAATTTTCCACTCGATTGTTTTTTATAACAAGTGGTTTATATTATTGATATACAAGGTACATATACAAAATATGTAGAACATATCACAAACTATAAACCTTCATCAATATCAACTATTAATATTAAAAATATTTGTATGATGTGAGTATTTTCTGAAGAATAGGTAATATATCATATTTTTTAAGTGACATAAAATGTCTTGAAGGAAGAAACCTGCATAAGGAAAATAAAGAGAATAATTGCTGTGACCTCAGACGGAATGACCCGGTTTACAAATATCTGGAAAAACTCAGTTAGGACTCAAGTCTCAACGTGAAAACGTACCATAGATTATTCGAGCTAACACAGAAATGTCAGTATTTCCTGAACTGCGCAACGCAAGTATGCGCGCGAATGCTTTATCGATTCTAGTTATCGGGTCTAGGTATCTAAGTATCGGGTCAAGCTGTAACGAAATGATCAAACAAAAGCAACTGTGTTGTGTTAAAAAAACTGAATTTGAAACGAATATGCCAATCCCCGTTTGAAGTCACATAATTATTTACAAATATCTATCTAAAGCAAAAAGTTGTGTCATATCAAGTTGCAGCGTTCATTCCGAAAACTACCGATTGTATCCACAAATAATCGATTGCGTTCCAATCGATTATCGAATTTAAATTAAGTACCTCACTAGAGCACCCCGTTGCTTGTTTAAAAAGGCACAGGTGGCGAGAATTACCGACGATTAAATTGCTTAGCCCGCAGTATAAATCAAAATGACGCGCTAATGCAGCCCTCCAGGGGTGTCTCGTGGAAAACTTTATGCCAATTTATTTCGAAATGATTTTGGTAAATTAAGATCCGAAAATCCAATAGCAGTGTTGGGTCAATCCATTGAATATTTCAATCGACTAATCAACCACGATTTATTTAGTCACGATTGATTTAGTTGCGACTAACGTTAGCTACGATTAAAGTAATCCTGACTAAATCAATTAGTCGTTAATCGTCAATCGCGACTAACTTGCTCTTTAGATACCACCCGACAATTCATTTTCGTCGGTCAGTCGGTCGGTCGGTCGGTCGGTCGGTCGCGGTCGCGTTTGCATACGCTATTAAGTATAGCATGTTTGGACATAACCTCCGAAGACGAATGAGATTTCATTATTTATAAGGCCTTTAAATGTATTTTTTATGTATAAATAAATAAATCCCATCACGCCAGTTACTAGGGTTATTTGTATTCTTCTCTTTAGCCATTAAGGAGAGGTGGCAAATTCAAGGTTGAATGGCACACGCCTGTAAAGTCACATTGTTTAGTTTACGAAGCTGATTCATGTGTCATAAACCCGAAGATTCCCCGCTGAATATGTTCGTAAAATCCGAAATTCGCGAGAGACGCATGCTGCCTGCTGAACAGCATTCGCTATGAACATGGCGCTATGAGGTAGTATATATAGCACTCAAAAACTTCTGATGGCGTAGACTCAGGAATATTCGAAGAGCGACCCAAGGCTAGACTCTAAGAAAGCCTAAGTAGACACGCTTCCAGATTCCAGGAAGAGTTGTATGCCATCACCAGATGTGCATAGAAAACATGCAAACATCAAGCTAGTTACCGGATAGTCAAGCGGCTCTAAAATCCATCTAATCATATGAAATGAAACCAAAGACTTACTTGGGATGCACCCAAACACTAAAATACCTCTATGTAAAAAACATAAATACTTTACGCTGGGTTGACCACGAAGGGATCGATGAGAACGACAAAGCCGATACGTTGGCTAAAAAGGAGCTCTGCGACTAAACTTGGCAAAACAAGTGCTCTGCTCGACAATCATAGGTCAAGAACCATTCTGTGGCGTATCAAAGGTCACAGCAATCAATGGTTGGGAGAACAGAAAAGATAATATACTCACCAATACTGGCAGAAAATAACAAGACAATATGTAGCGAAAAAGATTTTTAAAAAGGTACTAAAACGAGGCATGGAACAGTTACGCATAGGTTCTCACAGAACTTCTCACGGGTCATTGCAAATCGAATCGAAAATAGGAATCGGGTGAGATTTTAGAGATCAAACTATGCAGATTTTGCCTTGAAGAAGAAGAGACATCGCTTCACTTCTGTGTGAGTGTGCACCGCTAATGCATTCAAGGATCCGACACTTGGCAAAACAAATTCTAGACCCAAGTGAGATCGCAAAGATCGTTCCTTCAAAAATACTGGAGTTTAAATACTCTAAGCAGTCACAAAAGATCTGCAGAGGTCGCAATACACCTGGACTCGGAAGCCTAGATTCCACCGCATCTAATCTAATCCTGCCTGACTGACAACCTCGAGTGGATAGCGCACCGTCGGATTAATGATACATGGCCGCTAAGTGTATTGCCACAAAGAAGAATATCGCAACAAAGTATCTTGTAACAACAAAGTATCTTGCAACAAAGAAAAGACAGGTGTACGTGGGTACCGACCCGCCTCGCCGAAGAGGATTTGCCTAGTGCGGCCGAAGGCCTGCGAATGATTTACGGGCAGAAAGAGGACGTTTCGAGTGAGGAGGGTACAATTTGGGTTACGAATATCGATTAAAAAGAGGTACCACTCTAGACGTCACATCGCACAATCAGAATAAAAGGAATAATTAGAAATATTTAAACTACAAATGTTATACGAATACTTAGATAAATGTAGCTTCATGCGACTAACGTTTTATTTGATAATCTATATCTCATGAGAAATAAACAGACAAATATCGATAAAAAATTGCCTAAATGAGTACAATTATTTCGAATTCCGATTTGAAAATAATATTCCACATTTACAAATTGCAAGTCAATAAATAAGTCGATGAATCCTCCAACGGGGTTGGAAATATTTAAACATTCTAGTTTTTTCAATAATAACTCGTTTTTCAAATAATACCAACCAAATGATTTTAGTAAAAAGCTAGTCAACTTGAAAGGTTTTAAAATTTATTTAGGTGTTCTTCCACTGTTTGACTCTGAGATTGACGAAAGAATTTTATTTTTATATATTAATGTACAGCGATTATTACGATTTTCGTCTATTGATTTCTCGCTACATAAAACATATTGCGGTTTAAATGTTTGTTTACATCCATCAGCCAAAGACCTATATGACCATCATATAGGTCTTTGGCTGACCTATACAAATGTTACTAATGTATAGCGGAATTATTTGTAAGAATACTAATATCATCCTCACGTGAAATGCCTACCCGAAATGTTAGTATTTTTCACCGTTTTATCACTTGGGATAGCGTTCTTCGGAAATGATAGAGCGTATGAGCAAATCACGGAGTTGTAATCCAATAATTAAGAACTGAACATTGCCTTGTAAAACTAGAAAAAACTGGTTAAATGTAGAAAAAAGTGATTTTCAGTCTTCAAATCAGGGATATGCTGCAGTATAGCCATAACATGCCAATTATGATAGTTATGAAATTTATAACTTAAAGAGTATAGATGCCAACCGCAGAAGTTACTCGATTCGGCAAAATCGTTTGATACAGTAGCGCACTTGTAGACTTGATGATTACTCAACATTATATAACTTAATAGTGAGCAATAGTTTAAGGGTCGAGAGCCAAAAAGCCACGCCATTTTATAACGCAAAAATGGATGCATCAGGACTAAGAAAACGCCATTCTGGCTACCGGGAGCTAATGCGTTTACGTTTACCGTGAATCTCGAGTCAAATGTGGTTAAGATCGAAAAACAACTAAAATCGGGAAGAGGCTAGTTATTTTTAAATCGAAGACTATCGCAGTTGTTTGACACTATAAATAAGATAAAACGAATTTACCGCCAGATGTTTGTAGCACCCGACGTTTCGGCGACGTTGCAGCCGCCGTTGTCCAGAGAAGAATCTCTGTCCGAAGTAGGCAGTCTAGTCTACCCTGGACAACGGCGGCTGCAAAGTCGTCGAAACGTCGGGTGCTACAAACTTTATGCGGTAAATTCGTTTTATTCTATTTATAAGGCTAGTTATTATTCAAACTGTATATCTTGCTAATTGATTTTTTAGTCTGAAGGGTGTCCTGACAACGAGGGTAGTTTTATAACAAAACAGGATCGCCCTAAATCTGGCGAATGTCTGCGCGCATCGGTGCGCTTAGAGTGTTACTGTAAAGTAAAATGAACAACTTTTGAGTCGCAAAAATAAGCTTGTTCGCGGGAAGTAGTTGTACGGGAATTTGTATTCGTTTTACAAAAAAAATAAGACTTGATTTTCTTCGTTATATACGTGCCTCGAGTTCCATGAGATGGGATGATTTAACTTGTCGCTTTATTTAACTAGAAAGTAACTTTTTTCCCTTATGTAACCTTAGATAAGATATGTGAAAGGAATTAATTAATTAATAAAATAAATAAAATAATATATACACTAGTTCGCGCGATTTTTGTAAATTCCATCAAAAAAACTCCAAAAAACTCCAAAAGATTGAGATTATTTTTTCACCATTATTTTCGTAATTTTTAGCTTGATTAATCCCATGGGATCCTATTATGGTAGGTTTTAGTCACTTGTTACTTTTTCGGGAGATTTCAACTCTGGGTTTAGCTAAACGTAACCTCTCCGAGTTTCTAGACTCCCATCTTTATATTTATAGTCTTGAGACATGCGGAAACACAAATACGATATCATAAAATTATTTGATTATAAAATGACGTAACATTTTCGGCGATGGCTCTTGGCTCCCCCTGGAACAATTCAGTTTCTAGTCTATAACCACTTCCCATAATTGAAACAGCGCTTCATCACTCTAATATTATCATAACATTTATATCCCAATGGCATGCAAGAGATTGGTCACTCTGATGGCTCGTCCGTGAATCAAACGTGATCGGTCGCGACGATCGGAAATAGCCTGGCCTATCGATAGCCCGCTCGCGGCCCGATACCTTCGCAGTTGGCAGGCCCGGGGAAATTCTGTCTCAGTCTATTTATTGCCGTTCGATTGCCCAGCTCTAATTTGAATGTTATCACGCGCAGGGTTGCCCTCATCAACGCAAAAAATAATATTGAATAATGCATGGATTCTTCGCCGGAAGTTTGTGCTAGGGTGACTGTACGCTACGTTTATAATCGGATTCCATTTTAGATAAAATTATAATCCTGATTCAAACTGAGATGAAGTATAAAAAGCAACATGATTTTTCTGCGTGCTCACAGGGAAATACTATCGTTCACTAAGAACCAGAGATTTGTGCAAGTTCTCGTTGTACACTCGCTTATACTTTTTTGTATAAGCGAGTTTATTCCAGGTCGCGGCAGTATTACTGGTGAAGCTTAATTTAAAGGTAGATTTTTTTGTGACGAGGAATTACCGCCAAATAGCCGCGGGCCCTCGTGGGTGTTTTGTAACATACATGTAACTACTGTCTGATCTGAAAGCTGATACTTTCAGATCAGACAGTAGTTTGGCCATAGAATGCCGGGCTACAGTCAGCAGGCCAGATTTCGGGACACCTGACGATGGCGCACTAGGAAAGGTGTAATTTTAATTAGTACACCCAAAGAGTTTTGGAAACACTAAAAAATCATCAGTGGACAGTGGATGCAATAAAGAACTCAAAATATATGGTCATACTGCTTCATAACCCAACCCGTGGCGGCAGCATCTCCATATATGTCACGCATCGGTCTATGACGCATCGATCAACAGCCGCGTAATATAATAGTCGCAATGGCGCAGTATGGAGATGCTGACGCTACGCGTTCGATTATTTTCAATGAAATTTTCATAAAAAAATTCAATGAAATAATAGAAATAATAAATACAAACGGAGCTGCCATGGAATTCACCGACCGGAGTCGGGCCCATCATAATACTATTTTTACACTTCTGGGGGGTGAGCAGTGGATTCCGGACTTACGAACCGGCTGTGGTAGGTTTAGGACAGCTGTCTTGCCACATGTGAGCGTTCACCTTGCCACCCATTCACTCCCCCTTCGAAGCCATAGAATTTGAGATGCGCAAATCGCAGTTTCAGATAATTTTTCTAAGAAAGAGTTGATTATTTTTCTGGAAAGGCCAAGATCTTTAAAGAGGTGAAATAGAGATTTAGCTGGCAGGCCACGAGCGCCAACTTCCACCGCGTGAAGGTGAACAGTGAAGCCGTTCCGGGTTACGGCATTTGCAAGATCATGGTATTTATTTAATTTGTACTCGTGGTCTTTTGGGATATTTGATTCCCATAAGATTGTAAGAAAGATTGTTAAGAAAGTCGAGAGAACTGAGAAATTCGATATCGTTAAAATCTTTAATGCTATAAATTGGGTTTTTAATTAATATACATTGTAACCTTTCCTTAAAGTAAACCTCCCCAAGGCCCCTGATGCATTATGACAAGTTATTGTAAAATAGGTTAGATTGACAAAGAAAGCTATTACGAACCTTACTCAGTCGAACTTTGAAATGACGCAAGTCCTCTTTCTTTTGCGTATCATGCGAATGAATATTCGAGTTAGTTGAAGTCGTGATATTTTTTCTTGCATAGGTACATGATGATTTGGTATATATATACGCGGCATACATAGTCATGATACCAGATACGATGGAGTACTGCTTGCAAGATGTTATCGAAGATTTTAATGCACTACCACGGGACGACACAATATAGTAGATTCAGCAAGCATCACTATAACATCTCCTATTTAGGGATTAGTGACATGGTGGTTTAATAATAAAACGATAGTGGAATCTTAAGATAATAACCGTACCACAGTTTAGTAATAAATTCCTACACTAACAAGATATATCTAATGGGGGAAAGGGGGTCCTAGCGGGGTGGTAACCATTATAATTTAATAATATTGTAATAATATTGTAGTTGTAGGCTTAGATAAACAAAAGAAATGGAATAAAACAGCCATTATACAAATACGAAGTTTCAACCCTGCGCGACCGTCCTATTTTCTATCTGGCATTGATCACGAGTCGGCTACCAAGAAAAAACGTCATTTACCTGGGCGCGTACGTGATTCCCGGATGGAAAACGTATGTGCGCTAAAATGTAGCGACGCTTATGCGACGTCACGTAACACTGACATGAATGCTAAATGAAGTCAATTTTATGATGGGATTGAGAGGACTAAAGATATTAAATAATATACAGGTAAAATATGGATAGCACGATTTTTAGGTTTCTGTAACAAAAAGCGTCGATTATCTCAGTCAGCTTTAAAGCTATCGACAAGAAATTTGGCATTATCGTAAAACTTCAGTCGGAGGGATTTATTTATCTAATTAACCAGGGGGGGGGGGGGGGGGGTTGAGGGGGAGGGGGGTAAAGAGGGATCACAAAACTACTCAGTCTGCCTGAGTCCAGGAGAATGTTTTTGGAAAAAAAAAATAAAAACAGATCCGCACGTCTTAAATATTACGTTCTTACCGTTTTAGTTGACGTTCTATAAAGGAAATTAGGACCAAAAAATTTGTATAAAAATAATACTCGTATTTATACTTTCATTTTAATAAAATACGCTAAATGTCAAATTAATTTTTATGGCCAAATTGATCAAGTTGTAAAACCTCGGCGTAATGAAAGAGTCTTTGTCCTGTAACGATCCTTAAGTATCGTTACATGCAGTCAACAAATGCATTGATTTCCAGTGAAATGCACCGACACCAATTCAGCCACTGTTCTACCTCGTAAAGCAATGAATCAGCACGATAACTACTGTGTCAAATCAGATACATAGAACAACACTTTTATTCGGAATATTTTGGATTGCATCATTTTCGGCCTATATAAAGCGGCGAAAATACGACCAAAGACAAGAATCACGTACCCCAAGACAGCGACGGCATACCCGGCACCACTCTCACGAGGCAGGTCAACGGGTCCGGCTTCTTGGGTACCTTTTCCTTCCTTTCCTTATCGAGGCGAGACGCATCAGTCTGTACTCCCACAGACTCGAGCCGTACCCAGTACGAGATACTCGGAGCACAAGTACAATCCTTATCCATACCTTCAGGCAGATAGCCACTACATCCGCGTCAATATATATCCTATTCGGGAAGCGTTACAAACTGGCAATATCAATCTCTCAATAAATATCTTCTGATATACTTTAAATCGACTTTTAATACGGAGATAACCCGCAAGTTGACACCACCACCTCACACCGAATAACTTGGAGTCTAGTGAGGGTGGCCCGTCACAGTCAAATTGTTATTTTCGTCTTAGGTATTAATACATTATTTTCTAAAACTTGTCTCGTTGGTCTTCGGTTCTGAAGTTTCTGAAATTTAAGTTCCAAATACAGTTTTAAGAAGGAAGTTCTAGAGAAGGTTGTCTACAATCAAGGACTTTGGACATGGTCTGCGGAGGATATATTTTAGTATAAATTTCTGTGCAACTTGCAATGACTCTAGCAACCCTGACTTTAGCACATCCACCCCATGCCGTAAGTAATAAGCGATTCACATAAAGCATGATAAACGGATTTTAGCGTATTGGAATCCAGAATATTCCGCAGTTCTTTGCAAACATATCCACAAAGGCGCACCTTCGTAGCCAGGCTCCAGGTTATGTTTATGAGAATCCCAACGGATGAAGCATGCATGGTGAAGGCACCTATGGTGATGCCTAAATATTTCCAAGATTTTAAATATTTGCAGAGGCTGACAGTTGCAAAACTCTATGCTATCGGACCCGTTTACTATAATAGTTTTATTAGTAGTGAGTTGACCCCTAGTGTTTATACTAAATGGCATGTATTTGGTTTTGCCACACCACCCCATTAAATAAGGAACCCTCAGGCGTGAGTTAAACGCGCACTTCACTGGCTTCATTTTCATTTCGACACATGGATGGTTTGCATCGTAGCAATGCCGTATCTTGTCGCTGACACAAATGAAATGAAATCCTACAAAAATACTGCTGCCATTCACGCCATGGGTACTTATTTTCCACTCAAAACCGATTCCGTCGCGACATGCAATACTCACTCGCTTGTATATGCAATAAGACAAAGGCGACGGCGGAGGCAATTCTTTCAGCGGCCGAGGCAAACCGCAGCTCGTGTTTTATTCATGCGCTGGAGTGAAATCAATTTCAGAAGGAAACAACTGAAATGCAAGTGGAGCCAATGGAAAAATCCACTCGACGCCGCGACTTCGATCAGTCAAAGGCAATAATAGGTTAAAATCCCCACAAGGTTAAAATTCACAGAAATGATTTTTTCAAACGAGAAGTAGTAGGAATAATTCAGTTTGTTGTAATATATTCAAGAACACCATAGTGTCGAGCGCATTTGAAAACAAATCTTAAGGCACTTGTGCTTTAGAGTCAATAAATTTGCTGAGTCGTACCAGGACAGAGTAACTCCTTTTACACGACTGCCCAACAAAAAAGGAGTGTAATGTGTTCAGGGTTCATCTATGTATGTTTTCTGTTTCTTTATTTCACCATAACTTGTAAACGCTTGAACTGATTTAGAAGTGGTATTGTTCGAATCGTTATGTCATCCCGAGTGTCATAGGGTATGTTAACTGTCCAAATATCAAGTAAGTACAGGGTCCGCCATGTAACGTTTTTTTTTTCAACTAGTGCTTATTTCGTGTATGGCAACACTTACCTCATGTCTGTTTTGACAGATAATTAGTTTTATCCTTCCGCTGAACGAATATGGTTGTGTATACGCTTGAACAACGCTGGTAAATCTTGCGACATTACTTTGAAAATCATGGTAATGTTGCAGAATGTGTGCGAAAATTGCGTACGGATTTTGGAAGAAGAGAAGCACCGTCAGCTCCGTATGTTCGTTACCTTGTGAAAAAAGTGAAAGAAACTGGCATCCTCATCGATAAACCAACGCGTGAAAAGCCAAAAACAGTGCGTACACCCGAGAATATTGCTGCTGTGGCCGAAAGTGTGCGTGAATCGCCATCAACATCAGTTCACCGTCGTTCTCAACAATTGGACATTTCGCAGACATCATTGAGACGAATTTTGCGTAAAGACCTTGGTATGACGCCGTACAAAGTCCAATTGGTTCAGGAGTTGAAGCCAACTGACCATCCAATGCGTTTTCGCTTCGCTAAGTGGGCCTGCGATCGACTTGCAGAAGATGCGGATTTTGCCAAAAAAATCATCTTTTCAGATGAAGCTCATTTCCATCTTGGCGGGTATGTAAACAAGCAGAATTGTCGAATTTGGGGCACAGAAAACCCGCACGCATTCATTGAAAAGCCGGTGCACCCAAAACGAGTCACTGTTTGGTGCGGATTTTGGTCCAGAGGCATAATTGGGCCATTTTTCTTCGAAAATGAGCAAGGAGTGGCCGTTACCGTCAATGGCGATCGTTATCGGGCCATGTTGAACGAATTTTTGTTCACAGAAATTGAAGAGGAGGATATTGGCAACATTTGGTTTCAACAGGACGGCGCTACGTGCCACACAGCCAACGCTACACTTGATGTTTTGCGCCCTGTTTTTGAAAATCGCATTATCAGCCGCAGAGCTGATGTCGTTTGGCCACCTCGGAGCTGCGATTTGACACCGTTGGACTACTTTTTGTGGGGTGCCGTCAAAGATAAGTGTTACGCCGACAAACCAGAGACAATTGACGCTTTAAAGGACAATATTCGTGAAGCCATTGGTGAAATACAGCTGCACACAATCGATAATGTACTTAAAAATTGGACCCATCGTGTAGGCTACTGCATGGCCAGCCGAGGCAGCCATTTGAATAAAATTATTTTCCATCTTTAACCGGAGGGATTGTACTTTCAAATAAAAAAAGAAATTTGAAAAAATATTCAGTAGTATTTTTTATAGCATTTTCAAAAAAAAAAAGTTGTTTGGCGGACCCTTTAGTTGACTAAATGTCCAAATGTCATTAAATTAACATAAATGTATCGTGTTTAGTGTCAAATGAACGGTCTGATAGAGTACATTTCATCATATCATTCACATCATATGGATAAATACATAGACCACAAATATTTCATAAAAAAACCGTGGTAATAATTATTAAAAATACAGTAGTTCACTTTCTCTAGCGGCAGCCGTGTTTTTTATTATTTTTATGATATTTTCTTGTTAAACTTGATCGTCTTGAAGAAAGACGTACAATATACGATACGATGTTCCTCTACTATAATTAATCGATAATGTTTTTGACAGTGCATATCTGATTGTGAAGATATATATTCTGGCTCCACCTCGCATTACTCGGAACTCGCGCCTATTTTATACAAAGGGATACAAGTCTAAATACGCCAAGCACTCCCTAATAAAAGAGCTATGACCTCGAACAATAATAAGTTCAGGTACGATACTGGAAAGCCGATTGTATTCGATCTTCGCTCCTACCCATGCCACATCTAATCGATCATTCACTAGTTTAGGCTACGCTTAAATTGCTTAAACACATAAAAGTCATACGCACAATCGAGTATAGATCGATTGATCGGATTAACCCTTCAGGCTTCGGCCCCTCAGCCGATTGACAAGTTGATGTTCCAAAAAAATTTAGTAAAAATTAGTAAAAAAATTGAATTATGACACTGTCTCGCCAGAACATTAATTACTGCCAAACCGCTGTACCCATAATAAAAATAAAACATATTAACGTAATAAAACATAATAAAATAAAACAAATTAAATTAAAATAAAATTAAAACGGGGCCGTCACACTGAATCGTTTTGTGGGCGATATCGGCCAATCGGGGCTCTAGGGGTTAAACAAGACACATTCATAGAGCGCCTTTTTAAAATTGATTGGTCATCTTGTTTAACCCCAGAGAGATAATCGTAAAGTGATGTCCGTAAAAGATAATTATGCGTAAAATTGACACATGATTATTAATAACTTAATTTTATTATTATTAATAATAAAAATCAAATCAAAATCATGATTATTAATAAAAATCAAATGGGGTATTTTTATTACATATAAATAAAACAACATGCAGTATTTATGTACCTACTTGTTATAAAAAAGATATAAAAAGAACAAAAACTATAAAATTACTCGCGATTCAACTATACATAACTTGTGCGTTTACCACAAATATATATATATATATATATATATATATATATATATATATATATATATATATATATATATATATATATATATATATATATATATATATATATATATATATATATATATATATATATATATATATATATATATATATATATATATATATATATATATATATATATATATATATATATATATATATATATATATATATATATATATATATATATATATATATATATATATAGATGTTCATAAAAAATCAGCTGGGTCACCCCTATTCTAAATTTTTTATAGTATTTTCGCATTTTATTTGTAGTATTTTTTGTGGGATTAAATGGTATGTTTTCAATATGATGTAATATTTTCTTAAATGCGAAAAAGGCCTCGAGTGTAAAGGGTTAACATTAGTATTAAGTTAATGAGACACTATTTATTATATACGAATCAGTTGAATTCTTTGAAATTAGTCTAAAATAGCCTAGCCATTTACGACGATACTTCAACATTTGTGACACTTACCTCAGCGACACGTACACCTAGCTGTCATCGATATATTAGCAAGATATACCCTCAGTTACAAATAAGTTGGCTCCATACCCTTTGCTCGCAAATCATGCGACAGAGAGAGAGCATTGAATTTAACAGTATGCGAGAGAATAGCGCGCCAATATGCTTCGCGGCAGCTCTCACACCGGAAATGGTCGGCTGTCTGCCAGCGGATTGCGACCAAACTACTACTGGCCGGCTTTCAGTAGTGGTTTTGAAAAGGTAATTTTCGAGCGCGAAAGGCCCATCTAGGGGATAATATACCGATGCTAGCTGTAGGTCTGAGTGACGCGTTACATGTTTGCAATGCATGGCGCGGGATTAGCTATATTGGGAAAAAGAGAGCAATACTCCGCTCACGATTGCGTCAATTTTACGCAGACTATCTTTCTACGGTTAAAAATACCTTTTTCTGAAGATAATCTCAACTCTCTTCGGAACCTACATATATATGTTTTCTTATGTTTTCCTATGTTTCTCTTAGCAACCTACATATGTTATGCTTACGAAATGCTTGCCGCGAAACCTCAGATCAAAATTAAGCCTGTCTTAACTCCAAACTCAAAGCGCGTCATCTAGTAGCGGGGATGTGAGGGTGAATTTAGAGAGGCCACATCAAAACAAGCCGTCACTAATGTGATATTAATGAAGCATTTATACAGTTATATGAAACCAGTATCGCATCACATGCGGGGGAAGGGTTTCTGTGGAAGGGCGGGATAAGGTAAGGGTGGTGAGGTTAGTTTGTATACGCTCATGAGGTCAACTGGACGATGTGGGCGATAGCCGCAAATTAGCTGTGGCTATATAATAGGCTACAACGCTTCATGATTGTTAATATCAATATTGCTACAAGGCAATTGTGGCAATGTTTGTGCATCAAACTGTTGAATATTATGATAAAGTTATTATCACTAGTGTCACTATATACCACAGTATACCAGACAGTAGCGTCTCTTAGAACAAAATTGAAAACGAAGCGAGCTACGTCACGAGACCAAGGGCCACATATGGTCGCCACATGTCTACTTCTCCGCCGACGCGGATGTTCAAATGTTTTGAGAAATTCGCCAACGTTCGCAGGCGCGTAACTCTAACCAAAGGCGTTCGTCAAGAAGTACCCTTCTGTTCACTTCCCTGGCACCCTATCCTCGCAATCCTCTGTCGCTTGAGAGTGCGTCTACTGTTCTCTCGGTATACTGTGCTATATACGACTGGGAAATCGGAGGCTATGTACTTGACAGAAGGTAGATTATCAAGGACCTGGGAGTGATCTTTGATAATAAACTCACTTTCAATCATCACTCGGCCATGAAAACTCTCGGGTTTGCGATACAAAATACCCTCAATAACTCAAGTATGACACACGTTCGAATTCTTTATGGTGCCCTTGGCGGACGTAAGGTGGAATGGCATTTTATCGCCCTGTATGTATACACTTTCTGCAATATATACATGAGGAGAAGTCATGAGCAGAAAACATTTATTCAGTCGAATTATACGGCAAACCAGCTACTGTCCGCGCGCAAGCTCCGAGGAATCGGGGCTAGGAAAGCGGGCTGATCACGCCGCCCCGACCGTCGCTTCATACCCTGCACTCTCCCAGTACTAGTACCGGGAGAGTACTAGTACCTACTAGGAGACTGGTGCCAGTAAAAAAGACTGTTAATTTCAATGAACATCAATTTTTAAGAATGTTTTTATTTATGAACATTGTGATTTTATTTGATTTTATTCAGTAATATGATTATAAAGGTGTATTTTTGTATTTAACATAAAGGAATGTAAAAAGTAAAGCTTTTTTATTTTGGCCGCTTTCCCATATTATAGCCGACTACTGTGCGACGTCTTTTATGTGGCTTATCCAGGGCACAGTATACTGTGTCCAGGGTCTTCCTGTGGCGCCTTGCAGTATGAGACTGCGGATTGGCGGGCGCAAGAAATGCGTGTAGTCGTAATAAATAATTAATATGTAACAAGGTTTTGGTAGGCATTGCTGATATGCCTTTGTGCAGTGCACGTCATTAGTGATCGTTCCCATCACACCCCAAACATCATGTAAACATATTGTAACAAAAATCACATTTTGTGCATTTGACACGTTATTTGTAGAGGGGTTTTCAGTGTTTCAGGATTATTCATCTGGTTTTCTGGTAGAAGATTTTGTTTCGCGCGCAAGCAGAGCAAAAGTTGCTTAGAGAGAATAAAAAAAATGTAGTGCAGTTTATTTGGAGCATTCAGCAACTTCTAGCACTTAGTATAACCGCGAGGATCAGTAAAAAAAACCTTCAAGGGACCTCGAGAAGAGTACCGGCTTCAGATGGAACGATACGTAGGAAGACAATTTTAATTTCATCGCTCTGCATTCTAACGTTTTTTTTTATATTTTAATGCTCTGTTTCGTTAGCACGAGTAGCACGATTGTGTTTTACCGAGGAAGGAGTACATGAACCCTAGAATGCTGCACTGATTTGCGTTTTTGTACTTATGGAGACCTACCGCTTGGCAAATCTAGTTGACAGTCTTCGAAAATCTACTCCTGAGTTGAAAATTTTGTGAGGGTTGTTTTTTTAGTAGTTTCTCTTCCTTTTTAAATTTAGTTACTGCGTTTTTTCTACAAAACGCAGTGATGCTAGATAAAGTTTTTTATTTGTGTTTTTTTTTAAATTTTACCGTTATATATTATATATACACTACCAATCAAAATGATTTGGGCACCCACTTTTTATTGTACTGGTTATATTTCGAAAATCCTGTTCTTAAGCACATTTCAGTACATCCCGAAGTGCATTTATATCGCTCATAAAACCAATTTGTTTAAGCGACTATTACCCGGTAGCCGATAAACCCTATAATAAATTATCGAACATTGATGAAACTTCAGGTATAAAAGGGTTATTTAAATGTTATAGGAAGAAATTACATACTCGTTTTATTGTAGGTAGCCGTAATTATATTAATGTATTAAAGCTTATTTAGGCGGTGTTCGCCTCGTTCGTAAGAAAACTGAATCAATTCAGGGGTACCTACAATCAACTGAATCAATTCTTAAGAATTTTTAAATGATCCTTTTATATCTGCACATTCACTAATTTCCGATACCTTTATTATAGCGATTATGGTCTACTAGGTAATAGTGCGCTTACACAAATTTGATTTGTATGGGATATCAATGCGCTTAGGGGAAGTATTCAAATGAGATTCAACAGGGTTTTATAAATACACTTTAATATATTCAGTACAATAAAAAGTGGGTGCCTAAATACTTTTCAGCGGTAGTGTACATATTTTACCTACTCTGAATACTCGTATGAAAGCTATTGATCTATTGTCACGTAGCGCGTCGAGTGTTCTAAGTATAGGTTTATGCGTGAGGCTTTCACGCGTCGATCAAGCCTTTCAGGCTAGCGGGCGCAGGGCGGCGGGTGGGGGGCGGAGGGTGGAGGGCGGAGGGCCATCGGCCGCTCGGGCGGGTGGTTTTATAAAACGCCGACGGGCAAAGGGTGAGTAATGCCGCTCGATTCACCCTCCCTGCCAGGTACTGAGCCGCATCAATAATTCCGTTGCGGCGTCGGAAGCAGTGATCTAGCCAACAGCAGCTACAACTAAATAAAGGTTAAGGCCCAGTGACGGGCAAAGGGCGTTGGTGTATTAGCATTCTATAAACGATTCTGCTATAAATTATAAATGGAAAGGTAGGCAAAGACCCAAAGTACGACGTAAACAAACATACAGCAATATGATTTATCATCGAATATAATAACGTATTAGATTGATCAACGTCACTACAATTTGGCAACCAGGATTTCACTACGAAATGCAACGTGTAGATGGCACTCATAGTTCCACAAATAGATTAATCTTCTATTATTAACTTCAATATGGCGACGTTCGTGATATAACAGTATGGCGGCGCAGTGTAGATAAACATAAAGAAGACCAAAGTAATGACGAATGCATTAAAAGACTGACAGATACTACACCCTAAAACAGTTTAAAAAACACACTAAAACAGAAAAAAACACCTAATGTCAATATTTTGGGGACGTCATTACCGTTAATTACGGGTTGGATTTCGCGAAAGTGCAGCTCCTGGAAATGGCTGTCGGTTGAACCCCCACTCCCCAGCCTGCGCTCAACTTTCCCTTTGTAACTAAAAGGCTACAGGGAAGCGATGCATAATTTAGCCCCATATCCCTCATTTCCTCCCCTATATATAGCTTGATCAATATAGAAATAGTTAGCCGAGCTCTAATTATGAGTCTCTTGGTATTCTGAAATTAGATCCAATAATTTGGAAAGCACACGGGGAAAACGGTGAGTATGTCCTAGGTCTTCTCATCTACTATAAAAAGTCTGTTCTATAAAAGATTACAAAGATTGATTTCCAGATTGTAGTAAATATGGTGATTCTACAGAAAACCCAAAAGAAATTCTAGACTTTTCACGTTGGGATTGAAAAAATATAATAATAACTAAGCAGAGACCTGACAGGGAAACACTATCTAACAAATGCATCACTGAAACGAAGCTGAATTATAATAAAATGTAAGAAGGAATGACACGAGCAGAAGAACTGAATCAAAAACGTTTCATAATACAGTCTAATCAGCTGTAGTTTAAATGAATTAAATGAAACCCCTTGGTATACATGCGAAAAGCAAGCGTTTTGTGATAATTACGATTTGAGTTTAATGCGTAAACGCGCCCGCAAGCAATAATATACGATAAATGTAAAATGTATAAAGGAAATGCTTGTATAACATTGCGTGACAGTATTCGGACGGTCATCCATTATAATACTGACCACGCCCGACGCTGCTTAACTTTGGTGATCTTACGGGAGCCAGTGTTTCAACGCGGCTACGGACGTTCCTATTATTTTGTTTATGATTTATTTTATGAAGCTAGGAACGTTGACTTACATGAAGCTTTTATTGTTCTCTATGTAATGGTCTCTACGTATTGTCTGTTAATCAAATAGAGCGAAATTGCCACGGTCTATTTGCATCCTACCAGAATCCCAATTAAATGGATATAATAAGACCTTACATATCTCAAAGAATGGCATAATTTTACTTGGTCTTCTTATATATCCAAGCATCCGAATGTTTTAAACGTGCACTAGTTTGCGCAACAAAAAATGAAAATGACACTAGCAAGCAAATAAGGACGTACAAGAGAAAGCGAATACAACCAAGTATGTACCGATAAGGACACCATGTATAAAAATGCAACAACGTGTGAATGACTGGATGTGGGCTGTATTGATTTAGAAATATTTATACTCTTATATTTCCTAGGTGCATGTCGATATTGATGACTATTTAGGGATTTTTCAGATCATTGATTATTTTACTATTAGTTTTGTTGTGAACTGTTTCAGTCGCCTTGCCTTCAGCAGCGATTTCAATATATTTTGTGGTTGTTTTGGTTGATTTATTTTCAACGACCAAACTTTCACCTAAAGCATTAAAATTTTCTATTTTCAATGTACCAGTTTTCTCCTGAAAGCTCCTCAAGGGTGGAGTGCCTGATTTTCCGTGGGTTTTAAATTCAAACTTTAGGCGGCGGATTGGCTTCTTTCCCTACCCATTTCGCAAGCTCGCACGCCAATTTCAATTTCAAATTGATATCCAAAGTAGCCAAACTCACCGGACGTGCTTTACACGTAATAGTTATCAGGTTAAGATTATCTGGTCTAACGTCATTTACTGTGCCACACTATCGTTGAAAGGAACTAAGAGCGACAACGTCGCAAACGTCGAACTTAAAAAGTTATTAAGCAAAATACAAAGGACTTTGTCCGCTGGACTCATAAGCGACTCCTTAAGTGTTAAGCGGTGGATTGACCTCATCCACTTTTCCCCACCCACTTCGCAAGCACCACGCCAATTTTACAGTAAAGCTGAAATCCTGTAGCCTGTAGCCGAGCGGTAGATGATAACCGGGCGTGCTGTACGCGTAATAGTTTACCGGGGCTTTTCATTTCAAACTTTGAGCGGTGGATTGGCTTCTTTCCCCACCCACTTCACAAGCTCGCACGCCAATTTTACAGCAAAATTGAAATTCTGTAGCCGAACGAGCGGTAGGTTTTCGGAGGGCGTGATTTATACGTAACAGTTATCTGGTTGAAAGCGAATCGAGAATTAAGTATTTCAGGAGTGCGGGCCGGTGTCAGGGTGGGCGGACGTCAGCGGCCGCTGCGCGCTATGCAATTACGTAATTTTCCCGGCGGAAACTACCCGCTGTATTAACACGAGCTGCGGCCGTCCGCTAGAGCGTCCAGATGAAACGAGAATTTCCACCACTCCCCCCCCCCCCCCCCCACCACACTCCCTATCGTGACATTTTAGATGCGGGTAAATAAAAACTCTGCTAGTCTCCCTAAATTGCCACCATATAGACATTAGGCGAAAAGGTCAGGAAACAGGAAAGGGGGCCGAAGAGAAAGGAAAAGACCAAGGTAAAAACTGAAGAAAAAAAAATCTTATACAGGTTGCGTTTTAAGTTCCAGGCCGATTTTGTATGGCCGCCATTTTGGTTTGGCTGACATATAGGCAACTGGCGCTGTCAACTACAACGGGCGAACCCGTCACGTCAGGAAGTTTTAACGGTATTAGATCGTTTTGTCTCCCGTGAGTTGATCGTATACGAAATACTTGGGACGAAACAGTTCACTGTTTAGTTTCGCCACTCGCCCGTAAGAAGCCAACGCCTTACCGCGAGATAACCAGGTTAATCACCCAGCAGGCCGACACTCGCGCCCTTACTTCCAGTTGCAACCAGATTACTCCGGTCCCCGGCTGCTTACAGGTTCGAGGTCGCTTGCGCGGTCCTCTCCCTGACGTAGCGGTGATACGGTGTCTACCGAATCTATCGCGCACAACGGCATCGTTGCCCGACAGTTCACACGGTATCGGGCAACCGATTGGTCGTGTCAAGAGCAGTTGCCGTATGGTTAACAAACTATCCCCGCTCTATAGGAAACGGTACTGTTTCCAGACTCCCCCGGCTATCAGTCGGAATGCACAATCGATTGGCTGACGCCGCACGGTGCGCAAACCGTCAAGGTGCGCTCGAAGGTTGACTCCTAGGGGATACTGGCCCGCAGACCAGAGTCCTACCCGGGCCCGCACTTCTGCGTGGAGGCTGCCGGATGGGTGTTGACCCGTGCGTTTGGCCGACCCTAAACCACGGGTCTTCGTGGACTAACTGCAACGGGCCCATTAGCTGCCTGTCATATATGCAGTTTATATTTGACAGACGTTGAGAGTTGTCGTTAACAATGTATTATAAAGCATCACGGATTATATATGCTAATAGATTGCGAAACCTTATAAACTATACTAATTCGAGATATTATTCTATTCCATTACGCAGAATACTGTCTTACAAGCCGAAATTTAGTTTTCCGAGCAGTAATGGCATAAACGAATTGCATTATTCAGTGTACACATACGCCTGACAACTGCTATTTTTGCGTCTGACGTCATCGCGCCCCGAGAGCCACTCTATCAATCCATAACTGCGGGCGCTGTGGAGTCTTCAAAGGCTGGGTGGCATAAAAAAATCCGCGGTGTCAATAAACGGCAGGAGAACCATTTCCACGTAGAGCTGTACCGACCCACCCGACTAAGTAAATGTTTATCGGCGTTGAAGAGGACCTTTTATGGTTCAATGATTTGATTTTAATTATGGAGGGCACGTGTAACGGCGATCGCTGCCTATAATTAGGTTATCGAGATCGGAAGCTTAACGACAAATTAAGTGGAAGGGTGTAAAAGGGACTCCTTCACGGGCACATCAATGGCCTAAAGTTAAACTACTTTAATAATTATTAAGCCCGCTTTTACGGAAGTATTAATGGAACATAATAGGAAGTATTGGAAGTTTACGGCCTCAAGGTGAAGTTCCCATTTTTCTCACAAACAACATTACGAATGCTAAGGGTCACGAGTGCTAAGGGCTACCACAAATCGTAATACGATTACTAGACATTGTCCTACAGGCGTCGTCCGCGCCGACTGTGGTGTCGTTAAACGAAATTTGCAGAAGCAAGCAGACAAGCACGTCGTCATATGGCAGCCACCCCACTCCGCCGCTTGAGCGAACGTTCGAGAAATTTGATAGCCCACACCAGCGTACCAAAGGCGTTTGCCGTGACGTATCCCTCTGCTCACTTCACTCGTACCCTATTCCCGCCATGCCATGCCACTCGACAGTGCGCTTACTTTTTTGACTCGGTATACTGTGACATTACCGTATTATTGCCTCTAAATTCGATATCGGTGTACCAACTGACGATCATCTGATATCATTTGTTTTCTTTTACTAGAATTTCCATAGTGCATGTCAGTATGATTTTGTACAATGGCAAATATGAACAAAGAGCAGTCATCATGTACCTTCACAAAAAGAGTTAAAGCGAAGCAGATCCAAAGCGATATGCATGAGGCATTAGGAGGATCGTGTCCATCGTATACGACTGTCAAAAAGTGGACAGCTCAATTTAAATATGGTCGGGCAAAGAGTTGACGATGCGCCACGCAATGTAGAGAGACTTACAACGTCCACAACACAGAAAACATTGTCGTCAAAGAGCTGATGACAGTTCAGCGGTGACGTCAATGGAAGTTCAAACTCGATTGGTGGTTTAAACGCTCGATTCGATCACGGTAAACGATAGTCGGCTCACCGTTTAGGCTAAACAAACGTGTCGGAGTGAGGCAAAAGACTATCCCTTTCTCTACCCCAGGTAGAATATACGCGAGGCGGGCGCTCGACACACGTCATTGGTAGCTGCGCATTTGGTTACTAAGCCATTGAAATCACTGGAATCTGAACCCGATTTAATTGATCGCCAGTTTAATTGTCTGGTATATTGTAAGAAATCTAATGAGAAAAACACATTTTTGAATAATAACCCAAACAAAGGTAGGGCGGTTAAGCTGCAAATTGAAATCACGGCCCTAAAACCACCACCCTAAATCGTCTCCACGCTCTTACTTATTTTCTGGCGTTGACAAACTGCGTCAGAGTTGTCAAATGTGAGAATTGCCGCTACGCGTTTGATTAAATTTTTGAGTGATTTATCGAGGGATTCTACTAAGAATTTGTCTCAAACATTGTTCTAAGGCGCTTCCTGGACGGATCTGGCTCGACAACTTTGCCATCTGAGGACCTTTTTAAGCGGAATTTTGATCTGTCAGGCATGACACTGTATCGGGCGCAGAAGATCAAGTGCTGGGCAGTGGCGATTTATTGCGGTGGGCTGAGGTTGAATAGCGCATTCGGATGGTAGTGACAGGGAGAAGCGTCTTCAGCTGTGACGCACTCTAAATGCCTGGAAAGCTGCAGTTCATCATAGCTCTCAAGCTAGCAAGTGAAAGGGAAACGACAAGGAAAAAACAGATAGGACCTTTTTATTTGATACCATTAAGTAATTACCCTTTTTTCAGCAACATTAACCTTTCATCATAACGATGTTGCCAGTAACATATTGTATTTTCTAATAACTAAATGAATACGACTGTAATACATCTTAAAAGCAGCAGCTTTTTAACAACCCGAGATTTAGGAATTACGAAAGATAGATAGATGAGCTAGAAATCTGAAGAAGAATGAGCTAGAAATCTGCCACACAGCAAAAATATGCAAGCTTCTTGCGATATTTCTATAATTAGGAATAAGCTCGCTCTTTCGTGAAACAAATAAAATTATTACTATTATTATTATGTACGGTGGAATTTAGTTACGTAACTGGTACGGTGACATACGTAATGATGACATTTCTACGTTTTATTTCGTACATATTCACTTACATTAAAATGCGGTTTAAGACCTAACCTAACCTAACATCTGAAACCGTAAACTGTAAAAGGCACCCTTGTAGATTCTAATGTGTAATTTGTTTTTTGTATTATTAATAAAATAATAATACACTCTTTAATTGAACTAAAAAAATGCGAGCTTATTGCTATATGGCAATATCTTGCAATTAACCTATTCACAGTGCAGTAGTACATGGGCGCGTTTTGGAAATAAAATATTTTAAACAAATAAGATTGTCTGCATAAAACACAAACTATTATATTGAAAACTAAGAATGACCGAGGAGAGGAAATTGTGAAATAAAAGGGAAAGAAAAAGAAAACCTGGTTATTTCTTAGAAAAATAGTACTTTTTTAGGTAAGTTTTTAATGATACTAATGAGGGCGAGTTACATATATTTGTTGGGAGATCGCTCCAGAGTCTTACACCATGGAAACAAAAGGAGTAGGAGTAGAAATCAGTATCATGACAATAATTTTGCGTAACTTGTCAAAAGCTGACCTACGTACGAGACTGCGGGAGCCTCGTGGAGACAGGAGACTAAACGATAGAGAGCAAGTAGATGGAACATTTCTCCTTGGCGTACTGGCAACCACTTTAACCTTGCCCTATATTCGGACACGGGATTCGAACATTTTGCAAACGTATTGGTTTGTTGAGTAGTTCCTATGATAAATCGAGATAAGCCACATCTGCGTAGTCAATAAAAGGTAAGAGAAGAGGCTGTGCAGATTTCTTTGTATCTATAGGGATAAATCGTTTCGATAAATATCGAGCCAATAATCGAGCGACCATTGAACCAATAATCGACCGATTATAGTAGGAGACGCTATCATAACTTTGCTACTCGGGAAGTGTCGATGCGGTTCTGATAGCTGGTCTAGTATCGTATTTCCTTTGCTCATTCACATTGGTTTGCTAACGCCTAAAAAGTATACCTATATATTGTAGAAGGAAGGAGATATTTTTCTTTGATGTACCAACGCGAGTCGGTTAAATCGAGACCCTTCATGCCTCGAAATAGTTTTCGCTTTGATGACACAAACAGAAGGCGGTCGAATGTCAACGGTTGTTGAAACTATGTAGTACATTGTTTGTTGAAAGGAGCGGAAATAAATGTTCATTTCCTTGTGATTAGATTTATGAAGATACTGTTAAAAAACAAGCGGCAAAACCAAGTGAAAGTGACATGCGATTTCCAATTTCAATTTCCTGGTAGAGAAAAAATCGGTTGTGTAACCTTAGACTTTCTGGGCAAGTAGCTAAGGACTGATATTATCTGAATATTAATTCAATAAATAAAATCGATGAGCGCCCTCTCGGCTGGAGGACGAACCCATTTGGGTTCTATCGCAACCGCCTCTGGCGGCGCGGTTTCTTTCTCGGCTTGTTTATTATTTGATTAAAATGTATGACGAAAGTTTAATATTATTAGTGTAGCTTGTATATGAGATCTTCCAACGAAAATCGCACAATGTGATTTCGGCCCAATAAGTCATTTGTGTACCAAATATCTCTACCAAAAGTCTCTAAGTCCAATATTTCGAGATTGAAATATGTCGAGTGGGTTTTCATTTCAACCACAACCACCGATTTCAACCACAACATTTTCAACTCTGAATTTAATAATCAAATTGCAAGCGCGAGTCGCCGTGAGCCTTCGAATTCGACTTTTTTAACGATCCACGCATCGCAAGCGTCGCCGCTTGTAAGGACCTGACTATTTAATTAATGAATGGCAGATTGAGATTGTATATGATATATTCCAACCAAAATTTCACAATATGGTTTCGGCCCAACGAGGCACCTGTGTACCGAATTTCAAGTTTAAGTCCAATATTTCAAGATTGAAGTATGACAAAAGCGCCCTCTGGTGGGCCTATTTCAACCACACACACAGACAGACTTCAGTCTGGAAATTGACGTAATCGTCTCGGAGGAGTGAGGGGGGGGGGGGGGAGGTCAAAATATATGTGTGTTCATCTATATCTTGAAGAAAATGACGGGCCGGTAAAATAAAAGTTTATTACAGAAAATACATTAATAAATCAACAAATACCCCTTTATTGCCTGATGATATGCCGTAATAATTCTTGCCATGACCAAATGATGCCTGCATGCCAAATTTCAGCTCAATCGGAATAAGCGTTTGGGCACTATCGTAGAGGAATCCACACAAACAGACACACAGACATAATCCACACAAAAAGACACACAGACCATCTGGAAATGGTCTTAATCGTCTCAGGGCGGCTCAAAACGGATATCTCCGTCTTCATCTCGAAAAAAAATGCGCCCTCGCAATACTTTCCATCCTCGTCGGTTGGTGGCCCGATTAAGTATCAAAGCTCTATCTGAAACCGACCTTTTTAAAACGCGCTCATTTCGGAGTTCGTCTTTACGTTTTTCATTATTCTAATCCGTATTTCATGAATGCTTTACCATTTTCCCCTTGAGCTTTGAGGCGCGAGGCCTCATATGCGCGCTTCCGCGACACGTAGTAATTAGTGAGACCACGTGGAACATCTCTTGAGCCTCCGAGCAGAGCGGAGCGAGCCTCTCTTGAGCCGAGCCTCGCCGTCTGCGCTCAAGTCACAGCCCTAATTAATCTGCCGCACTCTTCAGCAGCCGACCTCTTTCTCTCCCTACTTTAATTGCTCAGCGGGCAATTATTCATCGCTGATACTCGCCATTTCAAATGAGATTGTGTTGCAGTATTTACAGCATATAATAATACGCAATTCATTAATTTATTTTCTATAAGAAACTTTTCCTCAAAATGTTTTCTTTGAGATAAAGACGAATAAATGCATTTTGACCCCCCCTCCCCCCCCCCCTCCCCAAACGACTAAGACAATTTCCAGACTGAAGTCTGTCTACGTGTGTGTGTGTGTGTGTGTGTATTCCGATAGCGTCCAAACCCTTCATCCGATTGTGCTGAAATTTAGCTTACACGCAAAATTTTGGTCATGACAATAGTTGAAAAGATTGTGGTTGAAATCGGGCCACCAGATGGCGCGCTAGTCATACTTCAATTTTGAAATATTGCACTTATTCGGTACACATGTGTCTTCTTGGGCCGAAACCACATTGCGAAATTTTGGTTGGAATATCTCTGTACAAGCGACACAAATAATATTTAAAGTCCGCCATACAATAATTAAATAGTAAGGCCCTTAAAAGCGGCGACGCTTGCGATGTGTAGATCGTTCGAAATTCGAATTCGAATCCTGACGGCGACCCGCGTTTGCAATTTTATTTTTAAATTGAATGAGAAGACGCGCGTTCGAAATCTAAGTTTTGCGTTGCGTCGCATATTAAGAGAAATTGCTCATCGACTTTATATATGAATAGAATATTTAGATGAAATAAGTCCCTGTCTACTTGCCGGGAAAATCTTGAGGTGACAAACCCGATTTTTTAATGACTTCTTGAAAATATGTTCATTTGGAATGTCTATAAGATATAAACGTAACATATCAGAAAATGGACCAGAGTATTAGGTAGTCTCGCAATTCAATGCAATTCGAAATTAGAGTTGGCTTTGAGCATAGAAGAAAGTGCCACTTCCATAACGTACAAGATGCGGATCATGAAGTGGTCATAATAGTAACCATAGGAATATTAAGGATTGGCGGCCCGATGTGGGAACTGGGAGCAGTGGCTCCGATAACGTACGCATTTGCGATTAATATATTATTATGCAAAAGGCAGTTACTTATTAAGGCTCGTGCGGAAGAAGAGCTCGTTTCACGATAGAGATGTGTAGTTTATCGTCAACTAGAAATAATTCATCAATTAGATATTTACTGATCGATCGCCATCGCGAACTCACGTAATCACAACACAGTCAGCTGGTCACTCACAGGCGCATTCATAAATCAATCAACTCCGAGCTTGCAATAGCAGCGTTCTCCTTCCGCGGTGCCTGATTTATGGGTTCCGCCGGCCGTCTTATCATTCCGTCCCGGAGGCTGTGCTCTTTCCACTAACCCACAAGGCCGGGAGCGGAGCCATTGTTGTCCTTTGTTCTCGCCCGATCGCGGTAAACTGATATTAAATCGAAACCATAATAGCTAGAGTTATGGTAATCGTCGTACAAATAAGCGTTTCTTCGAACCACCCCACGCGCCGTGGACTGTTTCTCACGCATTATGCGTTAATCTTCATTTTCGCCCTTTCAGCAGGCGGGAATGAACATGACGATACGTTCAGTATACGGAAGATTGAGAGATTAATAGCATGGGAGAGGCGTCCGTCGGGAAATTGAATTTGAAACTTATAATGAACTTGTAAGACAATCGTCTCAATGTACGTATAGTAAATAACACCACGTTACGAAGATTCAAAGATTCATAGGACATACCGAAACTAAATTCTAAATTCGAAAACTAAATTCGCCCAACGACATTTTTCTTTTCTAGCTGTCCGACTATACAATAGAATAAATTCGGAGTTAAAAGTAAAGTTAGATACCATACGGGGAAGAAAAATTACGACGGAATGGTTGTTTGAGCTGGGAAGGAACGAAATTGAGAAATTGATGAATTTATGTTTATGTATAGAAATAAAGCATATGTTTTCATGTTTATGTATATGTATAGAAATAAAGCATATGTATATGTATAGATACAGGGTGGAAAAAATCAATGAACCCTGAAGGGAAACCACTTTAAATCCTTAAGAGAGATTATGTTACTTCAAGGAAACATTAATCTTTTTTTAAAATAAAAGAAAACTGCATTCAAAGATTTTCTAAAATTCGTTTACCTCACCCGTGAATCGAATCAACTAAAAATTTTCAAAATAAACAATTGCTTTTTGATTCTACTAATCGATAGAGTCAATGTTCGGAGTAAAATTTCTCCAAGAAACATGAGGTCTTACACTCGTCTCGTCTGCTTGCTAATTTTTCTCTAGTACCTTGTTAAAGACAAGGTATATGTATAAATGTATATATTATATATGTGTATGTATGTATATAGATGTACATGTATATGTGTGTATATAAGATTATAAAATTTTATTATGTATATTATATTATTAAAATATGTTAAGTATATAATATTTTGTGTAAATATAGAGCTACCATATAAAGCAATTTTACATTATCTAAGTGGGTATTCTTTTTTTTACAAGACTTTAGACCCGTTAATAACGGGATGATGTAATGCATAACGGGATGATGTAATGAAGGATGATTTTTAGTAAAAAGTTGTCTCCTTTCCTCTAGTTGCCTTATTAGGCTCTCATTAGGCTGCTGGCGAATGCAAAGTTGTATTAGAAGTCCAAGACAAATCTATAGATAGTATAGACGTATAGGCTCTTAATATGAAACATTATGCTCAGTGGCGTAACTAAAATAAATGGGCCAAATTGCAAAATTGAGCAAAAAGTTCCCCCTTCTAATTATTTACATTCATAAAGGCATATAGGATGTAATTACTAGATACCAAGCTACATTTCATATTTATGGTGTAGCTACATCATAAATCAGCGTTTTCATTTGCGGTTTAACAAGTTCCCGAGAACTTCAGCGACATAGAAACATTGTTGTGGGAAAATGTTAGAAAATCTGTTCCTATATTAATATATTATAAAATCTCCTCCCACTTGAGTTCACAAGGTAAATTAAATTGACTGAAAATGAAGAATATATGTATTTAATTAGTTATTTTATAATAGGTTATTGGTAAAAACACATTTTTGAAAACAAGCTTTTATTAAATGCTCCGTCCCGAGCCAACGCTGGGTGCGACAGTTGTGTCATAGTGGAACTTAGAACGGGCTATCATAATTGATTGAATGCTATACAGAATTTCGTGTTTGTTCTGTTGATCGTTGAGGAGTCTCCTCGTTGGAAACCAACCCTGGGTGCAGCAGACCCGTCGCGGTGAAACTTAGAACGGGCTAATGAATGCGTATACAAAATTTCGTTTCTGTGCTGTTGATTGTTGAGGAGTCCCCTCGTCGGAAGCCAACCCTAGGTGCAGCAGCCATGTCATGGTGAAATTTAGAATGGGCTATCATAATTGAATGCGTATACAATATTGTGTGTCTGTGCTGTTGTCCGTGGAAGAGTATCCTCGCCGGGAGCCCATCGGAGGGTGTAGGATCAGGTCATGATCACCATAATAAATTATTAGTTTAAAAAAACCCACTAAAAACACGCTTTGCGGTCAACTATACGCGCCAACTATACGACACCATTACTTAAAGTACTTTCCACGACTTTCGCGGCCAACTATACGACACCATTACTTGTAGTACTTTCCACGCACCATTACATACACATTACCTGGTATGCGCAACATTACTTCGCACCAACCAAAGTTCATTCCAAGACTTTTCTAACAAGTCCAAACACAGCTATGATACGATGTTCCATCATGAAGTTCCAGTTCATATCTTCTGATTCCATCATCAAATCAGTTCGACAGCACCATATTATTGTATTGTCATCAGAACTACATACAGCTGCCAATTTTCATGACGCTACGATCCTTGGAAGATGGTTAAATTAGTTACCTTAGATTCCATTACATCGTTACATACAGGTCGATAATAAAAGCGTGTTAAAAAGGCATTGTCATCGGAACTGAACCAACATCGTAAGATAAGAGGATGTGGTTCTAATTCAGCTTACAAGATTTGACCTAAACAAAATAACTAACGAAAATTACAAGGTAAATAAAAGCTTGTAAAGAGGTAATCCTCGGCCTGCCTGCCCAACAGACCCTACGTCCGCCACTGATCCCATAGTGTCATTCTAGTACATGGTTTGTTTGAGTGTCTCGCATTCCGGGCGCTCTTGTTCCGGGGTGACGGGTGAGGGAAGACAGTGTGTCGCCAGTGAAGCTGCCAGCCTGTCGCTTATCGGATGACATTTTCAGTTGGCAGAGTCGACCGGTGTGTGGCGCAGTATGCAGGCGTAGATCGGATCGGCAGGTGATAATCGGCGAGTGGGCCAACGCCGCATGCCGCATTGGGAACGGAACCAGCGTGTATCACCACGGCGCGCTCCGCTGAATCCAACAGCCGATCGAGCCCAACGGATGATTATCACGGTGTACGTTAATTCTGGGACTCAAATGATGCGTAATAATTTTCGATCGCGATACTCACACTGCACATGTGGGTGTAGGCCGGCACTACACATCAGATTTTTGTATACGATAGTCGGGTCCGATAGTCTGATCAAACTATCGGAAGGCATTCTTGCCAGACATTTGTATGAATACCCCTTCGGCTACGTAACGACAAAATTTGGTTGCACATCAGAACACCGTTGACTTCGTTACGACCAATATTGGCGGTTTGATCCCGGAGCGCACAGTAATATTATTTTCTAATTCGAACGCATCCTAAAATCCATACTAAATATCTCATTATTACTATAGATACATAGACGGCCGCTAGAATAATTTCGCGCGTCATTTCGCGTATATTTCAGGTAAATTTCCATTCTCAAACATCATCAATTTTTTTTTCGAGAAATCATCAAAAATTTTATTGGTTTTTATGAGCTAATATCTAAATATTTTTTGTATGTAAATAAGCAAAGAGAAGTATTACATTTCATAGAGAATTTAATAAACATCACGAGATTATTTACAATTTCTAAATAGGGTTTCGTATTTTTCCGTAAGACAAGTACAAGTTAGAAATGCCGAGTTTTTTTCACTTTTTCGAACTTCTCATATTTATTCATAATTATCTAATTGTTTTACAAAATGAGATTTCAATATTCTATATACGAAATTTCAATGCGATCATTGCACAGTTGTTCTTTTTATGATTTCTGCAGTAGTTGCATAGTTATAGTACTTTTTGTCGAGCGCGGCGATATTGCAGAAAATTCCAATAAATTGCCGCGGTCTGCCATGAAATTATGCCGCTACTCGAAGGGATACTCGTTACACATCCGTTCCGATGGTCGGATCGGACGTTCGAGTTGGAAACAGCGGCGAGGCGTTTACGATTTTATTGCCGCTCCGACTACACTTGAGAAAAATATAACGATGTAATACACAGAACGTATATTTCAACAAGGATTACGTATATAACGAGGACTGTGGTCCATACGTATGAATTAATTCATATGCCGCGTAACGGTGTTGGCGTGACGGTAGTTACCGTGACGTAATGTTAAAACATAATGTTATTCCATTACGTCGCGACCTTGGGATCTGGCTTCAAACATGACAGCATGTAGAGTATACGTACGGTTATAGTCGGACACATGAATCATGTTGAAACTACAATATACTGTTATTTACGTATTAACCGTAAGGACAATGTTGACAAGGTATTTAAATACCAGCTCTGCATGGGCGTTTAGTAGACAAAATACAAGTCAGATTTTCCCTTCCGATTCGTCAGTTCGCTTTTTTTTGTTGCAGTTTGCTTTTACGGATGCGTCGCGTCGTGTTTTGTGCAACTTAAAAATTCATAAAAGGATATTGTACCATTCCATTAAAAACCCGAAAAACCGTTCTGGATATTTCAGTAATTTATGATGCTTCAATTGGAAATGACTATCGATTGGCAAGTCTCGTCAAATTAATAGGATAGATCCAATAGCGTCGTTTCTTCTTCGTCTTTTTTTGCGTCAGCACAGGCAAATATGCAATAAGCAGCAGTATTTCATCGTCCATCATTTTTGTCTACTCCCATGAATACAACGAACGAACGCGCCGATAGCTCAGCTACGACTGAGCTCAGAAAAAGTCGGGACGTGTATGGAGGAAATCCGATCCGATAGCGATTATATGGACGAGCCCTTTTGAACTATCTCAGGACCTTTTCTAGCCTTGTGATTTACCAATGTAAATCAGTGTTTTAAAAATGTTCTTTTTTTTTACCCGCAAGGCATAATGCCTTTTCGTGGAACCCACCTTGTTGCCTATTGGCACCATCTTCTAGGTAGGTATTTGTAGCATCATTCTACTGGTGATAAATAAGGTGAAATTTAACTGAAGTGGTGAATGGGTCCAATATTGAATACTTTTTGGTAAAACAGCTTTTTTGGCAATTTCGAAGTTATAGAAGCTAGATATACACGTTTGCATCGCGAAAGATCTAATATCCATATTATTTCTACCTGTAATTGCTTTTTCATTTTTTTTTACAATATGCATATTATTGCATAATTGCGTATTGTGCGTTGGCAAAATTAAAACTAAATACATTAAAATTTGTAAAAGATATCAGAATACAAGCACCATATAGGGTGTATTTAAATAGGAATTTGACGATGACAGTGACTATTACTTATACTACGCAAGTACCTAATTATAGTATACTAGCAGAATGTAACCCGGCATTCCTGGGTTCCCCCTTCCACTTCCCCATCTACGCCCTCTTCCCCTTTCCCCTACACTGCCACTATGAATTACACATTAAAATCTGTCGTTTTAGATTATCTTATGTCACCTCTTACCCAGTCACACACCTAGGGTGTTAGGGGTGCCCCCACACAATTTCTTCCCAAACTGTCATATGTGTACCAAGTTTAGTCGAAATTGCTTCATGGATCCTTTTATATGTAGTGACAAGATTACGTGGAATAAAGATATATATATACAAGATATACAACACAAAACTAATTAAAAAATAATACTGAGCTACGGCAACGCCTTGTAAGTCTAAAAACAGAATTATATAACTATAAATTACATACGGATAGGTATCGGAGACTATCGCAGTTATTTGACATTATAAATAAGATAAAAAACGAATTTACCGCGTGAATTTTGTAGCACGTCGGGTGCTACAAAATTTACGCGGTAAATTAGTTTTTTATCTTATTTATAATATGGATAGGTAAATGAGGGTCTAAAGTACATTTTGTTTACTTCTGTTTACTATATATACTTTGAGAATTACGTGATGAAAAATCAGTGAAAAGTTCAAAAATTCTTCTGCTGGAATCATATCCTCGCCAATTAAAAATATTTGTAACAGCGGAAAGTTACCAGATTGAGTATTTTAATAGTAAAAAATGTAGCATCACCGTCGTTTAATTTTCAAGTAAATTAGTTTTTACTCTCCCCTATAAAAAAATATGGCGCATTTTGGGCCTTACTTGAAATCACGACCTTGATTGAGTCTTTGAGTACGGAGAATAAAAAAGTACCAGTAAATGATGAATTCAATGCTTTATTCTACGATGATTTGCATTTAAACGTTAAATGGAAAGGATTTGTCATTCCAACTGAGGCGCTTCATTTAGCAGTTGATGCTTTCAAATAAATTAAGGAAGTCGTAACAATACGAGCCGCACTGAAATTTGGTAGTCATGCTCGAAGAAAATAAAAGAAATATGTGAACGGGCGAAAAAATAGCACAATAGAAATGGCGCGTTTCTTACAAATGAGGAGTTATATACATTTGAAAATTGAACAATAAAGGAACGGTAGTTTTGCACGGTCACGTGCCACAGTGTGGAGCGGTACAGGACAAAACAATTGCGCAGCGAGGGGAGTAACAGCGACGGAAGCCATCAACCGACCCAATCTAATGGTGTCCATAAAACGGCAAACGACGCGCACATTGTGCCCGAGCGAGAAGTTATGAAGGTACGGGCTTCCACAGCTTTAACTCCACAATGCATCATTGTTGCCAACGGCGAAGCTATCGATCGAACGAAGCAGGTGTGCCAACTTTTAAACAATAGGTGGCAAATTAGAGACAAATGACGGTGAGCAATTAGTTCGCAGAAAGAAATCTATATTGTAGAATGCTACATTTACTTGCCTGTGCCGAAAATTAACATGAATAGCAGTATTTCATATTAAAAATTTGCGCCATTAGGCTGAACCACTAGTAATTGTTATAGTGGGGTATCTACTATAGGGGGGTATCTACTTGCCGGGAAAAATATGGGGACCCAACCGATTTTTTGTGAGATTCGCTAGTTTGGTATAGGGGTAATGATAGACGCCCTTTCCATGCCACCTTCATCCTGATCTCCTGAATCCAACATTAATCGAGACCATAAGGAAACGCCAAAATCTACAAGACCAGCTAAGTTCACCGTGGAGAATAAACGCTGAGCACGTTTGTCGTTATAAGAATGAATGAATGAAAATCTCTTTATTGCACAATAAAAATAAGGTACAATGGCAGACTTATTGCTACATTACAATATCTTCCAGTGAACCAAATCTTCCAGTCAACCCAAGACAAGACACGTATTTGGAAATGCTACATCCTGCAGATTATTCCGTTATAAAAATTGTTGTGGACGGAGCTTCAGAAGCAGATTGTAAACTCAGGAGTTTAAGAAGTGTCCAGAACTACAATTGGCTCGCCAGCGTAGTTAACAAAGACCTTAATTAAATTCCGTATAGAATAATGCAGCATATGCGCGCATTTTCCAAAATGGAAAAGAATGCATGGAAAAACTAAATAAAAAGAAGAATGAAAAAAAAATTAATCCAGAAAGGTTAGGTCAAGAAACATAGCATGATTACATCAGATCAAAGGGCAACCAGCGATTTTCAGCGTTAGCGGCTGAAATAAATTCGACACTGGTATTGCGAAGAAAGGTATAGGAAGGTGCGGGGAGAGGGGGGGGGGGAGGTGTGAAAATGTACAATACGCCATTGTTGACACAATACAAACGTGCAGAGGAATACCGCGAAAATAAAATAACGTCACGACAATGGAAATATGACGAATTTCGGGGAACGCGAGACGCTACAATACTCGACATTAATATTATTAGCGCGGTCACTGTTATTTTTCACGGTAAAAATTTCGAGATAACCCAATTTGAAATACGCGGCGCTTTTACGAATGACCGACGCGCACGGTTCAACTCCACTTTCGAAATGATATTCGAATAATAAAACAGTCAGTAAGTCGACGAAAAGAGATATTTTCCCTAACCATTTTCTAACGAATCCCTTTTTTGCGAATTATCGCGGCCATTTAAATAATCTTCACGCTAACGAGAGCTCGGATCATAAATGCGGCTCTAATTGGCTTAAATTCTCGTAATTTTAGGCTTGTTTTATCAAGGCTTGTGTACGGATGGGCAGGCGGTGAAAATTGGACGGGGAAAGAACATTTTCATTTTTCTTTTTTAAAGTTTGAAAGAGGGTTCGTCAGAAATTTATAAATTAAGGCCATAGTGTTCAAAAAATTACGCTCAACAGTTTTTTAATGAGATGTAAACATTTTTACGTCGGGAATTTGATGAGTAAATATGAAAATTTCGTTGAGATGTCAAAATAGGTACGGAGGTCGTTGTGGATATATACAATACTTTATTGGACACGACTTAATTTTGTGAAAAACATTATATGTTGGGTGTGAGATTCGGTCGTCAAGGTTTGGACGTTTTTGTTTTGGATTTGAAGACGCATTTTTTGTATTTTTACGACAACTCTGATTCTTTGCTATCTGTACTCAAAATACAGATTTTACCACGAAGCGGTCTGATAGTTTTGATTTTAACAGGTTTATAAAGTTTAGGCTCGGGGAGCCATACGCCGTGCATGCGTATCGCCTTAACCACTCGCCGGCCAATTTGTATATACGATACCCTATCTAGAGTTATAGCCAATGCCAAACTTGGGGCCTTGGGGGAAAAAAACGCACGCGCCGTATTTAATAAATTCGTAATATTCAATGAATGAATGCAATCGCGAATCGCCGTGATACCTTTTAGATGCTAACGACGTGGTTGCGAGACTAGTGAGGGATGGAGGGAGCGCGTGATCTACAAAAGTCGCGACGCGTAGGTAGTATATGAGTACATACAAATTGTATTAAATTAAGTAATTGAAATTGTATTAAATTCGAAATTCCAAGTGACAGAAGCATTAATTTAGAATGTTTCTTAATAAAATCGTAATATAATATAAATTGGGACACAAAAGGAGCCTCCCCTAAGATTGTGCACATTTTTGACTGTCTAGTCTGCGACCATGAACAAAATCGGGCGTCCTTGGAAACGGTGAGTCTACACTCACCGGCCAATCCTTCTACCACCGGGCCAAAAGACACTGTGACAAGATGCCAGCAAATCTCGTCTACACAGCGGCCACACAGCGAATCCAACATGAGACTGTGGAACGCTGCAGGATGAAGACCACCTCCTACCCTGCCCGCAGCTGTCAACCCTCATCAAACACCAGGACCTACAAGAGACGAACAACAAGACAATCCAGGCAGCATATTTTTTGATAGACGTGTCCTAGCCTGGCCCGGACACGTTAACTAACTAACTCATTGAACAGCCTGCTGTGTCCCGACCATTTCGACAACGACTCATTTTTAAAGTAAATGAAATCGTGGTTTTTGCTTAAGTTAACATGTTCAGCTGCAAATACCATCATCGGCGTACAGCCATGAAGATAGTGAACAACCATAAAAATGACGCTTCCCACAGTATGTCTTTTTGGAATTAATAAACTATGACTATGACTAGTAAAAGATGTACTTACAACATTAACAAGGTTTACAGGTGGCTGGTCTATTCCGTTCGCGGGCGGTGTCTGCGGTGAGAAAGGCGGCGGCTGCGGCAACGCGGGCGCGGGCGGCGGCGGCGGGCCTTCGCTCTTGACGCGCGGCGGCGCGGCGGTGGCGGCGAGCGCGGCGGGCGTCGCCTCCGCTTTGCCGCCACCCGCCGCCGCCGCCGCGGCGACTGCGGCCTCCCTGTCGCCGGCCGCCGCCGCCGCCGCGAACTGCGCTGCCGCCGCCGCCGCGGCCGCCGGGAACGGCGCCCCTATTCCCGTCTGGACCATGTGCTGTGGAAAAAAAGGAAAATACACGTGAGTAAAATATAATGAAAATTACAAGTGAGTAATAATAATCCTCAATTTTCAGCACGAATCCGACGTATCGTTCAACTGCATTTCACAAGGAGCAGTGACATAAAGTTTCTATTCTGTATTGCTAAATTTCACAATCTTTTACAGCCAACCCTAGTATGAAATGTGGTTATGTATGTGTGCGTAAATTTGTGTCTTCTTGCATTCACTCGACATAATTGAAATGCAATTCCTTTAATTTTATCCCAACGGAAAATAGTAAGCCAGCCAAGAAACGAGCCCGGAACCTTACCATGCAAGATCAGGTGACCTAACCACTATTGAAACCCTTAACCGGGCTGTGAAAGTCCAATAACCGCGAGCAATTTTTTATTTTATTATTTTTTTATTTAGGTATAAACAGTCATATACATTTGTGTGAATACAAATACAAATATACCTATATTAGAGGCTATTAGAAACATAATACAAATATACCTATATTACCATTAATTACTAAAAAACATTATAAATAGCAATTTACAGCAACATATACGCAGTGACGCTTTCATATACAGATACATATTCGGCGACGACAGTGTATGTTTGTTTGTATTTATCGTTCATCTATTGGGAATCCGATACATCGAACATCCTTTTAGCGTTTCTCTTCAGTATAAATGGGGCGAGTTAGCGGAAAGCGGCCATCGATAAATAAATGAATAGCTCACATGACGGAACATAATCGCCTCAGGGTGTCGCTGGTCTTTATTTTCAGCATTTCAGCGACCAGCGTCCGCCCTTTCAATGTCCAATTTCGATTTACTCTGCCACTCTGTACACAATATAGGTAAACCCAGCTTTAGGGTACAGTATCGCTGTTTTGTAGGTACAGACAACGTACAAGTGGAACACGCGAGCCAGATTGGTGAGGTATTTGTAGAACAACTCGAGAAAATGTTACGAGTCGCCTTGTATTTCGTGATAAACAAGACAGTTTGCTGCACGGACATCTTTAAGGCGGGTGCCCGAACAATTCATCCGAGTCGTCTGGCCTCAGGGTATTCGACCGTAAAGCTACTGCATATACCTACATGTATTGTGGCTTCCGAAATGAATCTCGATGTAAACATGTAATACATGTAGCTACCGCAGTAAATATATGTAAAATCTTAATATTGTAATAGTTCTTTATATTGTAATGTTTTTTCTCTATTATTTATTGACTAGCAACCTGACTATTAACCTGATTATTCAATACGCCTTTTTTAATTATTGCTTCTTGGCTATTTTTCTCTATTTCCTGACTATCTTACTACAATTTAAATTAAAATTTTATTGTATTTCATAATTATTATTTTAATATTATTTTTAGTGGTTATTTATGGAATTTATTATTATTTGTTCTAACTGATTATAAAATATTAGGTATCATTATACATTATTCAGTTACCCAGATTGTATTTATTTTATTTTTATTTATTAATTAACAATAACTTTATATATGCCATATACACACCATTAACATAATATGGTTGAGTTGGGAGAGATTGAGCACATCCTATGGTGAAAATGTTTATCCGCATTCCTAACTAGGTCAGAGATCCGTATCTAGGGATGCTGATTTTTGTTTAATGGTATCGACGAGCTGACTCTTTTGATATTATGAACTTACGTTGCATTGCATAATACATAAGAATATATACAATACATACACATACATACACACATACATAAATAAATAAATATATATATACATACCTACACATATAATATATACATAAGCAAATAATACACGAGATTTGATATTAGTTGTAATACATAATTTAATAAAACAACTTATATTATTAGCGAGAGCAATTGAGACTCGGCATACAATGGACCCCTTTCAAGCAAGTACTTCTTTATAAGTATTTTGAATGAATTTTGAATGAAGATTAAAACACGCTTGAGATATACATACCCTCATACTTATTTATTAGAGCTATTAGATTCATTTTATTTATTTTTTATATTTTCTTAGTTATATTAATTTGATAAGTGTGCCCACAATTCACAACTTATAAGTACATAGTTGAGTCTACCTTGTTAAGGGCTTCAGCCTGGTTAGGCAGGTTTTGTATATAACCTTTTTAAGCATTTCATTTCGGAAATAAATTTATTTTTATTCTTAATGATTATTTGAGTGAAAAATCGATGTTTACCTGTCAACGTTTATGATATTTTGGCAACAAGAAATCAGGATGTCAAAAAACAGTACCTAATGATAGTTTTGCGCGACGTTTGTTTATATCAAAATAAGCGATAACCGTTGAATATATCCGTGTTGTTTATTTCAGAGCAGTTGATACAATGAATTGATTTCAATAGAAATTTGGCATTTATGGATATTAGTTGATTTGCGGATATCTTTTAATTATTTTTTTATTTAAGAATTAATTTCTATAAAACATTGATTTGCTTACAAAAATACAAGGAACTGAATGGCAAAACCTTAACCTTTTGCTTATTTGATTCTGTCACCCAACTGGGGCTAGCCCGTTCTAGGGTAGACAGGAAGATCTTCTCTCAATCTCCCCTCCTGTTTTGGTTTGTGGTTTGTACCGATGGTTTTGTGCAAAGGATCGCTGTAGTCCCGTCAATAATCAATACGCGACGGCTTGACTCGTTTCTAAGTGCCCATGCTTTGTAATTAAAACTTGTTAATATTGTTTATGGCTAGCATTACAAGGCCTAATATGAAGGTATCAGCAAATCTGTAATTCCACAATAAATAATAATAATATTGGGTGCGTACCTACGAAGATGCTGTTCTATAAACGAAATTTAGGGTCAAAAACTTTGTATGAAAAATATATATTTAATTAATAGAAATATTGACCCCTATTATATCTATGCAGATTTGTAATTTTAATGGGTTGCCTAATTCCTCTGCTGTAAAACTCTCGTAGACAGAAACCACCAATGAATGCTTTGAAGGCGTTTTTCACCGACTCTTCAAAGTTGTCTTTTTCCCTTGTAAAGAGTTATCTAAATAAAAAAAAATGGAGGTCTGGCAAGTACGGCGGGTGACCAAGAGTCTCCAGCCGCAACTCCTGCAACTTTGCGACTGTTTGCAGCGAAATCTGTGGTTATACATTGTCATGCAGAAGCAGAGGCGATGAGCGATTGACCAGGCTCGGTTTTTCAATCACGAGCTTCTCCATCATTGTTTTCAGTTCTTAACAGTACACATTTACAGTAACTGTATAGCCATACTGCAAGGATCTGTAATAGAAAACACCGGCACAGGATCTCATATTTGAAAATAATGAAAATTTTCAACTTTACCATGGTTGCACAAACGAAAATATTTGAGCAAAAACAAACGTCAGAAAGACTAATAAACAGCTAATTCTTAAAAAAAAATAACATGGTCTTGAATTAAAATTTATTTGAATTTGAAATTCCAACTCAAACCCAAATTACCCAAGTTAAAAGTGGCCAGTTTGAAAAAAACAGCGATTACATAGTTAAGGACCCAATAACAAAATTGGCAACAGTAATGATAAAAGATGTAGTTGTAATAACTGACGTCCCACGCAAAACAGCACGTTGAGCTACCATGAATGATTTACATATACAGCAACTATTTTTCTAGGAAGTGATATGCACTTTGGCAAGATCTTCATGAGCCCTCGCCTTTGTGCCGCTGAGTACATAAAAAACAAAGTGCCACTACCCGTTTTAGACACTGATTCCCAAAAAAGATATAAAGTCTACAGAGTCTATGTAATGGAAGTATTTAAAAAAATGTAATTAAAGCTATACATTAAAGAGTTCGCTTTGTTTCAAAGTTCAAAGTTTATTAAATTCATAAAAACCCTGCAAGGGTATAGAACACAATTAATACATACATTATTTATAATTCATATTTTAATCATATATCTGGCAAAACTAAAAGTTCACATTAGAAATCTGAATAATTATATAAAATCTTTAAACTATACAAATATAATGGTTGACATTATATTGTCTAAATATTAAAAAGAGAAATAAAATGAGAATAAAGAAATAGCCAAAACAGAAATATCAAAAACACGACGTTATCAAAAAAAAAATGGAATACAAAGAAAAATCTAACGAGTAATCGTACAAAATAAAATCAAAGAGTAAAACTATAACAATAAAATCAATTTTCCTAAATAATGTTACAATATTACTAAATAAATTGTTTATAAAATGAAATGTTAAAAATATGGCTAAATTCAAAGTGTCAAAATATAAAATAAATTCAAATAGTCGACTGTGAATATAACATTTTAAAAGTCTGTGCCATATAAACATTTTTGTAATAAAATTTCCTTGGTTAGGTTTTTAAATAGTGCAATATGTTTGTATATTTTTTAATTCCCTTGTTAGCCAGTTATTAAATGTTATGCTTCTATATTAAGATGTCCTTTGAAATTGTGACCTTGTAGGTATAGAATTATGTATATATATCGACTTGTGCCTTGTATAGTGGGAATGTAGTGCCTTTTATTGTGTGCAGACTATGCTATTAATCCTCTGATGCCTTACAGTCATAATGCTGCAAGTATTAAGAGTCAAGTCTATATGTACACCTACAAATTTTCTGCCTAATGAGGTCCATACATTACACTTTTGAGTAAATTTATTTACCGAAATCCTTGTTTCATGTTTTCACGTTTCTTACTCGTGAGCTGAGCGTGAGATTAATATCTGACGCGGCGGATGCTATATCTAGTATAAACGGCGTGGAGAGAGGTCGGCCTCAGGGCATAAGCCGAGGTCGAGTTTAAAACGTCGTCTACCTCTAAAGCTAGACGGCAATCCATCGGCCGAGCGTCAAGGCACGCTCTCCAGGGCGGTTTGAGGCTGATTGTGAGAAATAACCTCTGCTCCCACACCACCGCCGCCGAAGCACAGCGACGGCCCTCTGAGAAATGCACCTGTCAAGACCGAGATTATTCACAGGCTTTTGTATTGCCCGGGAAAACGCGACATTTTTTCTTAATAAAAGCACGCCAAGAAAATCAGGCAGTCACGCGCTACCTCTATAATTCGATTCTATTGTCGGGCGTAAAGCTGCTTTAAAAGACGCGGTAACTAACGGCTACATAAATCGTCGTGGAGGACTTGTCGCAGTTTCGGAGAAGATGCAGTCGTGCCAGATATTCCCAATTCAACTTCTTTTTCTTGTCGTGCAATATTCGTTAGGTTAGGTTAGGTTTAACCCTGAATGACTGTTGGTCAGAAATAGAACAAATACGACAGAAAAACGCCCTTAATTGGAGAGCCTGGTTTAGAAAGCCAAAAAAATAATGTTTTTCACGTTTTTTAAACCTAAACTAGAAATATATTAATGAATCTTTCATATCATTTTGATTAACATATGAAAAAAATGTAATAGTAAAAAAACTAATTTTGAGATGTTGAATTGCAAATGTTTCTGCCACTACAGAAATTACGGTATCGGCTTGCGCCGGTAATAGCGAGCATAACTTTGTCTAAAAGAAAAAAAAATAAGTAAGCTATTAATTGTTACATATATATTTTGTAGATGAACTAAAAAAACTACAGTTATCATTTCTATAATTTTTAAAGAATTTAAAGAAATAAAATCGAAATTCGCCCAAAAAAATGTCTCACTATAAAAAAAAAAAAAAAAAAAAATGTTGTTTTTTTTTAGTTTATATAGAAGAGATTTTTTTTGAACGACTCCATCCGTCAAGTACTTTTTTTCATAAGCAGCGTAAAACTGAAAAATGTTTTTGAGAAAAACGCGTTTAAAGAAAAAGAAAAACTTTTATTTTAAGAAAAACAATTTTTTTAACTTACAGCAATCTGAGACATCAGCTATTCCATTGGTATAAGTTTCATAATTAGATTTCAACATATATTTAAAAAAAAAAAACGAAAAAAAAAATTAGGAAAAAATAAATTTGTGTACATGAAATAAACTATATTATCTGATAAGATAAGATATAGGTCTATAAACCATGATATACATGTGTGTGTTATAGAAATAAATATTAATTAATAAATTATGATATTATTAAACAAAGTTTGACTGCATAAAATACAAACTACTATGTTTAAAACTAAAAATGCCCGAGGAAAAGAAATTGGGAGAAAAGGAGAGAGAAAGAGAAGAACTGGTTACTTCTTCGAAAAGAAGTACTTTTTGAGGTACGTCTTGAATGATTCTAACGAAGGCCAGTTTCGTATATTTGCTGGGAAATCGTTCCAGAGCCTTGCACCATAGACAGAAAGAGTAGGAGTAGAATTCAAATGTAACAAAATATTTCAGAATACATTTTTTTTCAGTAAAGCTTTGCAGAATTATTTAATGAAAAGCTTCTACACGACGACGCCGGGAAATGCTCATTTGTTTGAGATAAAAAAAGCATTGTGTCATATTCGCTATATTATTAAATATTATTATCAATACTTTTGTGTTTACCGACTTACAGGTTAAACAGCTTAACCGATTGACTGGAAATTCGAGACATAGACTCCTGGGGGGTCAAGTAAGCGATGTGTTTCTCAAAAAGAAGATGGAACTTTAAGTCCCAGGAGGATTCCTCCGGAATGAACGATCTTCCCTTCATGTAAAACTATTATATTGATATGTGCCCTGCGGCCTCGGGCTAAATCGATCTTCCCTGCATATCAAACTATTATATTGGTATGTGTTCTACGGGCACGAGCTAAACCTTGTTATATTATATTATTATATTATATGTAGCTAATTTATCAATCTGCAACGACGACAGTGCCAGTGCCACCTAGCCATGACCGTGAATCCTATATGAATCGCAATTGGTTCGTGCGAATATTCGCGTCGAGGAAATTGCTAATCAAGATTAAATTACGATCCACGCGAGCGAATCTTAATGACAAGTGTACGGCGGCCTTGCGTACAATAATCCCGATTATGAATTAAACATATTCGATTCCATGGAATTATGAATAAACATCGGCGTTCCGCTACATTTTATACAATAATAACGAGTCGAATGCGTTGCAAAGTGCGAATTCGAGTGTATTTTTATAATCACGGCACTTTGTCCCGGTCCACAGCATGTGCTAGTTTGTGCGAAAAGTCGACTTTTTAATGCTAAATCGCATAGCGCAACAAAGTGGAGGTAGCTAATGGGCCCCTGTTGCAGTTCGGCCACTAAGACCCATGCGTATAAGGGTCGGCCAAACTCGGGGTCAATACCTATCCGGCAGCCTCCACGCAGAAGTGCGAGCCCGGGTCGGACCGACCTGAGGGCCAGTTTCCCCTAGGAATCAACCTTCGTGCGCTAATGGATGGTTTGCGCACCGTGAGGCGTCAGACAATCGATTGTGCACTCCGACGGATAGCCGTGGGAGGGGGCAGTAGTTAACCTTACGGCAACTGCTCTTGAAACGACCAAATATATAATTATTATGTTCCAGGGACCAATTGGAAGATGAAGAAGATGATCTACAATCATAATAGCTGTAAAAAACCAGTTACTTACATGACTGTTCTTAGGAGTTGGTCGTTTTTGTTTACTTTAAAAAAGGGTATCCCTAATTTAATAAACTTTTCAAAATAATTAGAATCACTGTTGCTTATTAAAATGTCTATTTTTCAGCATAATATAAGAAACTCCATCGACATAGGCCCTTTTTGTCGCAAAGAAAAGGGATACTGAGCACACAATTAAAGGTTTACTACTCAACAATGAAACTTTTAGTATTTTGTGAGTTTAGAAATAAATGTATAGATGCAAAAAAATGTATGAATACAAAAAAAAGAATATCGAAATCGGACTAGTAGGAGCTGAGATACAAAAAAAATGTGCGGCTAATGACGGCCATTTTAACAGCCGCCATTTTGGTGTCCTGTACGGATTTTATCTGGAAAGTTGCCTTTTGGTATCAAGTATTTCACAGAAAAACATGTGCAGTTTTCTTTGGTGTGCCCAAAGTACTAATAGCAAATAGGAAGAAAAAGAATATTCCTGCATATATCGCATTGCTAATGCTTTTTTAATACTCGGAAGCGTAATTATCAACCATAGAGATAAACCTACATTATCCCTGAATAAACAGGGCGCTTTTTTCATCAGCATGGACCATTCCGACCGAATCTACATTATTTTTAAGCCTAGCATTAATGGGTTGGTGAATATCCGATAACTCCGGTGGGAGTTCGCGTAGGAGATTACACTAATTACGGATCGGGTGCGTGCTTTCGCCGCGCTTCGCTCGGGTTAAAGCCTTATTAGAATTTCTTGTAGCGTCTAATAAATTTTGGAAACAAAATTCGCCGCTTTAATCGCGGTTTGTTCGGGGCATGAAATGCCTCATTATAGCGGCTAATGAATACCGGATGAGTACTAAGGGAAAAATATTGTTTCAGGAGTTACATACATATATAAATACATTTTATAGATTGGTTATTTTATTGTGTAAAACTAGACAAAAGGTTTTTACATACAATTTTTTTTTTTACTTAGACTTACTAAAAATGTATTATAATATTCATAATCAATCAAGTGTCAATCATTTTTTTGTCTTAAATTGGAGTAACGTCTGTATATTATAATGTGATATAATTATAAATAATAATGATATAAATGTGATATAATTATACAGTGTTATCGGTTTCTCTACAGATACCTCTAGGGATGCTGTAGAAGAGATTATTTGCTATATATGCCGCCATATTTACCCCATGCAAAAATCAATTGATTGAGTTTTATTTTGTGTTTACTTTGTCAAAGTGTAACCCTTGCAGGCAAGCTACCAAGAAACTCGCAACAATTTCTCCGTTCATCACAAAACAAAGTTGAACTCATTTACTTCCTAGCCGACGGACTTCAGCAAGTTCAACGCGTAAAAACGATAATCAAGAGGTACAAGTTATATCAGACAAATCATCCCTGAAGTCGGAAAAACATGAAGCTGATTCCTCTATGCCTTTTATTTTTCACGCTCTTTCAGGAAGGTCACACAAATATTTTTTTTAGTAACACATTTAGAAAAAAAATAATGTCATATTTGATTAAGATGTTAGCAAGAAATTGATGCGACATTATTTTTAATGATTGACACAGTCGCCTAACTAGGCCTAGGCCTGTTCTAAGGCAGACTTTTAATGACGATATTAAGTGTGCACTGTCAACTTAAACTATAGTTAGCACTTATTTTTAAATCGACAAATATAAAACTACAAATATTTACGCATATACAAATATGGAAAGATACTTATATACATCTATAGATAAAATATATATATCCATATATACAAACATACACATACATATATTTATACGAAAATAATAATAAAACCAAAATAAATAAAAATAAAAACTAAAATAATATACATATATAAATCAATTACATATTGATATAACGCTCACCATTTAAAATTATCATGGAAAAACTAAATACTAAGTACTAAATACTATCATTCAAAATACAACAGTCAGCATATTCCCTAAACCGTCCCTACCCACCTCCAACAACCAATCGGTTAGAGATTTTTTAAAAGTGGTTGTGTTCTCACTACTTTTAATTGCTTCGGGAAGATTGTTATACATTCTAGGGCCAATGAACGTGAAATGGCGCTGGCCAAATGTTGTGAAAGATCTTGGCACCATCATATCACCAGTTCTTGTTGCTCTCGTCTTTCCAACTCGTTGTTGATTATAAGGTGTCAGTTTATTTTTAGTATATAACGAGAACTTTGTATAGGGATGTGGTTGTCATTGCAGTTTCTCTGTTCAGCGAGCTACATGTAGAATCTTTATCGTATTTATCAATTATTATTATAACAGCATTGAAATTTGAATGTCTTTTAGATTGCACATATGACGACCTGTGTTATCTTTCTAGTGTTTCATATTTTTTGACTTATTTTAGTTAATATAAAAATAATAATTGAAAGTTGTTATTTTTTATCTTTATCGTGGACCCCATGAAATAGCAGTACTTTAATGGAAGAAATAATAATAAAATTTGCGAAGGCAACAATTTGGACGATCGGCAGAATTTGAAAATAAATGAAGTTTTTGAAGTGATTTAATTTTGACTTTTTCCTATTACATGCTATAATAAAATTGCTTTAAAATGAACTCAATTTTATTAACTTTGCAATGACGTTATTACTTCTGACATCGGCATTCTTGTTTCACAAATATTCATCAAATGTAAATGCAGTTGGCGTAAATGCTATAACATTCTGTCATACTTTTATAGGGTTATTAGTATTTCGATAGATAGATATCTTTGAGTATTATTATTTGCTATCTATTCATCCACTTTTACCTCTATGCAAAAATCAATACTTACGGTGTTATTTATTTCTTGTGTTTTTTATCTAAATCATAACCTATTAATAATAATAATGAAAACTTTTTTAAACCTTTATCATGGACCCCATGAAATAGCCCAATGAATTAGTAGAGGAAATAATAATAGAACTTGCGACAAAAAAGAAATATCAAGAAAACGAGTCGGACGATCGGAAAAAATAGAAAAAAAATAATTTTTGAAGCGATTTTATCTTGATTTTTTTATATGACATACTATAAAAAAGTTACTCTAAAAACTACTTTATTGTATTGGCTTTCTAAGGAGGTTAAAAATTCTGACACACATATTAATAAAAACGCTTAACATTCTGTCATACTTGTATAAAGTAAGCATTTCGCGTCTTGAATCGTCAAACGCTTTTCCTTGGCATTTCATTTTTAAAGCAAGTTTTATTATTATTTCTTTTGCAACAGTAGATATGGTTATTTGATGGGATCTATGACTTTAACTTATTATTTTTATACTCACTAAAATAGATCATAAAGTAGGTTTTTCAATTAAAAAAGCAAAAAAAATAAATAACTCAGAAATTATTGATTTTTGCATAAGGTAAATAAGGCTGTATAGAACGCAAATAATCTCTTCTACAACATTCCTAAAAGTAACTGTCGAGAAATTAATAACCTTGTATAACGTCTGTATATTTCAGCGATAATATAAGAAAGCGGTCGCGTTTTGAGTGCCGAGGGCGTTCTCATATGCTTTCTTTCCATTTCAATAATTTTGTTTGAACCCAAGGACATTTGTTAGCTGCTGATACCTTCATGGAATATGTGTGACTACATAGTCAGTCGAAGAGCGTAATTTATTTCTAGAATTTAATATTTTAGCTGTGTGCGAGTGGTGCTCGAGTGCAGTGGCGGCGTGCCAGCGTCACGGCAGAACCAGAGGCGGCACAGACGCGTGCGTTAACAACGGATTACCAGAGAGGCGACTTCAATTATTTACAATTGTTTTCAGCGATGTTGTACTTAAAAATATTTTTTTTCTCTGCAACAGTATCATCATCCAGATAGTGTTTTTCAACCTTTTTCAACCCCACTGGTTGAAAATCACTGAACCAGAACAATAAAACACAACCTAATAACTGCCAATAGAAGAGAAGAAACATTGCAGAAGAACTACAATATGAGATTAACTGGAAGAAAATGGATCGGAAGATAGGAACACCGCACTGAGAAATAGAAAAATCATTAGATACGCCACGAGGTGATTTTTTTTCTGGACATAAAATGCCAAAATACATGCAAAAATACTTACATTGCAGTGTGTCATTTTGTGAAGTCGCAATTTAATTTATTTTTTTTATGGGTGCTGAACATAAAACTGTCGTGATTTTTTTAAAAAATATTATTAAATTCTGTATTAATCGAAAATGACTGGTTTGTTGTTACTTTGTGAAAATATATTATTTGAATAATGGCGTCTGGGCATCACTCGAGTTGGGTTGGGTTCGCGAAAAAGGATATAAAATGTCTTAGGTAGTTGCTTTTGTGTGGAACGAGAAAGAAAATTCACAAGATGAACATTTGGAAACAGGAGGCAACACAAGCCTTTCTATGGCCGGAAATACACCCAATCAGATACACTACAGCAGCGCTGGAAATCTTGAATAATACATCATAGAAAAAATGCGAAGTTTAACCGCGTCTAGTTTCCGACACGACAGAGTAATGGCGGACAAGGCAGCAAGGGGGAAAATGTGATAAAAAAGGAGGATGCGAAAATAAAAGGAAGAAATCTTGGGGGAGATAAAAGTAATGCGGTCTGACGTGTCCGCGCCGAGTCGGATATGTTATTACCAGTACGGAGCGATGATAAAAGGCGCCAAGTTGTATAAAAAACTGCCTCACGAGATTTGGTCAAAAGGGGTGAGTGATGGCCAACCGCTCAGGGATGCAAATTGTGTTCGTTGTGTTTACTTGTAGGTTTAAAAAGGCGTCTTGCCATAGGTTATTATAGCGATAATACTATGACTCGTTCTCCAACATAATACATCTTTATACTAGTAAAGGCAGAATATTTTTTAAAAATTAAAATTACCTATTTCAACCATATTGCTTGAATCTATGTATATAGAGAGGGCGCTCATCGATTTTATATATGAAATTATTACTTACATGAAATCAGCCCTCAGTTACTTGCCGGGAAAGTTTTGGGGTGACAGGGTAATATATACGTTAGAGCGGAACGTGAAATGAACGATTGTCACTTTTTTGAATTAAAACTACCCATCGAAAATGAAGCGACTGAATCTAAGACTGCATGAAATGTTAAAAATTATTCGGAAGGGTATAAGTTCTACAGCTAGTTTAGGTATGGGAAAATCGACAATAGTTTATTTCACATTTCACAAAATCCAGTAGATTGGACAAAATGTAGTTACTAACGGTCGAGTGCTTATTTGTTCAATATGCTTCGTTTTTGTTTAATATCACATTTTGTTCAATATCACAATTTACAACTCGAAAAAGTTATTCAACAGTATTTATTACTTATTATTTCAATGTTGAGACAGATTTTCAAAAAGTTTACCTAACAGTCTTGCCGCAGGGCGCAAAGCCCTGCGACGCCATATCTCGAAAGCCGGGCCAATGGGCCCGGCTCACGCGAAATTCCACGAAAAGGCAGAATGCTTACTGGAAGACGTCACGGGCCTCTAGCAAAGCTCGTCGACAGATATTTGAAAGTCAAAAAGTTCAAATTTGCAGATTTTCAACCATTTTGTACAATATCACAATTTACAATGCAAAAAAGATATGCAATAGTATTTATTACTTATACCTTTTTGTATTTATTCAATTAATTCAATTAATGTTAAATGTTCAATTATTTCAATTAATGTTAAGACAGACTTTCAAAAAGTACATATTTTTAGGTTTCCTATACACTATTATTATCTTATAAATAGGATAGAAAACGAATTTACCGCGTGAAATTTGTAGGACCCGACGTTTCGGTGACGTTGCAGCCGCCGTTGTCTAGGGTAAACTGAAGAGCTGTCAGTCCGTTGTTTTGCGGGTAGGCCGCAAACCACTGCCGCCACTGCGTAGGTTATAACGGTGGTGGGGGGCCGGGCTCGGAGCGCGGGAATTTTTAAAATCCGTCTTGCACACAACACTCACTGTATCCTGTTTTACGTCTTTGCGTTCGGCGTTCGGCGGCGGGAACATTTTAAGAAGAGGGTTCCACGTAGAAGAGAGTTTGTAGCCGTCATCTCTATTGAAGTTCGGAGTTCTTCTTATTTCAATGGCTTCCCGGATCATGCGAGGAAAGTAGAATTGTTCCTTGGATAGAACAATGGGATTTTGAAACTGCATCCAGTGGTTACTTCCGCTATCCAATATATGTTCGCAGATCGCCGATTTTTCTCGCTGAACGTTTTTAACAGCTTTGATGTGTTCTGTCAGTCGCGTGGCTATGGGCCGTTTCGTTTGTCCAACGTAGGCTAGACCGCAGCTGCATTCGACTTTATACACACCCGGGGTTTGCAGTGGTATTACATCCTTTACAGGCCTCAAAAATCGAGCTATATTTTGGGTCGGTTTGAAGATCGTTTTTATATCGAATCTGTTTAGCATCTTACTTATTCGATCTGTCACGCCCTTGACGTATGGTAAGAATGCTCTTGATCTGCTCGGTTTTTGAGTTTCGTCCGTATTAGATCGTGTGCGTGTCTCGTGATATTTTCCGTATCCATTTTTCCTAAGGACATCATTGACATGTTCCATCTCCTTCGGAAAATGCTCAGTGTCGCATAGATCGCGTGCTCGATTCACGAGCGACGTTTGCACTGAACGTAGATGGTAGGGATGATGGTGTGAGCTTGCATGCAAATAAGAAGAACTCCGAACTTCAATAGAGATGACGGCTACAAACTCTCTTCTACGTGGAACCCTCTTCTTAAAATGTTCCCGCCGCCGAACGCCGAACGCAAAGACGTAAAACAGGATACAGTGAGTGTTGTGTGCAAGACGGATTTTAAAAATTCCCGCGCTCCGAGCCCGGCCCCCCACCACCGTTATAACCTACGCAGTGGCGGCAGTGGTTTGCGGCCTACCCGCAAAACAACGGACTGACAGCTCTTCAGTTTACCCTAGACAACGGCGGCTGCAACGTCACCGAAACGTCGGGTCCTACAAATTTCACGCGGTAAATTCGTTTTCTATCCTATTTATAATGTCAAACAACCGCGATAGTCTTCGATTTCATACTATTATTATCATACTAATTATAAATACAAAAAGGTATTTTTAATCTAATACTGGACTCCACTAAAAAAAAAATAAACCTCGTCCTGTAAGGTTTGCTAAATTAAACAAACAAGAATTAGGGGAGCAAAGTAGTGGCGTTATGGCGAGGTCGGGGTCACCAATTTCACCACCTCTTGAAACCTGGCATATTAACATCTGAAGCAATGGTAGCTAGTTAGACGAGATGAAAGAGAAGACCATCCATTATTAGGTAACATGATTAATAATCGCAGTCGGAATATATAATATACTATATACTGCGGAATTGCATGATCAACTGCGGCTGAAGTAAACGAAACTCAATCCCAGAAACGTAGTGCATTCATACATGGAAGCCTTTGTGTGCTTTCCATGTGAATTCGAAAGCAAAGGGGTGTATGAGTTCATTTCATACCCTTCATTTCACTCTTGAGCGTGGGAGGAGGAATGAGCTACGCCGCTACGGCCGCGGCCTCTTGTTTTCACAGAAAATATATAGTAAGAATAGAATAGAATAGAATAGAATAACTTTATTGTGCTATAAAAACATAACTTAATGAATATTACGCTGGTTTTATAAAAAAGACAATTTATGCACAAATGGCGGACTTATCGCTATAGCGATATCTTACAGCAAACCATTAAAGTATAGTAAAGGTATCTATACATTTGAAATCATAACTGGATTATATATATTATGGATACAACTAAAGCAAATAGGAAAATACAACCACACGTCGTATGACCAAGTACCTCTAATACCTAGACTGCCCTACCTAACAAAAATGCCAATCTCAGTAAGAATCTCATAGTTATTAAAGTAAGACACGGTTCAGGTGGGTAGCCAACCAGGCCAAGACTAAAATATCACCAAACCTAGACAAAAAGACTCATCCCGACAAAAGATTCACAGGAACCTACCGATAAGAGAAACATATGTACAAATACATCCATGATTGTTAACCGTGAACAGGTTGTTAATTCTTAAGGATATTTTTTTATTTCTTTTTGCTGTAATTTAATAGCCTACTGGATCGTTATTTAATTTTAGGTCATTTTCTTTCAGTATGTATAAAAGATCTTTTTTTTTATTTAAAAAAAAATTGATATCATTAATTTTAATAATACAGTTTTTATATTGTTACTTTTTTTATGAATCGTTAATTAAACGGAACATAGGGAATGATTAATTAGGCATGCGGAGTTCACATAGGATATTATGCTCTAATAAGGAATTATGTAAAAATATTAGTAATAAGTAATAATTAGTGTATTTGCTAAAGTATTTTTGTGTACCAATTATTCGTATTCTTCTTCGTCCTCTCCTATTCCCATTATTTAGGGTCGGGTCTCCTCACTTTTCTGCGCCAGCTCAAACGATCTTGGGTTGTCGGTTCGGACATTTAAGCTTTCTTGAGGTCTTTCTCGGCCTCTTACTTTATTTTGCTCTGGTAGTTCCATAGCAATTTGTACCACATGGTCGTCGCTTTGTCTTTTGACATGCTCATACCAGCATAGGCGGTTTTCGGTGATCTTATCTGCGATTGGTGCAACCATGAAGTTACCTCGTATGTGCTCATTGCGGATTCTGTCTAGCCTAGTTACACCTCCCGCCCACCTGAGCATCTTGATTTCTTTGGTATGTGCTTTTTGTTCGTGTATCTTTTTCGCTATCCAAAATTCGGAGCCATACAGTAGCGCCGGACGGATTGCCGTTTTGTACACTTTGTCCTTAGTTTTTATGGGAATACTTGGGTCACACAGGACACCAGTAAGTGATCGTTATTTTTGCCATCTGTACCAATTGTTCTAAATAAATAAATAAACCGAACTATTTTAGAAAGGACCGACTTTGTTCACAGTTTGTGTCTTTTGTTTGAAAACGTTGCGTACCGCTCTGGTTTAGACTGCCTGTAGCCAGAACACATTTCCTGCAATCTCTTTTGATGTCTGGAGTAATTCAGCGAATCGCGCTAAACTTGAATCTTCCGCCGAATTTAAGTACGTCGCGCTGTTGAATGCGAGCAGTGTGTTGCGTGATTCTCCTTTGATGCAGTTTTCAAAAGCGATCCGCATGTCTGGCGGTGCTGTAGCCGAAGCAGCTTGCGCGCTCAGCCGACAGCGTGGCGTCCGCTCCAGTTAGCGCCCGCCCGTACTGTGCACGCTTATAATTCCACGTTGGCAGTTAAATTACATTTCAAAAGCCAAAGTGGGTAGCCCAGAAGCAGCCGCCGCGTCACGCGACGCGTTACTAAGCTTCGGTTGCTTTATGAAGTTGACCGCCGCGCCGCCGCACAGGCGCTCTTTTTATACGAATGCCAAGAAAAAAGGAATGTTATGTGTTTAGGATTCATGTAGTTTGTATGTTTTCCGTTTCTTTATTCCACCATAACTTCCAAACGCTTGAACTTATTTAGAAGTGTGTGATATTGTTAAAATCGTTGTCATCCCGATTGTGATAAGGTACAAATGTCAAATAAAGTGCTCAAATGTCACTAAAGTGCTCAAATGTCAAATAAATAATTATATAAATGTCCAAATTTGGATAAATATATCGTGTTTAAATGTTAAAGGTTTATTGTTTTTCTTTTTGCTGGATTTAATGGAAATGTACGAATTGCCCTTTGAAAATTAATATTATTTTTACCGCAAAACATTGTTCTATTATGTTAACCCGTTGAGTATGAGTCAATCAAATCTGGTCGCGAAACAATTATCCGTTGAGTACGAGTCGACCAAATCTGGTCGCGCGTTTTTTTCACTTCTTTGACGTTCTCATATTTATTCATAATTATGTAATTGTTTTACAAAATGATATTTCAATATTCTATATTCGAAATTTCAATGCAATCATCGTGCAGTTGTTCTTTTTATGATTGGTGTAGTAGTTTCGTAGTTATAGTACTTTAAGTCGATGTCGCCGAAAATCCTGCAAAAGAGACAGATGCATCCATGAAAATACCCATTTACTCCATAGTTGTAAGATATTGCTTCAAGCTAGCCCATTTGTTAATAATTATAATTATATATTATTATTTATTATTAATATTTTTTAAACTGTGATAAAACGATGTAAGATTTTCAACAGCAATGCTTCTAATTAAATTCCTTAAATTTAAACTCCTTACTATAAAAGTGTGTATAAGTCCTTACGCAATTTGATTATTTAAAAATCATCGATATCAGTCGATGTCTAAGGCTTAGAAGAACTCACGGCGCGGTTTTCTCCTGCGCCAGCCGCGGTTGCGGGTCAATTTTTTTGTTTTAAAAATCACGACACCCCAGGTTTGCGCGGTCACGTACCTGCCGCGGTAGCGGGATGCCTCGCAAACTTAGCGGGAGAAAATCTCAAGACGCGCGGTTAATCGAGATTGTCAATGGCCACATCCGCGCGCTGGCGGGTGGGTGACTGTTGCGCGCACGGGTTGACTAGCAGCCCGTAGACGCCGCAGACACCGCGATTTAACCAGGGCGCCGCGGGCGAAAATCGCGTCGTGAAAATAGCGACTCATTTCTACATACATATGTGCATTATACGGAGGCCGCGGCACACAACCGCGGCGGGTGCGGGTAAAAACCGCGCCGTAAGTTTTAAGCCTTAAGCTTCTTTACTAGTCCATGTATTTGAATATTTTTCATTTCATGAACGTACGGAACCTACGGGGTGGGAGTCCGACTCGCACTTGTGCGGCTTTTTGTGGTATGCGATACAGTCTCACCATGCGATACAGTCTTCTTATACGATATAGTCCATTATGCGATACAGATTCACTAGTCAAACAGGCAAACAAAAGGCAATAAAAACGACCATTATTTAGTATTTACATAATAAACTCTAGAACTTTGGACATCTGTATGTGCTCGAATAACGGCCTAAGTTCTGTTTGTTGAATACGGTAGTCGAGTTAGTAACTCAAAAATAACATAAAAAATGTACCATCCACGATCGATTACATATCCCAAGTTGTCTGCGGGAAACTTGAGCACATGGTAAAAGTAGTTCCACTCACAAATGTGAACTTTTAAAATAAGTAAACCCGTATTTTTAGGGAGCAGCTAGAATACCGGTTCTCGTTACACTCTCAGATGGCGACTAATTGAAAACGACCGACAGTGTGACGACACGGGGGAATTCAAGGTGGGGGGAGGGCGGAACACTGCCAACGCTGGGTGTCATTCAGCTAGTGCATTATAAATCCACTTTAGTCGATTCTAGACATATAGAGCGCCACTAGAACTGTTGTGTAAAAACAAAGCAAACGGAGAGCGGCGCCGGCGTCCGCGACTGCACAGACAACATAATCCGTCGTAGCACCAGTTTCTCATTCGTCCCTGTCTCGTGAAACGGGCCTTTCGTTGGCCAGCGGCCAAGCGGTAGCTGGCCATAATTAATTGGTCAAGACACATAAATCATGTACCTGGATATTTAGAACTGATACAAGTGACACATACATCATATACCTGGATATTTGAAAAGTCATACAAGTTTACGCGCCCTGATTGGCAGCAGCAACATTAGATACTTCTAAACTATAAATCCCTAATTTCCAAGTTAAACAGGGTCTGGCAGAAAGGGAGGTTTGATGTTTTTGAGATGACTATAATATGTTTTAGTAGTAGATGTAGATTCGTAGATGATTAAAAGTAGAATCTTGGTTTTCCGATGGTTATTTTGAATTTTAATCATTGCTATATTAAAATATTAATACCATACCATTTCCATGTGTGTATGTATGTCCAAAACTTTATTTCATAGTTTTTAATTTCATTTAAGGTTCATTTCAGATTTTTTTATTTTATTTAATGACGTTTTAACTGTCTTGCCGTAAACTTTTTATTTTTTATTTTTTGAAATTTTACCCAGAGTATCTAAACAGATACTAAAGCTGCAGATACAGATAGTATAGTATGAATGAAAACGAGACCACTTTACTTATTGGCGAGCACCTATCCTGGAATCCTTGGGTAAAAGAAGTTGGTCGCAAAATCATCATTCCTTTAAACACTTGCACTTTTTAAAATTATATCTCTTACAGTAATGAGCCACCTTAATGTCTAACGACAGTTATTTTACAGGCGGCCAGATTTAATAACATCACGCGGTAGTACTCAGGCGGTCACCCATCCAAGTACTGATCACGCCCGACGTTGCTTATTTTGGGTATGAGGTATAAAGGAGAAAAAAAATGCTCCTAGCCCAGAGGCGATTAGTTCCTGCGTCTGTTTGTCTTTTGATTGCCAATATTTATCGATTTTCTAACGTCTTCCATGTCGGTGACTTCATGCTCCCGTCAACACCTTTTTGTTTTAGTATAACTATCTATACGATGATATTTCATTATTTGTAAAAAATCTTGAACTCGAGGAGATTAGTTATGCGACGACCAATTAAAGGCTAAAAATCTTCACAGTCCGTCTTCACGTGTCTGTTGCTCTAGGGTTTCTAGGCCTATAACCTATTGAGATTTAAAGAATGGAAAAGTTTCCGACATTGACATCTCGTATTAAACATTTATTCATTATAAAACGCGTTACAACCGACAACATTATGACCAGCAGAATCGAGAGCGGGGCGAACATGGAAACGGTATAAAGATAAAAGTGCGGACGGAAAAGCTGTCACTTCAGATTGCCATAAGATAAATTTGGTCTTAACTACTATTATTTATGGCATTTCATAATCCACCAATTTCTTGTAAATTTATCTATAAATGAAATGTCTGTAATAATAATGCTTATCAGGCCATGGTAACAAAATTAAACAATAAAAAAAGGGAGTTAAATAGAATGAATTATTTAACCGGCTCAAATCGACGTCCGATCGCTGATAGTCGGTATAATACCTATAAATCTGTGCCCCTCTAGGTTCGGCTATCGACCTGACACATTAATGATTTATGCGAAGTAGAAGTACGTGAAGCGGTTACATAGAGGGGTTTAAGCGCGCACAAGAATCAATTTTGTATGCCTGCAGCAATGTCCCACAGTATACAATGTTACCGGTCCAATATTTCAAGAGATAGCGGTTAACAAACTTCTGTTTCTATCGATTTCATCTCTATGACAGGGAAATGTCATAGAGATGAATACGACTAGTGTCGAAATATTCTCAGTCATATAATTTCTTCTAAAATAAGTTACTAACATCCATTTCTGTTACAGAAACCATCCTCCTATACTTATTACATCCAAGGGCATACAGTAATTCGGCTGCAATAACTAAGAACATCATAAGTTATCAATTGCGGAAACAGGTGCTGCTGCCCTAAGTATTTAAAGGGGACATTAACTATCGTTTAAATGTTTCTGGTCCACCAGGACCCCAGATAAGTAACTTTTCATGAATCTAATTTTATATATTATTGAAAATAATTTAAAAAAAATTACACCCTTAAAATATCTATATATATATATATATATATATATATATATATATATATATATATATATATATATATATATATATATATATATATATATATATATATATATATATATATATATATATATATATATATATATATATATATATATATATATATATATATATATATATATATATATATATATATATATATATATATATATATATATATATATATATATATATATATATATATAAATATATATAAATAAAAAAAGTCTTTGTTTTCCAGTTTTCTGTATCTTGTCACAATTTCACTTTTTCGGCCCACCAACCAATTAGGAGGTAAAGATTTGTGAACGCGCAAAAAAATATTTTCGATATGAAGAGTGAAATATATATTTGAGCCCCCCCCCCCCCCCCCCCCGAGACGATTAGGACCATTTTCAGACCGAAGTCTGTCTGGGTGACTGTGTGTGTAAGCCTCAACGATAGCGTCTATAGTGCTTAATCCGATTGAGCTGAAATTTGGTATGCAGGCGTCTATTGGTCCACCAGGAGGCGCGCTAGTCATACTTCAATCTCGAAATATTGGACTTGAAATTCGGTACACAGGTTTCGAGTTAAGTCGAAACCAATATTATGACATTTTCGTTGGAATATCTCATAGTACGGCCCTTACAAGCGGCGACGCTTGCGATGCGTGGCTCGTTCGAATTTAAAATTCGTAGTCTGAATAAATTCAATGAGATGACACGCGTTTGAAATTCAAATTTCCGTTGCGTTGCGTCGCAAATTAACAGGAATTATCGCCAACTACACATCGACTTTATATATGAATAACATATTCAGAATACAGATGAAATAAGTCCATGACACAACCGATTTTTTTAGATTAACTCACATTACCTCTTCCGGACTTTTATTCTAGTTATTTTATAAATGCTGAATTCGGCAACAATCGCAATCCTATTTCACGCCTCGATAGGAACGGAACCCGAGCCGGTGATAATGATGCCGCAAGCAAGGGGGGTCACCGCTGCGCAGAGCAACGGGTGGGGATAGATGAAAAGGACAAGGCAAATTGAAGATGATTGAATGCTTCCATCGGAGCCCGGCCTCTATTTAAGCTCGTCCACCAGGGAATAAATGGATTTCGCTAGGTTCGTTAGGAGAACGGAACGGAAATTAATAAATTTACCGCGGGCTAACGCTATTTTCCCCCCGAGAAAGAAATTATATAGTTATTGCTGGATTCGCGTAGAAGTTTTAACATTTAACGCGAATTATCTTCGCTGACGAGCCCGCTGGATCAAGCTTTTGCAAAAATAAGCACCTAGCGCCAGAAAAAAAGGTTTTTGTAATAAGTTGGTTGCGCTGTTAGGTAGCTTGGCTTTTTACCTTCCCCTGGCTGCCCGAAACGATACAGTCGGACGTTTAGTTTGTGCGTGACACGCGTTAGCCGTGGTCGTCTCCACGTCGGCCGCCGCCACCGAAAGCGGTTCTTCCTACAGAGTTTATGCCTACCGGGATCATAATCAACAAAGCCTCTTACTGTGAGACAATGAAAAGACTTGACAGAGCGATCCAAATCGAAGATGAGGCATGCCGACGAAGGGGTTTGCCATCTGCATGGCAACGCTCGGCCCCATGTTGTCAAATAGGGTCTAAGGGGCTCCTTAGACGATCAAGCATGCTTGACAAGCATCGCGTGGCGGGCTGGAAGAGGATCGTAAACCACAGGAAAAATGCAAATATTTTAAAAAATACCAAAAATGCCTAATTTTGTAGTTTATACCAGGGATTAACTTTAATTAGACGTAATTGATTGATGAATGAGGTGACTCCCTGGTATAAACTACAAAATTAGGCATTTTTGGTAAATATAAAAAAATGCATATTTCCTGCGGTTTACGATCCCCTCCCAGCCCGCGACGCAATGATTGTCAAGCATACTTGATCGTCTAGAGAGCCCCTAATGCTGTAAAATAAATCTTATTATTGGTATCATTGGTTAAACTATCGAGTTTGTATAATCAATAAGTCCTTTATAACAAGTAAATGTATTAAAAGGAATAAGAAACACGACTGCCGTTACAAAAAATTAACTGTATTTAACATTATTTTTATGACGGTTTTTTAAATGAAATATTTGTGGTTTATTTATTTATGCGTATATACATATATATTTTCGGAATGTACTCAAACAAACCTTTCATTTGACACTACACACGAAATATTTATGTTGATTTATTGACATTTGGAGATTTGGACATTTAGACAACTATTTACTTAATATTTAGACAGATAAGGTGACATAACGATTCTAACAATACCACACACTCGGTTTAAGAGTTTAAAAGTTATGGTGGAATAAAGAAACGAAAAACATATTTGTACATAGATGAACCCTGAACATACTACACTCCTTTTTTGTTGGGCAGTCGTGTAAAAAACCTTTATTATCACTCTATACTAATATTATAGAGAAGTCATGTAAGTTTGTATGTAGGGGGTAATCTCCGAAACTACTGTTACGATTTCAATTCTAAAAATTCTTTCACTAATGGAAAGCTCCATTATCGATGAGTGCTTTGGGCTATATTTTATTGTGATAAATTGTGGTTTTCAATACCAAAACATGATATTTGTAAATCAAGTCGGAGAAAATAAGCTGGTGAGTTGCTTTAGCGGCGTGCGCTGATGAAACGGTTTGATTTATGTGAAACAATATATGACCAAAACATCGGTCTCAAAGAGATCTATATAAAAAAGTCAGCGAAAGCATATAATTAACTGCTTTTATATCTCAAAACGTAGGCAGTGTTTATTGCAGACATTAGCAATAAAATAAGAATCCTTATCAAAATTAATTAATCCATTATCACGGGTGGTTAATAATTAGCCATTTATTGTAAGTTTTTAGGTAGTATAGTTATAGAGTTATCATGAAATTAGTAACGCGTGCAAGCACCCCGGGATACCTAGCAGGCGGTGGCAGCGGCGGCTGCTGGCCCAGCAAGGTCAGCGTTCAGCGAAGGGGGCGCAAATGGCGAAGAACAAGACGCGTACATCTACCATATAGGTAGCGTGCATCTGATAAAGATAAGATTAAAGTATTGATTTCCAATACAACCATAACAATTGTGTAGGAAAGACATTAATTAATCTTAAACTAGTTACTCAATTTAGCCAAGAGATGATATACAATATATAACTTTAAACTTGCCAATTTACAAATACAAAGACTATATCATAGCAGTTTACAACAAAACAATTAACGGTATTTGTTAATTGTTTAACGGTATTTGGTAATTAAATTAAATGGGTAGATACGATGCTATGTATTTTCAAAATATTTTAAGAAGTCTTTATATACATGTTGACTCAGATAGACTCGGATGCATCTCTTAAAAATATCGATGTTTCTAATCGCTTTTAATCTTGACGGGGGACGACGAAAATATCGATGTTTCTAATCTTTCTAATCGCTTTTAATTTTAAGGAGGGATGTCTTGCACTATATATCTAAAGGTAGCGTCTAAAAAGGCAAATAAACGCCACAGTACTTAATTTAACAGATCGATTCGAAACTTTTCGCAAAGCGAAGCCGCGGGCAAAAGCTAGTGTTATTATGAATGGCCAAATAAATTGCTATTAGATTCGTAGTATTCGCCACTTGCATTTTGTCGGCGCATAAGGGTTACCAAATCGTACTACGTAGTTGAGCAATCGAATACAATATTTAATCAATGCTGCAACCAGGACGCTTGATACCAGGTTACGCCGTGAGATTAACGATACTATTTCGTTCAGCATACCTATAGGAGAAGATAGGTCGATTTTAAGTAGGGATATGCAAAATTAATTCCGCGAGGCATGGCTGCACCTTATCAGATCTAGGGGCGCCTCATTCGTTAATAATTGAATTCCAGCTGAGCTATCACATGATTGATTGGGTCGAATGGATTTCACTCCGTCGCGCAGAGACAAGTACAATCCCACCGGATGAAGTATTCGCTATTGCCGGAATATTATAATTGGGCGACGCGGCTCGCCGGAATTCAATTTGACAGGAAATCCCTCGAGCGTCTCAGGGCTGAAAGCATTTTTCGGTCATGAGAAGAGATTCACGATTTTTTTGTGAACCCTGGTAAAAAGTCGTGGTATTGAGTTATGACAGTGTGTATATTTATTAAATATGTAGACGTTTATTTGTTTGTAAAGGAGAATTGGACACAAATGCATGGAACCTGGTACCGGCAACAAACGAAATGAATGATACATCGTTGAAAAGGTATTTTCGTGTAAAATAATAATAACCGTGGCGCTAGTCCCAAATCGCTGTCCGATCGTAGTAAACCTACCTTGAAAGTTATTTTTTTAATGCGTTTTATGTCACTTTCTTCCTCGGTATAGACAATCAAATAATCCAATCGTTAAATATTCAAATCCAATAGAAAGCCAAGGTCAACAAATAAAACGGGTAACAGAGTCTAATATAATGCCAGTCTAAAGTCGACGTGAACAATGGGAAGGGAGACAACGTAACTTAACTTACTTATCAGCGAACGACTGGCAAGGCAACCTGCGCAAGCGCCTCAGCATGCCCGCCTCCCGCGCCAAGGAGCGGGGGAGGGAACAATACCTAACCGGTTCCTGCGTTACTAGTCATCTGCTTACTTACAGTCAGGTTTAATAGCAATAATAATAAAAATCTTGCTTGAATATGATATATCAATCGATGGATTTGTATTGATTTTTTTATAAAATAGATAGACCTTTAAAACTACTTGACTGATTTTGATGTGATTTTCATCATACACTAGTTATTTTTTTAGGTCAAAATCTGCGCTAATATCAAAATCGGTGAATCTGAATCGGAGATATGATTTTTTATAAATCTATTTCGAGCTAAAAATCCAGTATCTTCTGAAGAGTATACTCAAGTGTCTTTACTGAAAGGGCATTTTTTTAGGGACTGAATCAGTACAACGAAATAGGCAACTTTTGATAAAAACAAAAAAATGTATTTTTGTTAAAAAAAATGTTTTTTTGCTTTTTTATATATTTAAAAATTTGAAGAAGTTGACTGGTAAATAGAGGTTTGAGAAGAGTTTGAGCGCGCTCCGCCATCTAGCGGCAGGTAATATAGCGTATAAAAACAATATTAGCGACAGTTTACCTACCGATAGATAGCGCTTCGTGATCACAGCTTTTATAGTAGTAAATAAAATTTTAAAAAAAAAACAAAAAAAAAATTTTTTTCTTCAAAATTTGTTTTTCAGATTTTTTAAATGTTTTATCAAAAGTGGCTTACTTTGCTGTACTGAGTCACCCACTAATAAAAATGCCCGTGCAGTAAAAACACCCCATATTTCAAAACGGACAATTATATCGGTTTGTCGTCATAGTATGTTTTTATTCGCTTGAAAAGAGCTATGCAACGATCTATGACTTGATTGGACATGGTACCAAAACTCCCATTCTCCTTTAAAAAACGTTAAATAAATTATTATTCTTTTTGCACTTAATAGTATACGTACAATAGGCGGGCTTATCGACTACTCGTTCAATCTCTAACAATCAAGTCATATTTTTAATTACGGATAATTATTTGGCAGTGGAAATTAAACGGAAAGAAAAAATACAATAATAAAAGAGAAACAGTAGCAATATAAGTCTGGAAGGTCGAAGGATAAGGGGGGGAGAATGAAGGTAAAAAGAAGGAGACGACTGATTACGTTTTGGCACATAGAAATTGTTTCCTTAATGATGCTTTAAATGAAGATATAGAAGATACTTTAAAGGAAGAGAACAGGTGCTGACTAGTTAGGAGTGACGCAGAATCATAGTGTTTTTAAAATTTTCTAAAGTATTTTCGCAGAAGACAACGCAGAAGTCAACTCCGAAGCTTCCGATCTGGGTCACTCATGACAGAGAGACTGCTGAATGACCAACACCAGTTGCTGACCCCTGTCTCGCCACGACCCGAACGTTGCCAACCTTCAATTTTGGCATGACACTATTAAATATTTCATTTATTTTAATTGCTGACCGTATAAGTTCGCAATGTCGATCCCGCGGCGTATCACTCGGAATTTATTTGTCTCTTCCATACACCTAAGTACGTTATTATACTAGAAATAGCTCACTTCCCTGTCGCTAGAGGTTATTCTCATTTTAAGAATATCACCGATCTTTGCCATGCGTAAAATTTAGGTCGACGATATGACGCGTTTTAATCGCTGAAAATGTCAATTAACAATGTTAATAATCTCGTTCGCACAACCATTGTCATTACGCTAGAAAGAGTACGACACGAAATACGACAAGAAAGACTACGATTAATTTGCTATTAAATTCTCTGTAATCGTGTCTGTCTTTGTTGTTGTCGATCCTAGACTATTGATAGATCTGTACTGCAGATGTAGCGTAGTAGACTAGACTAGAGTAGACTACCGTAGATGTAGATACCCACGAAGCATTTTTGGAAAAACTGGAGAGACTGTAAAATATTTCCATTCGATTTATTTTTAACTTATGCAAGTTCAGCCTTATTTTGGTTTCGAAGCAAGCTTCAGTAGTTAATGATTCGACACCGATGAGATGCTCACACGGTTTGCTTACCGAGCGTCCTAGGGCTGAACGCATTTTTCAGTCACGATTTCTTTGTGAATACTGATGAAAAGTCGTTGGTATTGAGTTATGACAGTGTGCATTCCTAAGGTGCAGTAATGTTTATATATTTATGCATGTAGAAATTTATTTTTCCGCTCTTCAAGAATAGTTACTTATGGGAACGGCTATTAAATGTATAGCAAACAGGCCGTTATTAAGGGGTTTATATTCTAGTTTTAAATATCTCAAAAACGAAAATCAATGTAACGAACCACAAAGAGAAATGGATCCTATCCTCAAAGGCGGTAATTATGCAGTCGGGAAGACGTGTTCCGAGTACGGCATTTGCTAAGGTGCAGTAATTAAATTACTTGGACGCAGGGATGGTAGAGAGGAGTCTGCCTGCGGCATTCAAATTGTAGAGTGACCCCATTCAGTCAGCACAGAACGACATCGGAGTATTTCTCGCAGGCGGATACCATATTTCATTTTTAATTGGTTTTCCAGGTAAGTGTAAATTATCTAAACGGTATACGCGCAGAATGGACTCCATTTAAAGACCCTTCTGATGACTGCATGAGGACGTACCTACTCATCTGCGATTTAATTTTGCAAAGTAACTGCTCGAATAGAAGGGCCGCATTGGGAGAACGATGGTTTTCATTCGCTTTAGATGTGGACATTAATCAAGCGAAGTATACTGAAGCCTCCCGCGCTCACCCATCTCCAGTCCGGCACCTACTTCCACCCGGTCCGTACATAACAAAACATATTCCAACAGAGTATACTTAGCACCGCTCTAAAATGTACAGTCGACAGCCGAGTAGAAACTAAATTAATTAACAAATGCATCTAAACAAATATAAAACAAACCTCCCAAAAAGCGTCCGTCTGTTTAATCACGCTAATCTTAAGAAAAGCTGCTAGACAGATTTCGACGCGGATTCACTGTTTTTAGAGCGTCCGCCATTTTCTTCGCCGTTTCTCGCGATTTTCTTGACCGCCGATCAAAACAAGTATATGGTAGATTTCGGAAACCAGTCCTATAGATTACAAAGCCAACGTGTCTACTCTTCTTCGTCTACTCTTCGTGTTCTGCCTCCGGTTATCAGGCCTTGAAATATTATATGCATAATGCTGTATCTTTCGAGATGACGCATTACATGAGCGAATTATACGAGTCTATATTTTCCTCGATATTTCTGTGTCCCTGCTCATACGCTTGCTCATAGCCTAGTTGTGTTTGAGGTTGCAAATTGTCATCAGTCTTCTACAGCCGAAATCCGAAAGCTGTAACTGAAGGTGTGTTTACCGGTAATTTACTTACTATCATATTGATTATATAGGTATTTATTGCTCAATGCCGTACTACGTTTTGGCAGTTACGATTTCACTACGAAAAACAACGTGTAGATGGCACCCATACCACCAAACATTGATTAATATTCTCTTCAGTAACTCAATATAGATGGCGTTCTAAACACGTCGTCATCGTATCCTATCTTAAAATAAATTAATAATAAAATAAAACGAATTTTTAAATCATAGCTCTTATTATTTTATTAATTTATATAAAGATGTCAATTTTTAATTTCGTATACAGATTGTAATACGTAATAATATGGGTTTTACTGTCCAAATGTACTAATAGATGGCATTCTAATCTCGTCTTTTTTTCTATTATGTTATCAGTATATAAATGGTATTTAAAATAAATTGTTATTATGGTTATCATTGGTTAAATAATAAGATTTTATATTCAATCAGTCAAATCTTATAAATAAAAATATCCATTATCAATGTTACTATAGATTGCTAAATAAAATTCTATTGGTTTGACCGGACAATGCTATCAGCGCCACCTGCGTATGCTATAATGCACTATAGCATTGAGAAATGTAATGCCCAATATAATCGACGCTTTAATTTACTTGGATTTCAACTCATATTCATCACGTTAAGGAAAACATACAGCGCTCCCAAATATAATACAATTACATTAAATTAAATATTTCTGACCATTGACAGGTTTTAAAAAATAGTTTCAATGAGTTAAATCTTCACGCAGTGCTTACTGAAAGGAATGGGTGTTGATGGATTTTAAATATTAATGTGCAGAACAAAAAATAAGTAAAATATACTACATAGCATAAGAAGAAATCTACTACTTCTTCTTCTTAAAGTGCCATCTACTATCGTAGGTCGGCGCTCATTATGGCCACTTGGGCCCGTGATGTTGCGGCGCGGAACAACTCGGTGGTGTGCTTGAGTTGAACCATTCTACGAGGTTTTGTAGCCAGTGGGTTCTTCTTCGACCAGGTCTTCAGCGGTCTTTAGTCGTCACTTGCAGGATTAATTGGAGAAGGTGGTATTTGCTACCGCGCATTATGTGGCCCATGTAATTTTTTCTCTTATTGTAATATTGTAATTTCCTTCTCTTCAGTAATAACAATTAAAATCCTTTGTGCATTCTTTGCAGCACATTTTAATTTGTAACTATTCGTCCAAGATATTTTCAGTATTCTCCTGTAAATCCATATTTCGAAAGCTTCTAACCTTTTACACGAAGTTTGGGTTAGGGTCCACGCTTCTACTCGTACACGAGGACTGAAAATATGTAACACGCACCAGGCGGCATCTAGTGGAGAGTTTGAGACTACGGTTGCAGAAGAGGTGGCTTATTTATGTTTAAAAAAATCAAAAAGTCAAAGAAGAAAGAAAAAACCAAATAAAAACAAGGTTCCTAAATCATATCAAAAAAATAATTAATAAATTATAAATAAAATAAATGTGATAATATTAAAGGAGAGCTTCAGTTTGAAACCGCGTACTAATTTACAGGTTGTCTGAAACTACATGTTTTCAATGTAGTTCTGAAGACAAGACAGACAACTGAAGAGACGTTGTATTTTACACTACGTATATAATTAGGAGGATGAAGAGGAAAGGCGAGGAATCTCATTACCGGCAACTACTGTACAGTGAGTGGAGTGACTAAGCGTTATATCTCTAGCGGTGTTTACGTGAGCTGCTGCACGGACGCGGGGGCAAAGAGAACAAACGGTGGGGTAGACGATTTAAAATAGAATACGAGAGGAAATGGAGCGAGCGAGGCAGATGAAAAACCTTCATGAATGAGAAACATTACAATGAACGTCAGTAGTCAGCGGGCATTAACATCGAAATAGATAAGAAGTATTTAAATGCGAATTTTCTGTCATAGTACCCAAAAGAGCAAAAAAGTTGATTTACACCGATGGCGCTGATAATGCAGTAAAATAAATTAAATTTTGTAGGCAGCCGATGAAACTGCGCGATTTTAGGTTTCTTTCAAATGAGCCGAATATAAAAATAAGCCTTTATATACATACATTATAACTGATTATGCTAGATGCACTGCGGTTGATAGTACCTTGACATTAAAAAAATAAGTGGGTAGTATTATTGATAATATAGATAGGCGGCGTTGATTTAAAAAAATTGTGGTCTGCGGTGCTCTCTACTTTACTACTATTTACATTTAAGCCTCTAGTGTTAATGTTACAATGTACTGCAGTGAAAAAATGTGGTTTAAATAAATAAATAAATAGTATTAGATTAATGAATGTCGTACTACAATTTGACATCTAGGATTTTACTATGATACGCAGCGTGTAGATTATGTTCAATATGACGAATTTCGTGGTATAACAGTATGGCGGCGCACTGTAGATGGCGCTCTTAACACTCCTATACTGTCAACACTATATCTTCTAGTGTAACACTATATCTTCTATCTTCTGTTCGAACACTTATAACTCGAGAACGGTTGGACCTATTTTCATGGTTTATGATTTGTTGTATTTGTCTCCGTCCCGAATAACAGCATAAATATTAAAAACGAAAATTGGAAAATTGACGAAAAAAAAAACATTTTCCCATACAAAATGTAGATCCGTGTTTTTCTCATGGCCAGTTGTAAGTGGCATGTTCACGTGTCGGTTAATCATCCGCTTTATTTGTTCTTGCGCCAGATAAAAAAAAACAAAAAAATGACGTATATCACAAGGTTCTCACGGGTTGTGACGTAGCTGGACGTAGGATTGTACTGTCCAAAGTCTTCTACGTTCACTGCAGGGCGACAGAACGACTAATCGTTAAAACGTCCTGTGGTGACGGGCTCGCCCGTTGTAGTCGACACCGCAAGATATATCACAAGGTGCTTCATTGAAGAGAATTAAACCGAGTGCACCCCATGCTGCACAATATGTAAATAGTTTAATTCAATCATGTCTTGCTGTCACGCGATTGATATACTTAACTTTTATACTTTTATATTTCTTTTTGTGTTATCATCTTAATAAAGTAGTGAACTTAGTATTTATTTTGTATTCATTGTATTACTTTCATAAAATCATAAATTAAGTTCAGCTAATCTGTAACACGACATTCATTGACTGTTAGGCGGTACGAAGTTCGTCGGGTCAGCTAGTATAATAATATAATAACAAACGATTTTTTAAATCATAGCTCTTATTATTTTAATATAATTTAAATAAAGATGTCAATTTGTAATTCGATACGCAGGTTTCAATACGTAATAATTACGCAATTTAAAGTTCAGATCTAATAGATGGCATTATATATTCCCGTATTATTTCTGTGATCTAATCAGCCTATATAAACGCTATAGATGACATTAATCATTGAATGTTTAATAGTTATCATTGGTTACATTATTAAGTTTCTATAATCAATCAATCCTTTATAAAAAAACATATATTCAGTATGGCGATGGCGCTTCAAATACGCCTATACGGTATTAAAAATATTAATATAATAACAAACGAATGCTGAAATCATGGGTTTTATTATTTTAATATTAATTATATAAAGTTGACAAATTTTAATTTGGTGTACAGTTTTCTGTACTATGAAAGAAAATTCTTATGAAAACAAAAATATTTAGTGAAAATATAGCATTTTGAATCATTTTAAGTGCCTTGAGGGTTAGGAACTGAAACAGACAGCGTGTTAAAGCGCCTGAAAAGTGTGCCTTTCAGTGCCGCAGTAAAAATAAGTGGAGAATCGTGTAGTTCTGCGAGATTTCTGACGATATTAAATTTTAAATGACTTGAGAATGGCAATTATAAATTAAGGACTAAGCAGCGATGTCGCCGGCAATGCGGTCGCGTAGAATCATCATTAATCCATAATGATGCTCCATTTCTGGGAGTTATGAAATCAAAATCTGATTTCTCTGTGCGTGTGACTATGCGTCATATGCACCGTGCGTGTGACTATTTAGGGAGATAATGGGCCCAGTTCAGTTGAGCCATTATTACCCATGTGTTAGGGTCGGCCCAACTCACGGGTCAGCAGCTATCCGGTAGCCTCCTAGTAGAAGTACGACACATCTTCCTGGTGAGCATTTGTAGCACCACGCAGACACTCGGGCGGCCACCCATTCAAGTATTGACCGCGACCAACGCTGTTTAACTTCGGTTACAACGACGAGAACCGGTGTCAATGTTAGCTATGGACGCTACTCTCTCTACTAAAGTGCTTAATATATCGCTTCGGAACCCTTCTAGCTGCTGGCCTAGCTAGTAACTAGGCGAGCTAAAAAAATAGCGACTTTTAGCATTTCACGACCTTAGCAGCGCAAAAGTGAAGTCAATAGAGAACGCCAAAGTTATAAATTCGCCCTGCAGAACCTACAATAAGCGAACGACAAGGCCATCCAGATCAAATACTTTTGGAGAGACGTGTTCTAACCTGGCCCGGACAGGTAAGATTTGGCGCCTATTGTGTTTATTATTATTATCTGTTTTTTTCTGTTTTCATGTGATGCCGTTTTTACTTTCTGGCTGTGATACTGGACTTCATTGGTTTTTAATTTACGGTGGGACATTAGTTTAACCGTTGATTCTAGCTAGCATTCTTAGCTTCCAAAATATTAAGGCTTATGTTAGTGACCCGAATTCATTGCTCCCAGGTGTATATTGTCAGTTTTTAGGTAAGTACTTAAACAGTGCATCAACGGCTTTTTTCCTTGTCACTAAGAATTGATTTTTCCTTGTAAAAAAATATTCTCACTCATGCGGGTTGTCCTTTATATGAAACAGTACTTTATAGGAAACAATCATATCGGTCATCAAACGTTCGGTCAAGTAAATTGTCGATCCAAACGGAGTAAATTTAAATCTGAAATGTGTATGTGCGATGATGTCAAAGGCTATTCATAAATAGACTTTAATTACGCGGTGAGCGAGGAAGTATGAGAGGTGGGGTCGCACTAATCCCGACATTAATTCGATCTCGGACAAAGAGATCCAATTAGAATTGGGATCGCAATCAAACCGCGGCGCGCTTCACAATTCGCACTTATTTTGAATGATGTTTATTGGCGGAACGGCAGATTCGGGGTGCGGTCAGAACGGACGGAGACTTAGAGTATAAATAAGCAAGCTATATTTATACTCTAAGGACGGAGAGCTCCGCGCGCAATTTGCGCGTACTCAAAAATTTAATTATCGCCTCTTCCGCGGTGACAAGGGTTCATCCAGATCATCGAGCAATTCTCTTTTAAGGGTCAGCTTCAGAGACGGCGCGGCCGCTAAAAACATCCATGGGATCTCTTTGCTAAGCCGCCTATAATGTTTTTGGGGGTTTTAATTTTCATCATTGAGGAATAAAAGGTAATAGGCCAAGAGGCAGCGACAAAAAGTGTAAGAGTTTTTTAAAAGCTGATACTTTCGGATCAGACAGTATTTTGACCATATAAAACTGGGGTAGAGTCAGCAGGCCAGACTCCCGGACACCTGGCGCTGGCGTATTATGGTTACAATCTCAAATCAATTGTTATAGCCTCAAGGGAATTGTTATAGTACCCCCAAAGCAGTCTGACCATTTCTTTTGAGTTATTTATTGCATCCACTGTCTACTGATGAATTTTCAGCTTGCCAAAACACTTTGGGAGTACTAATTAAAATTACACCTTTCCTAGTAAGCCAGTGACAGGTGTCCCGGAGTCTGGCCTGCTGACTCTACCCCGGTCTATGGTCACGCTGACTGTCAAAATACTGTCTGATCTGAAAGTATCAGCTTTTACAAAACTTGCACTTTTTCGTCGCTGGCTCCCCAACTAGATGGAGAGCTCCGCGCGCAATTTGCGCGTACTCAAAAATTAAATTATCGCCTCTTCCGCGGTGACAAGGGTTCATCCAGATCATCGAACAATTCTCTTTTATGAGTCATCTTCAGAGACGGCGCGGCTGCTGAAAACATCAATTGGCCCAAACCTCATTCCTAAACCGCCTATTATGTTTTTAGGAATTTTAATTTTCATCATTAAAGATTTTTTTAAATTTCTTAATTTGTTTATTCAGTTATTACTAATATTACAGAAAAACCAATGCATTGATAAGTAAAATTAACACTTAAGGAGTCGCCAATGGGTCCAACGGACCCAGTCCTTCGTATTTTGCTTAACAACTTTTTAAGTTCGACGTTTGCAACGTTGTCTCTCTTAGTAACTTTCAACGATAGTGTAGCACAGCAAATGACGACATTGGTCGTTAGTTAGCGCACCGCGCTTGAGCGCTACGAACATAAAAAGTGTGTATGGGTCCGAGGTGTGTATGGATACGATTAACCTAAATGTTGTCATAAAACTATGGATACGTTTCGTATATTTTTGTAATGGCTTTTGTTTAAGTAAAAACAATAAAAGATAGAGTATTTGATTTAATGATTGCAATGCTGAAAGTACGCGAATGTCATTGAAAGTACGCGAATGTCTGCGCAGTTCTTTCGTAGCTGCACTACCGAATAAAAAAAGAAGTTTTGAACTTTGTAGGTTAAAAATAATTCCTCGGAAAACTCTTCATTAATTTAAATTCCTCGAAAAAATATCTAATTAGAACAGTCAATTTTGAGCAGTGCGCCGGTGCTAGTCCATAATAGTCGGAAAGAAGCATAATTATAAATCATCATAATTAAAACTAACGAAGGTAAATTTTTTCATTATATAGTTTTGATGTCTTTGAGACGCGCTCTTAAATGAACTAAATTCCAAAGAAACTCCGATATTAAAAGTGATGGTCCACATTCCATCACAATACCGGGGATTTTAAAACCAAATAACAAACTGGTCAACCAAAAACCGGCGACACACTTTGTAGAAAGTTTTAGCGGTTTATTTACGGTCAATTGCTTATCGATGCTGAAAGTAAATATGTCTTGCCCAGCGCGGAAAAGAGTGTATTTATATAAAGATCACAATAATGAACTTTATTACCTAAGTTTTTTCTTTATTAAGGGTCTATTTCTAAGGCCTAATGGGATGGGGTTTCTGTAACTTTTTACTTAAAACTTTGTTTACAAAGAAAATATACGTTAAAAATGCTGAAAAAATTAATGAAATGATAAAAGTGGCTTTATGATCAGTGAAGTCGTTACGACGAAAAAACTATTAGTCACTAATAAATTGTGTGAATATTGTTGAATTCACAGATTAAAACGAGCACTCGAGATTTGGCCAATATATAGATTGAAATTGTATCAAAAATAATTATTCGGGGTCAAAGAATATGTATTTTTTTCCTATAATTTTTTTTGGAAACTCTAAAACATTACAGAATTTTCGTCCCCAATCGATCAAGACTTTTAAAAAAAACAGGGTTATACACTTCTCAAGAGTTTTATGTTCCTCAACCTCGAAAAATTAAAGGGTTACGGGGAAAAAGTTCAAGCCCATTTTTTTGTTAAAATGAGATACTAATTCAACTTGTGTCTTGTTCATAAACGAATCGAAGCATGGATCGATTTTCGAAAGACATATCATATTTTGCTCTCAAACGAAGAGAGAAGAAAACGTGTGAAGGTGAAGGTGGACCTTGATCATTCTTTCCTGTCAGGTCAGGTGGGGTACCTCGATGACCAACGGTTTGATTCTGAGGAGGAACTGTGATGGTAGATAATGATATTTAAAGACCAATGACTTTTCCACGTTTTCGCTTTTTTCTGAGGTTAAAATAATTTAAGTAAAATGTATTTAAATATCCTGAATATTTTATCATTCTTATAGTTTACGCCTATTTCTGAGGTGTCATTTAAGTAAAATGTATTTTTTCTTTAGAAACTCCAATATATTTTTTTAAACAGAAACCCTTGGTAAAATGTTATTTTTAAGTGAGGTAATTTGAAAAATGGAATTACTAAATATTTGAAAAAGATGATATTGATCATCCCCCCCCCCCCCCTTAACCCTTGAATTATTTGTCCGGAAATTTTTGTTAGGTTTTGAATTTTCTTTTAATTCTGGAAATGTTACCAACTTCGACAGTTTTTTTAATGCGAATAGTTTTATTGACATCATGACTATCATCAATCATAAAGCCATTCTTACTGTTTCTTAAAGGTATATATTTTTTCCCAGAATATTAGAACGAATATTGTTTGTTTGTTTGTCTGTTTATACTTTTTATTGTGAAAATGTCACATTGTCATGTGACAATCTCTTACAACCAACCCTACTATGACGTGTGTGTGCGTGTAACCCTAATATGTATGTGTGCGTGTAACATGCCTGTAAGTGTGTGTCTCGTTATTGCATTCGATCGACAGCATTGAAAATGCAATTCCGTTAATTTGATCCCAACGGAAAATGGTGACCCAGCCGGGAATCGAACCCGGGACCTATATTGTCTATGTAAACAGTGCTTTTAGTAAAAATGGCCTCAGAGATCGGCCCCTTTAGTTGAAAATTTCCACATACATACATTTCAATTGTTAGTATTTAATTTAGGACACATTTTATCCGAGATGGTTTCCTCTTTCCCGAAGTTAGATATCCTGCATAAAATTGTCTAAAAAATCATTTTGTACTAAAGTTTGAAAATGACTAGGTCTGAAGTTTGTAGTTTATATTATATCGCTTCATGATTCGCCGTATTGGAATTTCAGCGCTTTGAATCACCGTCTCAAATTCGTTCGATTTCCTGAAATTCCCGATTCTATAATCGTATTCACCAACATGTGCCACATGTGCTCGATATCTGCGAAACGTCTGTCTGATATCGGGGCGTAAGCGAAACAGCTCCCGGAATAATATGCGAACAAGTGAGACCGTGGAACAAACAGAGCGCGGCTTGATCGCCCATTCAAATGGCTAGGCTGGGGCTGCGGACGGCTCAGGGGAGCATTTTACGATGGCCCAGCAGCGACCACATCAAACGTGCCTTTGAACCGCGGGTGATAAATCCGTAGCGGTGAGCGTAATAACGTCTGGAACGTCCCACAGTCTGGTCTATGTCTATTGACAAGTGCCACTGCAGGAGCGGCGTTAAGAGCTGTGGGAATATACCGAATGCCAGAGCGCGCTCGAATAAACAATCAGCGCCTAAAATAAAATAAAACGAACGGACGAGCTAGAATGCGTGCGCTGAAAGTTGAAAAAAAACGACTGTGTCACCCCAAGACTTTCCCAGAAAGTAGCTTAACCTAACCATGATTTCATCTGAATATTAATTTCATTAAATTATGATTGTAAATCCGTAAATTATGATTGTAAAATTTGACATGTTCTTCAGTATTGTGAAATGCTTTTATGGAATAAATAAATGATGATGATGATGATGATTAATTAAATCGATGAGCGCCCTCTCTCGGCCGGCAGACGAAGCCGGCTGGATCCCGTCGCGATTACCTCGGGCGGCGCGGTTAGTTTCTCGGCTAAACGCCAACATACGACGTTAGTATGTAATTAAAATGTATGGCAGTATTTAAATATTATTAGTGCAGCTTGTAGGTATATGAGATATTTCAGCCAAAATTTCACAATGTGATTTCTGCCCAACAGTGCATCAAATTTCAAATATCTAAGTCAAATATATCGTGACTGATATATGACTAGTGCGATTTAACCACAATCTTTTTAACTCTTGCCATGACTAAATGATGCCTGCATACCAAATTTCAGCTCAATAGGATTAAGCGTTTGAGCCCTATGGTGGAGGAATACACACACAGACACCCAGGCAGACTTCAATCTGGAAATGGTCTTAATCGTCTCCGGGGGGTCTCAACACGGATATTTTCGTCCTCATCTCGATTTTTTATATTAAAGCCTTCACAATACTTTCCCTCCTAGTTGGTTGGTGACACGGAAAAGTAAAAACTTCAAATTAGATATAATAATAATAACAATTTATTTCTATAATAATGCATGATACAGAGCAGTAATAAGTTGGCCGATACCAAAAGATAAAATTGATGGATGGCGCTCTCAGTTGCATACTACTACGTACTAATTAGCCTTTGTCTCTCCACTGCTTGATATAGGCCTCTCCCTAGGCTCGTCCTTATCCAGTCGCGTCATGCTATCTTTCTCAAGACAGTCCACCGGGATTAATACATATGTCATGGTTTTTCACCCAGTTTGATATGTGGTTTAGATTCGAATTAATTTCGGAAATAACCACCGTAAGACGAACTGGTTAGGGCACGAAGATTGGCTTTTAATTAAAAGTCAAATCAATAGCTTTTAATTGAAACTTACCTATTTCGGCTTGTACTCGTAAATTGATCCGAATCAATTGCCACTGGATTTTCAAGACCTAGACATTAATTATCGATATTATGACGGTTAAAGTTTCCCAGGAGAGGCTTCATTCATGCCAACGCCGACCGGAAGAACGACGTAATTAATTTTAACCTCTTAATGTACCATCGGCTGCGGCCGCAAGGCACTAAGCCAGCGCTGCACAACCGACGAATTAGTCACGCTTAACTTTGAGAAACTTAGCCGAGCTATCAGGTGAGGCTGAAGGCTCGTAGGTTGAGGTTTACTTTGAAAGTAAATCGTTCTATAACAATATAGCGTTGAGATTATGTGACAGGCAAAAGGCACTCCCCGCGATGGTGATATTAGCATTCTTACCAATAATTTTGCTATACTTGTATAATAAACAGATTGGTTTATTTCGCCGTTTTACCAAGAGGATTGCTTTTTCACTAGTAAAGGAGAGCAGGTAGGCTTCTTACACGGGGAGCATTCGCTCATATGAGTGACAGTCACGCATACAAACACGAACACGTCAATGTATTGGAGAGCGTAGATTTCTCCACTGTACGAATACTCCCGTGTACGAAGTCTACCTGCTCTCCCCGTAGTACGTAGGTGACTTCAACCATTCTCGGCCCGACCCAGAAGGGAAATTCCATTTTTTATATCTTTCATCCTACTATTCGAAAAGGACGACTTGGTTCGCCTTTAAGTGCGCCCAAAAGTGGTGTTTTCTATAAGAAACTTTATAAGTGCGCCGCAATTTATCTTTGCGGCGCACTTTTTGAATTTGGAACATTTTAGTCTTCAGCGCCGAAGAAATCGAACGCAAATATTGTTTGAATAAAGACTGGCTGGTACGACGGCCCCTAGTCGCGCCGACGGCTGAATAAGAAAAAACAAATGAAATTAAAAACGCGCGAACGTCAATAATTGTTTTTGTCGCCCGCGTTTTCGACAATTTTTACGGATTGTAAGAAATTCATCGTTTTGTTTTGAAAAATGAGTTTTTCAAGTGACAGTGAAAGTATAGATTAAACTCCTGAAAGCATTAGAACTGAGCATACTCATACTCTATGTTTTATTAAATAATAATATTACAATAAAATATGAGGCGCCTTTTATTTTCTCATAGAGGGTGATGAAAAGTAGAGTGTATCACTCGGGCGCAAAATATTTTTCGCTCGGGCGCTTTTTTGAATCCCTCGCTAAGTTCAGGATTCTACTAAAGAATCCTTCACTTCGCTCTGGATTCAAATAAGCGCCCTCGCTGTAAAAATATTATTTTGCTTCCTTGTGATACAATCTCCTATTTCAATATACTCTGCCTTAACTTCAATACACTTATCACAATTTTTTTTTTATACATATTTATAACTTTGAAAAATATTCTGAAGTTAGACAATCAAAATGATCTAAAACAGCGCTTTGCAGTTCGCTCTCCGTCTCAAATTTACGCCCCCTGAGGTCCGATTTCAATTTTGGAAAAAGATAATAGACGATGAGGGCAAAGTCTGGGCTCTAGTGTAGGGTGGGTGGTCTAATTCGTTGAAGCCGCATTCCAAAACAGCAGCTTTTGCGACCGCGGCAGTATGTACCGGTGCATTGTCGTGTAGAAGATTGACACCGCGACTTAGCAATCCTCGGCGTTTTCCTTGATATATTGTCGTAATTGGAGTAATAAGGATGCATACTAGTCGCTATTCATCGTAGTATTTAATTTTAGGAGGTCTATAAGCAGAACCCCTTTACATTCCAACATATCGTGGCCTTACTTCGTGATGTAACGACTTTGTTTTTTTAGGAGCTCCCTCTGCTGGACGACGCCACTCCATTGACTTCTTTTTTGTTGTAGGATCATAATACAAAGCTATTGTCTCATCTCCTGTTACAATCGATTCAATATTTTTTTCCTGACCGGTACTATATAATTCTAAAAACATTTTTTGAACACTTCACGTCACGTCCTTGTTGAAATGCATTGAGGATTTTCGGGATTTATATTGCACTAACTTTTGACATATGATGAGTTTCGTGTATGGTCCTAGAGACTGGTTTCCGAAATCTTCGTCATTTCTACAAATTCCTTTAGCTTTAAACTTCGATCACTCAGAACAGTTTGATCGCTCAGAACAGATTACTAAATAAAACTTTAGTAAAATCAAATAAGACCTTTATTCAACTATTTGTAAAATATTTGTAGTTAAAACATTTCTAATAATAGGTACCTTTTATTTTCATTTTGCAACGTGATATTTTAAGCGGTACGCCTCCTTAATATATTGAAATAAGAAGCATTTAATAAACTAGACAAGGCAGCCTGAATACCTTAATAACAGTTGGGAAAAGACTGTAGCAGTCCTCACTCTAAATCCCCCTTTTCTTCATTTTATTTCCTTAATTTTTAAGGTTAAAAAGTTTTACATGAATTAGGTGTGAGTTCTTGTAAGCTCAAAAACGTTGCTGAGAAAAGTTTGAGTACCATCGATCTAATGGCGTCACTGATTGACACGCGCATTAAACAGCCAGCCTAATTATATCATTAATTATATGTAACGCTAATTAGGTTTCACGTTTCAACATATTATTATACCGCCGCTAGTTAATTATATCGGTGGATATTCGGCAGTGTATTGGAAGCTTAAGATAGCGCTTATAATGGCAAAGTTTGGAATGTAACGGTGCGGCACTAAAACTGTTTACTTGTATACATAATTTAAAGGTACCGGGGTTTCTATGCAAGGGTTAATGTGTTGCTGTTGTAATCGGTGTGAAACATTTGTAGTTCAGAACGAAATAATGTCGGTTTTTATACGACTGCCCATAAAAAAACAGTGTTATGTTTTCAGGGTTCATGTATATATGTATCGCATGTGTACCTAATGGTTCCGTGCAGCTTGGGTGGTGTTGGCCAAAGTATCTATGTCATCTGGCCTTCCCGACTCACGGTTCAACTCCTATCCGGTAAGCTTCACGAAGAGGGGCTTAACCTGTCAGGGCCGCTGTGAGCCTCTGTCACGACTGTAATACTGCAGTCGGAGGAGCCTCTGCCACGGCAGTAATCCTGTATCGCGGATTCGGGGGAATACCAAGGGCAGAACTGGGCGATTGGTGCACCATTCGGTTTGCTAGGTTTTAATATAACCAGGGAGATCTGGAGACGTATGTTTCCTATGACAGCTGAGGGTAGTTGTCGTCCTGACGTCTTCAACCATTGAATCGATCCGTCATTTACCCGATCCCGAGTGACCATGACGGGCAAAGGGTGTCGCGGTCCGCACAATTTTTAAACTGAATAAGCGCTCAGGTCAGGTAGAGGCCGCGCAAGCGACCTCGAACTGGCTCGAACCCGTGACCAGACCGGGGGACGGAGAAATCTGGCCAAATCTGGTAGTAAGTGTGTGAGGTTGGTCTGCTGGGTTCACATTCCAGTGCCTCACGGTTAGGCGTCGGCTTGTTACGGGCATATTGGCGGAGCTAGACTGCACTGAGAAAAATATAACGTTGTATGTGATATGGTAGACGGATATATGCATGTTTCAACAAGGATTACGTATATAACTCAGAATGTGGTCCATACGTCTGAATTAACATGACGCGTAACGCTGTTGGCGTGACGGTAGTTACCGTGCAGTAATGCTAAAATATAATGTTATTTTATTACGTCGCGACCTTGGGATCTTCTTTTAACAAGATAGCATGTAGTAGAATATTTACGGTTACATACGGATACAAGGATCAAGTTAAAACTACTGTATTTTATTATATCCGTAATAACCCTAAGGAAAATATTGTAAATATACATTTGATCGAGCAATGGAGTTTCAACAAAATTCCTTGTAATTCAACAAAATTACCATTGAAACATCGTTAGTATGTATAAACCCGTAATCACAAAATGGTAATGTAAGAATCAATCCAATATTTTTGTGAGTGTGTGGACTGCGTTATCCCTAAGTCTGTGTAATCACCTCACGAATAAAAGAACGATCCATATCGATATAACAGCCTGAGGTGTAGGGTTTGCCCGTTGCAGAAGACAGCTCCAAAGTGTATGTATGTATGTTGTCTGTTTCTTCATTCCACTGTAGCGAATACCAAAAATTCAAATAAGTGTAGGTACATACAGCATGACGTGATATAAATTTTTAAATTTTCAATTTATTTCCAAAAAAAATCTTAACAGATTGTAGAAACTTAATATCTAGGTACATTTAAATTGCAGTCTATTAGTCCGTTTTTACAATATCTAAATTTATCCCCACGTACATAAAGTTACTTCATTATTGCTTTTAGGACATCGAAATCATTTTTAAGATGTATTTACTAAAACCACAAATTAAAATAATCAATAAAAATAATCAAGAAATTAAAATCAGAAAAAGTCAGAATAATTAAAAAATGCTAGTTAAAATTGTCAAAAAAATGGCCAAAAAATTAAAAAAAATATTTAAAATTAACAAATTTATCGATCGAATAAAAAGCTTTGTCTAATAAGAATTCTTAGAGTAATTTTTTGAATAAGCTTTCCTTTTGAATTGTTTTAAACGTTCCGGTAGTCTGTTAAAGTAATGTGGCCCGGAGTATTTAGTGTCTTACCTTGCTGTGTTTAGTTTAGTACATAGTATAAAAATGTTTAATTTATTTCTCGTATTTTTAGTATCTGTATCTAAAAACTTTTTATAATGTGTTTCTTTATTCTTAAAAAACTCAGTCAGTAACTTAAAGAGATTAAGGTGAGGATTCTTAGCCTTTTAAAAATGGGACTACACGACTCTTCCCTTTTCACCTTTGCAATTATTCGCACTGCTCTCTTTTGGAGTATAAAATATATGGGTTCCCTTATGACAAGCATAATAAATTTCCTTAGATTGTAATGGCATAACTTAGGATAGCTTCAATATAGCTGAAATAAACATTTCTTCTTTGCAATTCATCCAACGACCTTCTTACAATACTTAAAGCATAACATGCCCGACTTAACCTACTTTCGAGGTTTTCACAGTGAAAGTTCCATTTTAAAAGTTCGTCGACATGAACACCTAAAAATCTAGTACAAGGTGTTTGAAGAATATCAATTCTAGTTATGTAATTTCAATGTTATTTCATTTGCGAATAATATAATTCAAAGAATTGCTCAAATCGCGTCTTTCACACGTCTTTCATAATTTGCAGTATGTATTGACTGATGCTGAAATATTTTAATATAAAAGAGTGCTCTGTTACCTAATACAATTATCTTGTCACACACTCAAATAGGTAAGTCGCTCTTTCTATGTAAAATGTAACGTCTAATAAACATGATCAAATTCAAATTCTTTATTTATCAAAAATCATAGATACAGATACATATTAAATAAACCTAACCTGACTGGATCGTACGAGACGTCCGCACTAAGGCAGGCTCAGATACGTATAATTAAATACTGCCTAATGATAAAATAAATAATACATTGAAGAATGCCGTGAAATCAATTAAAAATATTCGCAAAAACCTAGAATCACACAGATAGGTAAACATATGTGCTCTCTTTACTCTCTCTCCAAAAACATCGAGATATAACGGACTTAAAAATAAATCTCTGGACGTGTTCACGGACCTTGTCATCAACTAGCACGCCAGGGCATTTACACCACCATAACTTCTAAATGCTAGAACATTGATCTTAGTCGCACGTGCCTCCCGCTGACTCATTTAAACTTGTGAATTCCACAATGACTTTGGACAATTGCACGATGACCAAATTGATATTAGGCTCAAAAGTCGTACCATTTTGAATATTTCAGTCGTTTCCAGAGCGGTCCGATTGCCGTAATAATACGCCGGTACTCTCACCGGGACGCTTTATTCACCGCGCGCAGAAGCAGAAACTTCTGAATTTAAAGCAGAACAAAGGCGAAAGTTGGTGCCGGTGCCGCGCGGCCGGTACATTCCTCCATCCAGTGTAGGTGGGACTCGGTTCGAGATAGCTTCTGCTCGGGGTGTTAGTGAGGCCCAATGGCGCCCACAAACGCAAAATAATGGCTGAATATAAAAATGAATATCGCACGAGAGTGTGCATAAATCCGTGGAGCCATTCCGCTGCATGGATACGCCGAGTGGATTAAAACGGAAAGCCAGGGAGTTAACCTGTATACTCTTATGCGTAACTATATACCTGCGGTATTAATGTTCGTACTTCGTAATGCCATTTAGAAACTGTGTATACTTTAAGTAACTGTTATTACATGTATGTGCATTATTTGTATTTATATATGTATTGGAAGGTGCCTGATCGGTTCTTTCTGATGCTGTGCCGAAACCAGGGTTCCAATCTTACGTAGATTTTTACCTTAGCGGACAAGAGAGTAAAGAAACACAAACATTAGTATTTAAACAATTTATTATCTATCTTATTAATGTATACAGAGACGCTTCCCATCGAGTTGTTTGAGTGAAGAGAGAGTGTGTTTAATACAGGAAAATATTGCAGTTTATATAGCCAACATTTTGACGTTGAAATGTTCAGAATAACGTCGGAATGTACATTGGTAGGAGTGAAAGAAACGTTTGATAAAATGCTGATGGCGAAAGACGCAATACGAATTCTGGTTAATTATGTTGTTTAATGATGTCTGACCAAATTCGTGGCAAAAATGTTACACGTGTTATATTAAAAGTAGTCGCTAAATTATGCGTGTTGCTAACCGTTACATATGTGTATATTAATAACGATAGTAATAATTTATTTCTATTATAGAGCCGTTCGACCTTAAAGAAATTAGTGGGGTGTTATTCTTAACACACAACGCACGACCACATGCAGATAGAAAAACACTAGAAAAAAATCCAAGCTTGGTTAGGAACCTCAATCGCACCCTCTCTACTGTCTATACCTTGCACCATTTGTCTACTAATTATTGGCCACTGGATTAAGAAATCATGATAGGCGGCAGAGTGTGATAGATAATTACGGACTTATCTACAATTAACTATCTCGTATAATTCAATGAAGTACACATTTTTCGTCTTTAATATTATTTTTAAAAAAGACGAATAAACTTTTCGGCACCCCTATTAAATATGTACCAGACGATCGTATGCTTTCGAAATAAACAAAATTGATTGATATTTCCCATTGATAAATTGTTTCATACAAAAACATCAAATAGAAAATAGCAATCAAATACATTTTTTTAAATGTTTCTCTTCTTTAATCAGATGCCGTATTTACAAGCTTTTAATAAAAAAATGTAATGATTAGATTCTCAGAATTTCAAAACTACGAAAGAATGTTTCACCGGAGCGTAACTTTGAAAATGTGCACGCACAGAACAAACTGTTACAGTCACAAATTTCAGATAATTACTTTTAAACAGAGCTTTTGAGAGTTCAAACAAAGTCTTGAAACAGCTGTATAACCAAATATCTCCTTCATTTATGAGGTGCGATATTAATAATTATACACTGTTACTTCAAGTTTTAGCATATTTTCTTGTTTCTCAGACTCTTTTAAAAGTTTCGGCCTTTTAGCTCAAAGGAATCTCGTAATTGTGAAGTTTGTTCATTAAATTTTGAAGATGGCTTTCAATCTTGAGAAAGTATACCATTTGAGTAAGAAGCTTTTTTAACGCTTATACGATGCGTCGATATTTTTCTTAGTTAACAAAAATACGACTTTGGTGTAGTAAAAACACCACTTGCAAAATTAGCGGGATGTGGCATACACGGTGACTTACTAAGTTTGATCTTTTCTTACCTTAATACATGTAGAAAGGTGTCACCATTTCTTGTCAAGGCTTTGCTTTAAGTATGAGTAAAAGAAGGCAGCTCCATTTTGCGACTTAGGTACTCAAGAAAATACGAAATAAACAGCCACGATATCTTTACACGCTTACGACCTGGTCCCATAACCGATAATTATATGACCATTCAACACGTGCGCGTATACAACGTACAATAATTCATAACACAAAACTACAAATTTCAACTTCAGTTTTTCTTATTCAACGGTTGTATAAAACCCCTTAGCAATGGCATTGCTACAAGAAAACGTTATTAAAAAAAAATTTTAGAAGCCAAAGATTGTTCTCGATTTAGAATGAATTTATAATTATTAATTGGTACTCTGATTACTATTGTTTTTTAATTTGTTTATATATTTGTATCGTGATTATTTCATGTTGATTATTTTGATTTTGATGATTTACATTTACTACTTTTTTATATATTATATTTTGATTATTTTATTTTCATTCCATTAAATAGTGGTAGCATTAATGGGCGTGTCCTGAAAACCAGCTTAAAATATATCCTGAGGTTTCTCCTAATTTGCAGCGATTGCAGTTTTATTACATAGTCTTTGTCTATTTTCAGTTTCAATTTGTAATTTAGTATTTTTTGTATTGACAGCTACAAATAAATAATTTATTATTATTATTGTTATTGAAATCGCATTTCAAAAACTTTATAGCAAATAGACATAATTTAAACGCAGAAAGGATCCAGGTTCGATTCCCAGTTGAGAGACCATTTTCCGTTAAGATAAAATTAACGGAACTGCATTTCATTTCTGTCGATCAAATGCAATAATCAGACACACACACATACACTACACATATACATAAACACTTATAGTAGGTTCAGTTGTAAGAGATTGTCGTTATGATAATATACCCGACCATTGTGAAATTTCACAATAAAGAGTAGAAACAAACAATATAAACGACATCGATATTTTTTTCTGACAAAAAGAACCGAATTAATGATTAGTATATTAAGTAAGAAGTTAAATACAAATTGACTTTTTCGATAGAACCGTTATTGGGACCTCGTAATAATAAACGTTATATAAGGGCTCCCCCGCTGTTAATAAGCCCACCGCTTACCATATACAATTAAGTATTTTTGTCACTGGCTCTTAATTTATACCTACGAGGATTGTTGGTGCACTGCATCAATGAAAAGCGAGGGAAATAGCAGATGCTAGTGATAAAAGAGGCCTGTTAACAATGCGATCAAAGAATAAGGAAAATGTGAGTCGCATACAAAATGTAGGGCAGCCGCAGCATCTCTGCTCTTAATAATAATTATATATAAGTACTTACACGTATAGGGGTATAGATGTGAATGCCTGGACAAGACGACGGGTGAGGCAACAAAGAAGACATTAAACCAGAGAGAGGGAGAGGGAGAGAGAGAGAGAAATAAGGCAGACCAAAGAGGTGAGCGTTTGCGGTAGAGAAAGCTTATTCCCGATATGAAAAGCCTAGCGTCTAAACAGAATACTCGAGGGAATTGCGAATACGATATGAAAAAGCAGTTTCTATAGAGAAATACATTTGCCATTCGGTACTACTATATAGTAACCTTTTTTATAAAAGGGGATTGGGGATTGGGATTTTAGATAGACCCTATGGTCTATCTAAAATCCTAATATAAACTGAATGAAATTGTAAATAGAATAGCTGCATTGCCACCGTCACCTACTCCATACCTCAAGTTTTAGATATTAATTTATTATTACACTACGTATATAATAATTTTTATGAGATTTGATATTAAACTAGCAAAAAGAAATAAAACATAAATAAAATAAAACCTCTTTTTATTCGGGGAATTAAATAACATTCGAGGAATGAAATACATTCAGTATAATGCCAAATATTGAAGCGAAAATCCTGCGGAATTAAGAAAGAGAAGGGGGTGGAGTATTAGAGGGAGGGAGGGGGGGGGGGGGAACAAAAAGATCAAAATAGGGCATCTTGTAATTTTAGATGAAAGATATTTAAAAAAGTATGTATCCGTTCATATTTTATGATCCTAATTAAACGAATAACTATTGAATATACTTTGATTTTTTAAATTTTGTAGTTGGTATTTCGTATAATATGGTTTAAGTAGTTTAATTATGAGGCCTTGGCGATATATCGCTTCTAGTTATCACGTATTGTAAGTGCCAAGTCATGTCCTTTCATAAAAAAAAATAAATCAAGGTATGTTAACACTGTTGATACTACTTCAAAACACTGAAGCACGCAAATAACAAAGCTCAAAATAAAGATTTACACAAAAAAATGCCCGTAAATAATTCAAGAAACAACAGTAGAACGAAATAAAGGATAATAAACATTGGGCGATAGATAGCAATCCTTTTTTAACTGTTGCGTCTACCTCAAAACTGTTGCATCTACCTGATATGGTTTTTTTTAAATGTAGTAATTTTTATAAAAATCATCTCTAAGCATCTTTTTTTTCAAGCAACCCTTATCTGGGCGTTCACGCGTAACATGGAAGACTCATAGCGTCTTACATCAACATCACGCATCTTTTTTAAAAGCAAGCCTAATCTGGGCGCTCACGCGTAACATGGAAGTCTCGTGGCGCCTTACCTCAAGCATATTTTTTTCAAGCAAGCCTAATCTAGGCGTTCACGCGTAGCATGGAAGACTCATGGCGTCTTACATCACGCATCTTATTTTCAAGCAAGCCTAATCTGGAAGACTTATGGGGTCTTACATCAATCATGATTTTTTCGACCAAGCATTTTTTTTACGCTCGAAAGAATCGAGTATTTCGAGTAATCTATTTGAGATTATTTCTCGGCGTTATTATTATTGCGGACGTACACCATTTCGCGGCTGAGAGATGGGAAAGATAAACGAAACGAAGCCGTCTTTACTGTCAGCCTTTGCGCGCCCGGTGCCTGTTTACATTATAGCGGTGGATGAAGCCATCAAAAAGTTGCCCGTAAATCTAATGAGGCAACTTCAAAGCGGGAGCGTCCGCCGCTCGTAAAGTCCGACTTTACTTTTCCTTTCGATTGCGGCGGGCGGGACTTCGGCGGCGCTTGTTGTTGCTCCTCAAATCAACGCCAAATCAACGGTAACGAGATTTCCAACAAATTAGCGCGAGTGTTAGACGCGACCGCGTCGATCGGTAAGCATAGGCTAGGCGAGCGTCCGAACAATGGCGGTATGGATGGCGGATTAGAAAACAAGACGCTTTTGAAACGCGGGGAAGCTGTAATTCAGAACGAGCTGAAAGTTTACCTTGCAAAAGGAAAAATGGTTGCCGAAGTCAGTTATTGCAACGCGTGGTCGGGTATAGCTACTAACAAATGATTTTTTAAACCATAGCCTCTGCCTCTTATTATTTTAATATTATTTACATAGATATATATTTTTTTGTAGTATACAGCCCCCGGATTCTGAAGCAACGACACGATATACGCTATCGTCACTCGAAACGGGAACGAAAAAACGTTTACCGTATGTTGACAGCCTGTAAATCGCATCTGTCGCATCTATCGCATTGCGTTGATCGACGTTAATCGATAAATAGAGCGAGATAAATACATCCTTCAGCGTCTGCATCAAACATGTTCGGGAGATTTTCGAAGAAATACTGCGTAATCATTTTCTTACAAATCGTCTAAGAACACTGCAATAAAAGCTGCTAAGCGGTCACTAGACTTATCATGATCGCGGTGATTTTCCAGACGGCATCTCATAAGCTGCCGTCATTCTTAACCTAAAGGGCTCTCTAGACGATCAAGCATGCTTGTCGAGCATCGCGTCGCGAGCGGGGAGGGGATTGTGAACCGCAGGAAATATGCATTTTTTTTAAAATAATTATTTAAAATGCCTAATTTACTAGTTGTATACCAGGGAGTCAGGTTAATTAGACGTAATTGATTGTTGAATGACGTGTTCCCTGGTATAAATTACAAAATTAGGCATTTTTGGTAAATAAAAAAAATATATATTTGCATATTTCCTCAGCCCGAGACGCGATGCTTGACAAGCATGCTTGATCGTCTAGAAGGTTCCTTATTTTTGACGATTAAAGGACTATCGAAAACTCGAACCTTCGACTAAGCGCTCACTCTAGCTAAACCGAAGAGTCGAGTTTTTGGTAGTCCTTGAAACGTCAAAAGTAAGCTAAGGAGAGACAACAGCAAGTCAGATGTCGTCCGATAATGTCGTCTGATCACGATAAATCTAGAGTGAGCGAATAGCTTTTTATTTTATCGCACGTTCAATTTGACTTTGTAAAAAGATTGTATTGCTGTATTTTTACACGATTTACAAGAAAATGATGACGCAGTAACTACTAACAAATCTTCCTAACAATTTTGATGCAGATGCGAAAAAATGTCTCGCTCTATTTATCGATTAACGTCGATAAGCCATTTAAACGCAGTGCGATAATTTACAGTCTGTCAACATACGATAAAAGTTGTTTGCTCCCGCTTCGAGTGGCGACAATCGTATATCGCGTCGTCGCTCCGGGATCCCAGCCCAGGTTTCAATACGTAATAATTACGCACTTAAATATTCAGATAGACTGATAGATGGCATGCTATCTCTCAGCATTATTACAGTGATAAAATCAGCCAATATAAAAACTACGATAGATGGCACTAATAATTAAATGTTATTATACTCAATAAGTCCTTTATCAAAAAACATTTATTATCAATATTATTATATTTGGCCTAATAACTTGCTATTCGATTTTCCGGCAATGCTATCAGCGCCACCTGCATTTCGCCGTTTCAGAAGGATTGCAAAATCCTAGTAGGAGTTGAGCAATATAATCTATCTATATATAGACAAAGAATGTTGGTATATCTGTCTGCCTAAGCTTAATAGAATACCTGTCTGTCCAAAACCGTTGACCGTTTGACCATGGCACATATGTGTATTTTTTCATGGAAAAGGGTTTTTATGATATCCGCTTCGTTGTAACTACCACTAGATGGCGCAGCAGCACATCAACTTATATACCGCCTAACCGGTCACCATGAAAATTGATTTTTGAGCACGCATAATATTTTCGCGCTCTTAACTGCGTTGTAGCTCGCTAACAGATGGCGCTGTAGCCAACTTCCATACCGTTCAATCAATCGCCGTGAAAATTGGTAGACATAGCTATTTGAGCACGGATAATATTTTCAGACTATCCACGTTGTAATTTGTCACTAGATGGCGCTGCAACACATCTACTTCTTTTCCGCTCAACCGATCGCCATGAAAATTGGTATACATAGACATTTGAGCTCATAATATTTTCGCGCTATTAACTTTATTGTAATTCGCCACCGGATAGCGCTGCATTGCATCTACTTATATACCGCTCAACCGATCGCTTTGAAAATTGGTATGCATAGATAGGTATTTGAGAAGGATATAACGCGGTTAACACCGCGTAATACCAATAGTACCATATATAGTAAATTGTATACCATATATAATCAAATAATAATGGTAGTATTCACATCTATTACAGAAATAAATATCGTGGTTTTTCATTGTCTTTCATATGCAGAGATATCTTACCTGCATTGAAATAGGGGCGGTTATCGATTGAATGGACCCGCGTACTACCCCCCTCCCGCACCGCCCGCGTCACCTTCCGGCGGGATCGCGGGCGGACACAGTGGCGCGACGGCCATCTCCTCTCCGGTCTCCCAATACATTCACCCAAACATCTTGCCTGCATCTGCACTGTACACACCGACAAATGCACCCCCGGTTTCTACTCCATTATTTATTAGCTCCTTTCAGTTGAATGACAATACGGAATCCGCAGTAAGCTGAAACGAGCACATATTACCAGCGACGGAGGCACTGTGTCCAGTGGCGTACATTGAGTTTTAAAAGACATTGGGTAATTTCGTACCCACTTGCGAAGTTTGTTGTAGCACTTGCCACATATTGGGTCCTTACGTATTTGCTGTTTTTTCACACTGGCCACTTTGATTTTGGATAACTTGGGTTTGAGTTGGAATTTAAAATTAAAGTAAATTTTAATTCAAGACTATGTTATTCTTTTTTAAAAATCAGCGGTGTGTGTTTAAGAGCCGTATTACAAAATAGCGTAGGTATTCTTTTAAAATGAGTTGAAAAAATGAACGCATTTTTTTTGGATGTAACTATAAAAGATAGGATAAATAAATAAATAAATAAATAACTATTCAACCCTGGGAGAAAAACCGAGGCACTGAGCGCTCTTCTCTTGCGCAAGCAAATATATACACAATTTCTAATTGTTTTTTGCAGTGTTTTCTCCTTTCTAATGACAATAATTTATATTATGTCGTATTGCTAAAAGAGTGAACTTTAATATAGTATAAGTATTATATAAGAATCTTATTTTATTTGTGAGAAAATTAGAATGATACAGGAAGATTTTTTTTAATTTTGTGTAATTGTAAGTAATGTATACCTTGGATATGTGGTCAAAAAACGAAAAAATAAAGCCGTAGTGTACATCAAGAATACATGACGGACATAAAAAAAAATAGTATACGGTTTTCGTTGTAGTGATATTACTGTATTAAGGAGCTCAAAGTTTGCCTTCCGAGCGTTTTACGAATAACGACTTTCGGAAAATGGGCTGAATAAGTAAATAATATTCGTTACATCTAAAATTAAAGGCCGCTATGGTCAACATCAAGAAATGGTCCAGGTAATTCAGTAATCAAAGTTTGTAGAAATCTCTTTATTTCTTGGAATTAGAACGCCAAAAATCCACTTTTCTTGCCTTCTGGAAAAAATATGTGAACGGGCTCTTAAGAATCAGCTGTGTGTCTTTCCGTCATTTGTTTTTGCTCAAATATTTTCGTTTGTGCAACCATGGTAAAGTTGAAAATTTGCATTAATTACAAATATGAGATCCTGTGCCGGTGTTTTCTATTACAGCTTCTCGCAGTCTGGCTATACGGTTACCGTAAATGTGTACTGTGAAGAACTGCAAACAATGATGGAGAAGCTCGTGATTAAAAAACCGAGCCTGGTCAATCGCTCATCGCCTCTGCTTCCGCATGACAACGTATAACCACAGATTTCACTGCAAATATTCGCAAAGTTGCAGGAGTTGCGGCTGGAGACTCTTGATCACCCACCGTACTTGCTAGACCTTGCTCCAATATTCAGAATTTAGATAACTTATACAAGGGGAAAAAATAACGTTGAAGAGTCGGTGAAAAACCCCTTTAAAGCATTCATTGGTTCATATCCACGTGAGTTTTACAGCAGAGGAATTGACATTAATGACGCATTAAAATGACAATTCTGCATAGATAATAGTTGCAATAATTCTATTAATTAAATATATTTTTTTTCTATAGAAAAAGGTTTGGCCTTAAATTTCCTTCATAGAACAGCAACTTTATAGTTAAGGACCCAATACATCAAACGAAAGCTTATTACAAGTGTAACAAATCATTCTACGGCAGCTAAGCTGAAGTACGTGGCTGAAAAAAGTTATGGAGTGTTTAAATTGCTCAATATTTTATTCCATAAATACATCTTTTTAGTAAAATACCTCATTTACTTCGTGTTACAATACAGTTGTTTATATTATTTATATGGATAAGATATAACGAAAATATCACGTACCTACTATAAACCTACATCAACTATTAATGGTAAAAATAACTGCATAGTACATAGTGAGTACTTTTATCCCGAAACTAAAGCGGTGAATAAGTTTATAGATAAAAAAGAAACAGATGATGATGATCAGTGTGCGGGTGTCAGGTAAAATTTTGCGCCGGCATTTTTTGTTTTACGTTTGGGTCCTCTAAACAAGTATACGGATGAAAGAGACTCAGTAATTAAGCAAGACTCATGAACAAGAGACATAGTAACAAGCAGTGATATATACTCAGTGTGTTGGTGGTAGGTAATATTTTGCGATTTTAAAAGTGATCCCATCCACTCGAAATACATTGAGAATAATTATTTAAGCATACTTCAAGGGTCAAATACCCCAACGTGCGGCTTTCTTTAGGAAGACAGTCGTAGAGTCGTAGAGGCGTAGCTCGTAGCGTCGTCGTAGCGGAGCTGTAAAAGCGTAGAGAGGCGGATAATGACAGTAGCAATAGTTTATCGTCTATTGTTTTAGTGCGTCTGAGGCGGTTTAGTACGGCAAATCCATGACAGCGACACGCGACTGAAACACAACCCTGAATAGTGTGGAATGTAAAACTAAAGAACCTGGTTCATACACGTACCATATGTTTCCCATTTTCGTTTTGATGGAGCTATGCGTGCTAGCTATGCGTCACTGTTCTAGGTATTGGATACAGAATAACTTCGATGATTAATTTGCATTTGATTTTCAGTCTTTTGAATTCTTCTCTTCGATTTCATAATTCTTTTATCGGCTATAATAATCGAGATTTTTAGATTCGATAATTTTTAAATTTTCAGTTTCAGTTAATTCAAAACCCGATTAAGGTATTGTAAAGTGATGCAAGCAAGAGCTGTAGGCAATGAGCCCAATTGAGTTTCTATTGGGTTAAAATTAAGTAGCTTTAAAAATAAGTAGGATTAGTGCGTGCATTAAAATAATAGTTATCGCATTTCTGTCAGATTTAACACACGTAACAAAATCTGCGACTTCGTTCTGTGTCTATAGTAATGTACTAAATCGGCCTAAAATCGGCGCTCTGAATTGCAGGTTTGTTTGGCATTTCTTTTGATCCGAATGATCTCTGATGTGGCGGTTTTCTAACCTCCTTCTCGTACTAAAATACACAACATATAATTTACAGGTTATGACGGAAGACAAATTTTGTTCGAAATCGAAAAGTATAATACACTTAAGTACGTACCGTTGTCGTTATTCATTCAATCTCCTTTGTAATATCCCAACATACGGGAACATTCCAGCAGTAACAGCGAAAACGGCAAATTCGTACGTAAAAACACAAGCGTCACCCACTAAGTCGCACCGAAAACGCGCGTTTTAAAATTGTCACGTTCAAGCCGGTTTTTTTTCGGACAACTGTCAAATTTTGAGAAACGGAATAGCGTTTCTGCGAGAATTAAATAAATTTAATACAAAATGCATTAAACAGGTAGCACCAAAATCTGACAGATGAATCGTAATACCAATGTGACTTAAAATTTTTATTACGAATTTCGTAATAAATTTAACGCATGTTTTTACTCGTACTTTATATTAATTTAAACCGCCGAAGAAACGCAATTGGTCCCAATGTCCTCATAATTTTAAGTCACAATCATTCATTTTAGTAGGAAAGATCAGTCTGCCCTTATTAAATGAAGGGAGAAGAAAACGTGTGACGAAAAAGTCTGACCAAGGTCCACGCGGTGGCGGTGGACCTTGATCAGTCTTTCCCGTCAGGACTAGAGGTTTTTTTTAACGAGTCCGGGTCAATTTGGGACACGTATCTCCAAAAATACGCGGCCTGGGTGGCCTTATCGTTTGCCTCTCGTATGACCTGGTGTGTCATAAAGGTTGACAGTTGTGGGCAGAATCAAAGGTGGTCTTCATCCTACAGCGTTCCACACATGCATATCGGGTTCTCTGTGTAGCCCCAGCGAACGAGATTAGCTTGGAATCTTGTCACACCAACCCTCAGTCTGTTGACGGTACGCCAGGTGGTGTAGGGGAGATGGGATTCCGGTGCTATCTGTTCCTTAACATTCTCGCCAAGTGAAGCCCTCCGTTGAGTTACGCGATTCGATGATTGATTGAGCGGATGGATGTGTTCGGCTCATGAACGACTTTCGCGACTTGAGGCGATTGTGGCGTGACTCCTGTCCGTGCAGTGTTTGTCTTGGGCTATCACCTTTAGGCGTTCTGAATCAGCCAGGACATCCCCAATTATTGCAGGAGGAGCGAAGTCGATGATCGGAAAAAGATTTCGTATTGATAATAGGACTAGAGGTGAAGTACCTAGATGACCCTCCGGTTGACGCCCAGGAGGAACTGTAATGGAAAATCCTGATCAAGACCGATAATGACTTATCCACGTTTTCGCCTTTTTACATCAAAAATCAGTATAACTTCAAAAAAATGTTTTTTTTTTAAAAACTCAAATATTGTTATTATCCTATATCCTATATTAGTTTTCGTTTTGTTTCCTGAGGTCTAATTTAAATAAAATGTATTTTTTTTTGGTATACAGACAAAATATATTTTTTTCTCACTCAAACCCTTGTTAAAATGTATTTTTTTAAGTTACTAAATTTTGAAAATGGAATTACCAAAGAGTTGAAAAACTTGATATTGATCATTATTCTGCGTGAACCTTCATATAATAACTGCACGGGCTTTTTTTTCTGTGGGTGAATCAGTACAACGTGGTAAGCAACTTTTGATAAAATATTTTTTTATTTGGGAAAAAAATATTTGTTGTTTTTTTTTAAATTTGAATTTTTTGAAGAAGTTGACTGTTAAATAAAGGTTTGAGAAGCGTTTGAGCGCCCTGCGCCATCTAGCGGTAGGTAATAAGTCGTAAATAAACAATATCAGCGACATTTTACCAACCGCTAGATAGCGCATCATGATCACAGCTTTTCATACTATTTAATCATAATATTTAAAAAAACAGATTTAAAAAAACCATTTTTTTATTTTTATTTTTCAGTTTTTTTTTTCATTTTTTAAATTTAAAAGTTGCTTACTTCGTTGTACTGACTCACCCACAGAAAAAAACCACGGGGTGTTATCACCCATGCAGTGATAACACCCGTATATATATATATATATCTATAGTGGGGTATTTTTATCCATGGCCGTTAGGCCCAAAGCTAATTCGCAGCGAGGCTCTCTCCGGTGCGCCATTGCAGGCGTAAGTCACTTCTTATTATCCGTTATATTTCGTTATTACATTGACGCTCATAATGCATGTTATTGAACGATAGCTGCCGGGCGATTGAAGGACGACGTCAATCAACTTAAAGCAACACCGGGTGGTCCGCCCATGATCGAGTCGTCTCCGAGAAAAACCAATTTACTTACACAAGATGGAGTTTCGGCGTCGCAAATATAGATACTAGAATTTTCTATTTTGCCCCGTGGCGGAAAGCGAAAATAAGGCCTCAATTCAATGTGTTTGCGTCAATGTGTTTGCGATGCCGGCCGGAGGCAAACTGTACTATGTCGCAGATTTGAGGCCTAATGCAAACAAACTTCTATATTATATAGCGGGTACACAAGATTGAACAACTGTTGCGGAAATTAAATTAGATATGTATTAACCTGTAGGCATATCCGCCGTGCTTCAAGTCGACCATCTCTAGAATAAGTACTTAAAGTTAAATAAATGGTAAAAGTAGTACTAATAATCAATCAAAATTATTTAATAATTTAACAAATTAACATATTGAGAGTAATAAAACGAATTTCAAAAATACACATACTAACAAATTATTATTAATAATAATAGTCAATCGCGAATAATCAGAATAAAAATTCACAATGATATAATAGTCAATGATAGGAAGAATAAAGAATACAGATAGACAAGAAAGTCAAGAGAACTGCGAAAATTTTATACTCTCAAAATTCTTAACCTTTCGGAAGTCAGTCATTCCATGCAAAATTTTCGAAACTTTGAAATTTTCATTCCCCTCAAAAATTTGTTTGTTTGCAAAAAAGTGTGTGCAAGCATACTAATATATAGCGGTGGCTTATTCAATGGCAGACTTCAATGACAGGCTTTTACCGCAGTGGAAGGAGAAATAGTGCCGATAATTAAATAAATACGGATATAATACGGATAGCACGAAAAAAGCCGATTGGCGTGCGTGGCCACCCAGGGGTTAATGCTTAATTGGGCAATTAATGATATGTATATCAGATTTTATTATGTGACTTTTAAACATTTGGGTTTTTGAAAAATATCGGAAATAAAACAACCGACTAGTAAATGACGTTCAATTTGTCGTCACCTTTGTTTGGAGAGAACGATGTTGTTCAACGACTATTTAATTTGAAAAAAGATGTATTATTTTAACAACTGTATAAGTAGTTCACGTGATTTTAGCAAGGTTCTGAGACACATATCCAGCGCTGTATCTACTTAATTAATTATTTTTCCAATTTATATGGTTCCATGGAAATGGCTATAACGTCCAGACTTTATCGACTTTTTTATCATCCATTGCATCACCACGTATATTCCTTATGTATATTGCATCACCACGGTAATAGCACAGTATACCAAACAGGAACGTTACTCTCGAGCTACAGGGCATTGCGGAAAGAGGGTGCGAGGAATGTGGGCAGAAGGGTACGTCTCGACGAACGCATCTGTTTAACGTTACACGCAGGTAAAGGCTGGCGACAAATTTGAACGTTTGGGGCTGAGTAGCCAACATCTGGCGGCCATATCCGAGCCCTTACGACTTGTGACGTATTCGCTTCGATTTAAATGTTGTTGTAAGAGAAAGCTACTGTCTAGTATACTGTGGTAGTAGGGGTGACAGTTGTCTTATCTTATGTTGTATTTTTATTCCATCCCTCTCAGAGTTAACATGTGTTATTATGCAATTATTTCTGCCTTATTGTCATTATTATGTTTATTATTGTAACTGTGCTCATTTGTTATGACCACTACTAAAATTACACTTTTTATATATAAATTTGCTTACATAAACACTATACCTAACCCTGATGGTATGGTCGTAAGATATCGACACTTAGTAATAGGCGCATCATGTATGTGCTATTACTAAGTGTATGTGCATTCTATTGTATTCTGTGTATTCTATTGAATGTGCAATTAAGTTTTTAAGTCAAGTAAAAAGAACACCTGTTGAACAACCTACCGTATTTCAGCTCTAATACAAAATGCGTTCTCAAATGAAAGTCACTTACCTGAAACAAAGAGAAGACAAAAATGTTAACAGCGAGTAAGACGTAATGAAACATCAGTTTTCAATGCAATGACAGTAGATACAGCAAAGCAAGCACCTTTATAGCACACTGGCATGCGAGGACTTGAACGTATGGTGATTTCGAAACCCACTTCCCCCGACTGAACGTAATGCCTTTCATCCACGCGATGCTGTTATATTACCGTTAATTAATTAAATTTGAGAATTGTAATTTAAAAGAACAAGTTTCGTGGGACAGACATGTTAAACCAGCGGTCGGTACACCAATTGAAATCTAGCAGTCGATCGAGTATTTGTCAACGCAGGCACCATTCAACAGTGCAAATAAACCGCACGGAGTTTGTCACCAATAAACCAGACTGCTGTAAATACACCGTGCTTTGCATGAGGGCGGACAGTTGAGCGACCGCATTGTAATGAACGTAATGGGTGTTTTAACCAAGCGGGAAATTGCTGTCTGCAGTGTACACGACATGCAATAACAGTCAAAGTATGTAACATCGGCGAAACAATAGAAAGGCTATAGCCGAGCGTGATTATGTGTTATTATGCGTATCGTCCTGATTGACGATCAGGGCACACGGCCCGAACCGGCCTTATAGTGGTTATGTCGCCTGATCTTAAATTGTAAGGTTCCGGGTGCGATTCCCGTATGGGTCACCATTTTCCGTTAGGATAAAATTAACGGAATTGCATTTCAATTCTGTCGAGCGAATGCAATAACAAAGCAAACACATATATTACACGCACACATAGTGGGGTTCGTTGTAACAGATTGTCGTATGACAATAAACCCGACAATTGTGAAATTTCACAATAAAGAGTAGAAATAAAAAAAAAAACAACAAACTTGGCTTTACGAACACTAAAAGAAAAGGCCTATGTTGGACAGATAGTATTTCACTATATATTTTAGGTTGTTTATGAATTTGCTCCAAGGATCATTGGTATTTATATACTTAACCACCTGCAGCCTTACATCAGCAAATGTCAGTACCTACTACTCGTTTCATGGCGATATAAAATCAAATACATCATAACTACATAATATGCATAGTCCAATTTAATTAAATACTTTAACTAGTGGCTTTGGAGTAACCCCAGATGAAAAACTGCAATTCGTTGTACATATTGATACTACCACAACAAATGCCATTGCCATGTTAGATTTTATTACCAGAATCATTAAAAACTATTAAAATGCTTTACCATGGAGTAAACGTAAAGACAAGTCGTCGTCTATCAAGGATGAAATACTATCAAGGATGTACAACAAAACCCAGAAGTCAACCTACGCCAACAGCCCGTAAGAGTCCAACGCCTTGCCGCGAGGCTCTGAGAAATGCCACCAGATTTGGACAGATTTGTCCATCCTCCATTCTGTTCACAGATTTAAAGTGGCGTGCGCCGCCTCTACCTGACGATAGCGGTAATTTAAGTTCGAATTAACTGCGAAGCGAGGGGCCATTTGCCCGTCAAGCTCACGCGGGATCGACTGGCCAGCGGATCCTTTCTCAGTATAGATGACGCCAGGCCAACAACTACACCGTTTCTTAGGAAACGTATGTGTCCAGATTTCCCCGGTTATTCGCCGGGTTGCACAGTCGATTGGCTAACGCCGCACGGTGCTCAAACCGCTAAGTTCCGCCCGAGGTGTTCCCCCCGGTCGGAACCACCGATCCCAGTTGTCTACCACTGTAGGTAAGAGCCGCAGGCAGATTTCACATTGGCCCTTCCAGGTTAGTCCGAGGCTACCGAATGGGAACTGAACCGTGAGTTGAGCCGAACTAAGAAAACAAAGACAGGTTATCAGGCCCAAGCTGCACGGAACCATTAGGAACCCCTTTTTAGATATATACAGAAATACGCTTTTTAAGGGCATTGTTTCGTAATTCTTTAAATGTATATTGTTATATACACTAGGTTATTTACAAAAACAGCGGCCCGCATATAACACAGCTGCATGCATGGAAAAGCACTACGGTTGAGTATAAATCTTCCATATCTCATAACAGTGCTTGACCCCGTTGTGAAAATATGCGAAGCTGCGACTCGATGATATGCAGACGACACAGTTAATTTTCCGCCTCAACTGCGCCCCGTCGCTGTCCTTTATGGCCGCCGGAGTCTGGTGTGTGGAAAGTAGAAAATCGACGCCGCTGATTATTTTTCAGCGCCGCATTTTACGACGAATGAAATGAAACTCTAAAATTTTTACCTCACGAAATAACCGCCCGCCGCGTCTTTCGTTACGAGCGGCTCGTAAATTCCGTTAAATGACGGCAAAATAAAAAAAAAAGCCGCTTAAAAATGGACCGTACAACTCTATCGCAATGGAGAGTTGAAGTTTAGGCACAGTGTATTTATTTATTTAATATGTTCGGAAAATATACAGCGCATATAATAATCCATCGTGTTATACATACAACAACAACAAAAAAACATTCGCCCGATAATCGGTCCCTGAGATAGTTACAGATTTAAGAAATATTAGTATATTTTAATTAAAAATTACGAAAAGAATTGAGTTAATAAATTAAAAGTCACTGAATAAGCAGATAATTGGAATTGATAATGAAAGAGTTGGACGATCGGATATGGTTATATAGATATACAGGTGAGTTTTAATTAACCGGCATCTTTCAATGTGGTGAATCAGTACGAGCCAGTAAGCAACTTTTAATGAGATTTTGTTGGAAAAAAAAAACAAAAAAATATATGTCTATATTTTTTTTTGTTTCTTTTATTACTGAAAATTTGAAGAACTTGACTGTTAAATCAAAGTTTGACAAGCGGTAAAGCGCGCTGTGCAATCTAGCGGTAGGTAAAATATAGCTAATAATATTAGCGATATTTTACCTACCGATAGATGCCGCATCGTGCTCGACGCTTTTTATTATCCTATTTCAGAAAAATAAATTCTTCAATTTAAAAAATAAAATAAATGATATTTTTTTTTTGCACATTTATTATTTAAAATTTTATTCACCGCCTTCAAGGATGCCGGTTAATTAAAACTCACCTGTATAATCCAGATGCTCGTGCACACTATATATATGCTCACTATACTCGTCGTATAGTGAGCATATACACGGTTTTACAATAAGGGTGGGTCGATGCTGACAGTCTGAGCAATAAGACAAGTTGTATGTAAGCTATTAACGATTTTTTCATTTTATTTGAAGGCCCATGTATGCCATTATGTATGGAATAAGGCTTCGTTCAAATGTCAGCCGCGGCTTCGCACATCGCATGGATCCGAGAGGTCCAATATTCAATGACTGCCGCATAGATCCGGCTGAATTTGAGCAATGATTTTGGTGGCCAATTCAAGTCACCTCCGTGAGAGATAACCATGCACTAACATACACTCATTTCGATAATAAAGTTTTAACGTGCTGCTCAGCCGTGTAACTTGCCATGGTGATTTGACATAAGTGACTGAATAATAAACAACAGATTTAACAGACGCTTCTAAAACAACACAGCCGCCACAGACTGTCAACATCAATTCGCCGGCGACCGATCGACCCGTAAGGCGTTGGCCTTTGACGGGCAGGTTGACTGCTGGACGGTAGATTTGTACTTGTCTCAAAGTCTTCTACGCTCACCTCACGGGAGATATAACGATCGCTTTCGTTAAAACTTCCTGGGGGTCACCCCAAGTCATTGTTTGCTCGTTGAGCCTAAGTATGCCTAAAGTACGCCTTACGCAGACACAAAAAGTCCTTTGAATATTTGAGCTATAAGCTTTTTAAGCAGCTACCACTGTCCACAAGAAAGATGGAAACAAAGGCGTTTAAAAGATTTATTAAACAAAATCTGCAATCCACACATGCTTTCTATAAGCTGGGTAATTTTTTTGAGCACGCCAATTCTTTCAAATGGGAATAACATTAATATGTAACTTTCAGGTACCTCATTTTAGTCCTTTAATAATAATATTAGGAATTTAATATTTAATATGTAGATTACAATGTGTAACGTAACATACCTGATCATATACATACGTTGTTTTTTTTTCAATTTTGTTTTGATACTTTCTATTGTGTGATTATTTTTTGTATAAATTGCCTAAGATGACTATTAATATTTTCATAATAATTATCTATTTTATATGTATACTCTGTACATGGATTCAGCTCTATTTTTTAAATTTTATTTGTCTGCCGTGTAAAGCCGACTTTAGTCAACGCTATTGTCGAATTAATATTTATGCTTTTATAGTTTTATATCTACATATATTAATATATTACTAACAACTGACGAATTCTAATATGCGATAATTAGCTTCAATTGATAATTCATGCTCTTATTGTATATTCTGAATGAATAAATTGAATACTGAATACTGAAGTCGACAACTCCAAATGACGTACGAGCTATGAGAGGGGGAAGCTCGAAGGGTCGCCAGATCGCTCTCAGTTATGCCATTCTCATTACTTTTCTGTCACACCTCGGTAAAATTTGTATAGAAAAAGTTACTTTTGATGTCGCGCGTTGGAAATTTTAATATTGACATCACGTGCGGCAGCTAACTAGATGAATTAAAGAATGACGCGCGCTCCCGCTTTCACCCGTCGAGTTACGAAAGAAACGGCGAAAAAGGGACGCGTTCCTTATTACATTTCAGGACGACATGCAACGGAAACAGTGTCGCGGAGTACGTGCTACCGTTATTTTAATCTAGGGCGATCGAAATAATCCTGTCTAGTCAGCGATAACAAAAGCAAGATGCAAATTATGGGAATTATCCTATTTCAATTAATCTGAATCGTTTACACAGGAAATGCGCGTTGTTGTTATGCAGACAAGCCAGAAACTTACTAGACAGCGAGTCGAATCTGAAACCACGTCAGTAGCTCGAAAATCAAGTTACGTTGAATATTTTCATTGACTATCGGGGTGTTGTCCACTCTAAAGCCCTTCCTTAGCTACAGAGGGGTAAATAGTCAACAAACGACCGAAGTTATTTCCGTTGGTAAACGTATAAAAACCAAGCATATTGAAATATTTTCAATTCATGATTTTGTCAACACGAGTCCGCAAGCACACTGAGAAAAATATTAGATTGATTCTCACATTACCATTTCGTCATTACGGTTTTATACAGCATAACGATGTTTCAATCGCAATTTTGTTGAATTACAAGGAATTTTGTTGAAACTTCAATACTCGATTTTATTTATCAACATTTTTCTTACGGCTGATATGGATATAACAGTAGGTATACTGTATTTTCAACATGATTCGTGTGTCAGACAATAACCGTACGTATACTACTACGGGCTGTCATGTTAGAAGCGAGATCCCAAGATCGCGACGTAATGATATAACACCATATTTTAACATTACGACAGGGTAACTACCATCACGCCAACACCGTTAAGTGTCACGTTAATCCACACTTATGGACCACAGTCCGAGTTATATTAATAAAATCCTTGTTGAAACATGCTCCATGTATTACATCATTATAATTTTCTCAGTGCACCAACACAAATACCATAGATATAGTTAATGAAGGAAATTATCTATATAAACTTTCATAAGTCTAATACGAAAGGTGTCAATTGCAAAGGGTGAACCCGTCACTTCAGGGAAATATAACGACATGGAGCCATTCTGTCTTCCATGGAGTGAACATAAAATACTTCAGACAATGCAATCCACATTCAGGTTACGCAAACGAAACGTAAGAGTCCAACGCCTTATATTATACCACGAGGCACTGTGAAGAGAACAGCGGGCAAGCCTAGCTCCTTTACTGCCAGATTTGGATGGATTTCTTCATACCCAGTTTGGCCACAGATTATAGGTGCTTGCGCGGCCTAAACCTGATGTTAGCGGTAATACAGTTAGAATTTATTGCGGACCGAGGCGTCCTTTGCCCGCCAATATCACACGGAATCGGGTGGCCACCGAATCGCTTCAAGGATAGATGACATCGGATCAATAACAACCTCCGCTGCTTAGGAGGCGAACGTTTCCAGACTGCCCCGGTTATTCGCCGAAGTACACAGTCGATTGACTAACGCCGCACGGTGCGCGATTTCCCCAGTTGCATCCGAGGTGTTCCCCCCGAATTGGAGCCTCCGATTCCAACTGCCAACGACTGCAGTTTAAAAGCCGAAGGCAGAGTTTACGGCGGCCATTTCCAGGGAGTCTCATATTTCCAGGGAGTGAGAGCTTAACTGTGAGTTGGGCCGACCTTAGAAAACAAAGGCAGGCCATCAGGCTTAAGCAGCATAGGTCCACAATATCTTGTATTTATATGTCTTATATGTGCACTAATTTACGCAAAATCAATAATAAAAAATCACACAAACGAGCATGCAAGCAAGCAAGCAAAAGACAAAGCGAATGCGGTCAAATATTTTATGTACGTTATAGGGCGACTGCGATATAACATTCCCCCGAAAAATCCTGATTAGTGAAATAACAATTCTTGGATATTACAACTGATAATGCATCGATATTTGTTTTTTACCAAGAACCCGAGCAGTTGGGCGGTGTCGACTACAACGGGCGTACCCGTCACCCCAGGCTGGTATAACGACATGTGATCGTTCTTTCAGCCGTGGGAAGAGCGTAGAAGACTTTAAGACGGCACAAGCCTACCGTCCAGGAATTCCACGAGCCCGTCAGAGACTAATGCCTTACGGCGAGGCACCGGAAAAGGTAACCATCGGGCAGCTTCGCCCCTTGACTTTTGGAAGGATATCTCCGTCTGGAATTAACCATCAAGGTATCTCCAACCTCCCGACTGGTCACGGATCCGGTTACTTGCGCGACCTGTACCTGCCGTATGTTCAGCGGTGATTCAGTTTGAATCTATCGCGGACCAAAGGCATCTTTTGCCCGGCTTTGAATTCAGGATCAGGTAGCTTAATGGTCATTTCAAGAGTGGTTGACGACAGGTCATCATCCACCCCCGCTGCTTGGGAGAAAGTATATTCCCATAGTCTCCAGACTTCTTCAGCAATGTCAGAGTGTACAACCGATTAGCGTCGCCAACCGGTGCGTAATCCCACCAGGAGAAACCGATCCACCAGCCGTGAGGCCTGAGACGCGATAGTTTTACCCTAGGTATCATTCCATGCGAGGATGCATCTGAATAGGAGCTTAATCGTGAATTAGGCCGATCCGAGAACAAAATGGATCGTAGGGCCCAAGCTGCAAGAAACCATTCGCTACCTAAGCCAAAACCAACCGCTACGCAATCAAAAACCTGAGCAAATAGGGACATTACTTTTGAAACACGCTATATATTTCAGCCTATCCCTTGTGGCTACGAACAGCTCCTCGAGGTGTTTTGAGGCCCCTGGGAACAGCGCTGGTTGTTATTATGGAGATTAAAAGCTAAGCCCGTTCGGGGTTAATTAAATTAATCAAAATACAGCAGGTAGTTTCCGGCAAATGTAAAACTAAAGCAAATAGCGCGCGGTCAGGCATATCGCAATCTGCTATAACCCAAATTAGCATGATTGTAACCAATACTGCAGAGGTAATATTTGAACAAACAACAGTTTCGCAGTTTCATGAATGTTAAATTAACGGGGGATACGTTGAGCCGTGGTGTTGCCTTTTCTTAATACGTTGAACGCCAAACTAAAAACCATGTTTAGTCCAGTGGGCCGCGGCAGACACCTTGTGACTGCCAGTATATCGGGTCCAGGGGGCCGTGTCGGACACCATGTGTCCGACGCGATCACAGCCCTTGATCACTTCAAAAGCCTGTAGGCGACCAACGGACAGCATTTCGACTGTTTTTACTAAGGCAAGTGACCCGCACGGCCCCACAGTACAACCTGACCACTTGGCACAGAAAAGGAAAGACGGCTGACATTCTCACAGGCCGAGACGGACACTGGTGTCTGCCATTTGACATCTCGGAAAATAATAAGTAAATCGCTGTTTTCGTAAGTCACCCATTATTTTTGAGTTATTTACTGTCATTTTTTGCGAAAAAGCACCTCAACCATTTTTGGACGATTCTAGATTTATTGGTCGGCCCCGGGGGAAATATGCTGTCGGACACATGGTGTCCGTCATGGCGTTCAACGTGTTAAGAATACTTACTATCAGATGTGGCCTAAAATATCAGCTTATTTACTATGATCACAAAGACATTTATTTTACTTTTTGACAATCGTTTCATTTTTTTTTGTTATTTTTGACATTACATTTATAAATTTTATACTAAAAAAAAATATTTTTATCGGTATTTTAAAAAATTAAATATGTTCACTGTAACCTTCTTTTTTTTCTCATTACATTATTCATTATATTCCATGTAATAGAATCACAACTTATTGAGTTAATTTCTACATATCTTCTCTATATCTTACATCTCTATAACTTTCTACATATTTTACTCTGTATTTTTTATCTAGTAAACTAAATGGTGAGACTCGATTTAATTCTACAATAATACCTTCTTTATTCTTACGAGTAACCTTTTATGTTTTGATTATTAATAGAAGAATTTGATCATTAATGAAGAATTCAATCATATCACGGCCAAACGTAAATGTAATACAACTGTCTATACAACTATGTATTAGTTTTTAGGACAATAAATTATTTGATTTGATTTGATTTGATGCGAAACTTCAAACAATCGAATTTGTACAACTCAGCAAAAGCCGACCACTGATCGACTTAATAATTCGATCGATCGAATAATAATACGATCGATCGAATAATAAAACGCTTTATTCGTACGAAAAGGCGAGCTTATTGCATGCAGGCAATATTTTAGAGCTAACCTATATTCGAGTTAGTATTCCTTCATAAAATAATACATCATCTGGTCGACGTTAGTTGTTTTGACATTATTTTATTAAACTTTGTGCTGAGGAATTTGCGGACTCCCAATATGAAATCGAAGACTATCACGGTTGTTCGATAAATAGGTTAAAAACGAATTTACCGGCGCATCGTACGGCGTTAACCAATCGCCTGTGGATTCCGGCGAATAACCGGAGCGGGGGGTTTAAAAACAGTCTTATACGTTTCCTAAGCAGCGAGGGTGGATATTGATATGATGTCAGTTACTCTTGAAAGGACCTGTTGACCACCCGATCCCGCGAAAGACGGGAAAAGGGCGCTACGGTCCGCAATAACTTCGAACTGAATTACCGCTAACATCCGGTAGACGCCGCGCAAGCGACGACAGACTGCAGGACGGAGACTTTCGGTCATATCGGCCATCGCTGGGTTCACTTCCCAGCGCCTCGCGGTAAGGCATTTGACTCTCACGGGCATGTTAGCGTAGTTAGAGATATCCTTCCAAAACTGGTATTCAGGGGCGAGGCTGCCCGTTGGTTACCTTTCCCGGTGCCTCGTCGTAAGGCGTTGGTGTCTGACGGGCATGTTGGCATAGCTAGACAGTAGACTTGTATTGTCTCTAAGTCTTATACGCTCATCCCACGGCTGAAAGAACGATCACACATCGTTATACCAGCCTGGGGTGACGGGTTCGCCCATTGTAGTCGACACCGCCCTAATGTACCTAAATCGCTGTGTTCACCCCAAGGTTGAGAGAATGATTCAATATCGTTTAAACTTTGTTGGGGTGGCGGGTTCGCCCGTTGTAGTTGACAGCTTTAATTTGTTCGGGTTTCTTTGAGTTGCTGGCTCCGCAAAAAATGTAATAAAATTGTGAGGTCGCGGCCGCCCGACTTTGTCATTAGCGTAATAGGAGATTTAAGTGTGCGAGCCCGGCTGAAACGAGGGTAGGTTGACAATATGATTATGAACGGCAAACCGCCGACGACGGTGATTAATCACCGAGCGCCATAGAGACAGACGAAGGGGGCTTCAATATTCTACGCATCTATATCACCTGCCGATAAGTCTTTGTTTCTTTTACGCGAAATAATCTGCTTTCAGCGGGCCACGCATAAACCTACAAAAACTTCGACTCCTCCTCTCGCAATGTTTGTGGGAATAGGGAATTGGGTTGACGAAATTGGATTCGCCGCAAAGGTCACAGATGTAACAAAGCCTCAGCGCCCGGCGCGTGTTTGAACTTTTCATCTTCGCTCAAAATAATCTAGAAACATTTTTTATTCTTGGAGAACTTATGTAATGGGGTGGGGCAGTCGTTTTTGTCGATTCGAGAAGAAAACCGAAGAGAAGGGAAAATACACGGATGATAATAATCGAAAACGGTGGAACAATCGGCGAGCAGTCGAGCGGATATTTGTGCGTCAGGGTCACACTAGTTGCGGAGCAAAGCGATAGCGGTAGCGAGTTTTGTAAAGCAAAACCAGCATTTTTGCCGCCGATGACGTCAGAAGTAAATTGAATATCTGTACAATATCAATATCACACACCTAAATATATTGGAAATATGTACGGAGCTTTCCAATAAGGGCGGGTCGATGTTGACAGTATGTGCAATAAAACAAGCTGTGTGTGAGGTATTAACGAAATTATTCTGTTATTTGAAAGGCCCCGTATGCCATTATGTATAGAATATGACATCGTTCAAATGTCCGCCGCTGCTTCGCACGGTGGCACGGATCCGAGAGATCTCATGTTCAATGATTGTTGCATAGATCCGGCTGAATTTTAACGATGTCCTGGGTTATGTTGACTTTGAAGGCATCGGTCGATTGCGGCTTATTGGCATAGACCTAGAAGAAAAAGTCTAGTGGGGATAAAACGTACGATCTTGTTGGCCAATTCGCTTCACCTCTGCGAACGATGCACTAACTAACACCGTTTCGATGATAAAGTTTTAACGTGCTGCTCAATCGTGTAACTTGCCATGGTGGTTTGGCATCAGCAACTGAATAATAAACAACAGATTTGACAGAGACGCCGCCAAAACAACATGGCTGCCACATACTGTCAACATCGACCCGCCCGATTGGAAAACCCTATATAAGACACACTTTAAACTTTGTAAAAAATCGTGAAGTTTCGTGAGCTTTCTTCTCTTGCGAGTTAATCGAAAGCCTAAAACCATAAAAATAAGCGATAATCCGAGCGAAATAGGAGAGCACAAACACGATGATGTGAGAGGGAAAGGAGAGGAAAAGACTGGAGCAGATTTAATAGGATACCGAAAGGCTCCTGAAGCGAGCGCCGGGGTAATGTTAACACCCACCTAAGCGGCGGTATTAGGGTATGTATGCCCATGGATATTTTCGAATTCATCAAACGGTATGGCCGGCAGTGTTTCTACTCATTTATCTGCTCGGAATTTGCTTGTGAACCGTTAGTTTTATTTATTCGTATGGCTATCACGAAAAATCGAGCTTTCGTCGAGTTGCTATGAAGCCACGCGCTGGTAGCTTCCGTTGCTTTGACGAAACTTACAGTCTGAGTTGGGTAACAATTCCACGGGGTACGAATCGACAGTACAGTACAGATTTCGCCCAATATCTTGGTCCCTCCCTCCCTCGCAAGCTAATGTACTTTAACACAAACTCTAAGCACATCTTAAAGTAACAAACGAGACAGAAACTCTCGTGGTTTTTAGTGAGACGAAATACTGCTATAATATTTTTTTATACACTTGTTTTCACCATGAAGTTGTTTTTATCTCGCAAACCTATACGCCGGATTCGTTACCGCTTCGCTCGTCACTGCGGCTGTAGCATCCCATTCAACTTTTGCAGTATTTTTTCGTGGTCCCAGGATCTCAATCTCGGAGCTTTAATTAGCGATAGAGAATTAAATCCGGGAGCAGGAGGGGGGGGGGGGGGTTGTTCCTCGTCCCGTAATTTTCGGACGCGAGCGTCCGCCGCCCCAAATCTACGTGAAATTACATGCGGGTTATTTACGCTTCAGCCTTCGCTACGCGCGCGCATAAGGTAATGGATGTCTTTCTTCACATAAATGAAAGCGGCGCGGTTCGCTCTTAATTAGACTTTAATTAAAAACGTAAGCAGTAATGCCGCGTGGGAAATAACATTTTCGTATAGTTAATCCGGGGAAAAATTCCCGCACCTACGAAACAGCCGCTGGCGCTAAATTAAATTAAATCATAGCAAACCGCGCTTTATACGTCCATCTCTTGCGGCCGCGCGGACATACAATGAAATTCAATCATTCCATTATTCGAAATATAAGCCTTTTCCCATTATATTGGGAACACGCAGCTACCATCGTTTGTTTCGTTTATCGGAAATGAGCGAGAGGCTTATTCATTTGAGATTTGCCACGAGAGAGAAACGGACGGACACAATACAATAATTCTCTCAATCCCCGCGAGTAATCAACGCGAACTTATCCGGCTTACATTACGCAGCATTCCTTCGGATAGCAAATAGCGATGGGTTTATTTGTATTATTACTTGCGAGAGACGCTTTGAGGGTCGGTGCAAAGACGGACGCCACACTGATTAATACCAAAATGAATCGCTTATTTGCACGTGGTATATAATCGTCTACTATTAAAGGGCGTGTTTATTTTACTGTTTTACGTTCGATCGGCGTATAATCCGCTTTTGAATGCGAATATAATCCGAATTATGCGTAAAAATCGTGAATTCGATTTTCGTAATTCATTCAATCGTCAAAACTCCGGTAAAACTTAACAACTTACCGTTCGACGAACAGATAAAGAATATCGTCGATCTAATTGTATATGTGAGATTCGTACGCGCGAAAAAAATCTTTTTGCGTTGTATTATTGTTATTGCCGTAAATTCGCGCTGCCGATCGTTCTGCCTATGCCCCGAGGGCTCAAATTGCTTAGTTTTTTTTTTAAAATTCTCATTGCAGTGGCATCTTGTAGGCATGAGTTGATGATTTTATCCAGTAATACCACTTACGTGCTTAGAAGTACTTTACGCAAACAATTTAACTCTGACAGATTTAATCGTTAGTACAGTATACAATTTTTTTTTATTGTACCATTTGTTATTTTACATGAACTAAAAAGTTTGCTTGTTGACGTACACGAGGTCACATATAGAGCGACGATATATTTCTTGGCTAGCATTCTCAACAAAATAAAAAACGAAGCGTGATACAGTACGAGCAGGTAAACAACTTTTAATTTAAAAAAAGATACATATGTTGTAGATTTGAACAATTTGACAAACGAAAATTTGACAAGCGTTGAGGACGCTGCGCCATCTAGCGGTAGGTAAAATATCGCAAATATTGTTTATTCGCGATATTAAATATTGCTTAGACGCAACGAGCTCAACGCTTTTTATACTTAAAAAAAATCAAAATTTAAAAAAATATAAATGAAAGTTGCTTTCTTGCTCGTACTGATTCATTCCACTACAAGGATGTCACTAATAAAAAAGTCGGCCTGTATATGTGTAACATTACGCGAAAGGTTCGGATAATTCCGTTCAATTCGCCTCGTTGCTTCTTTGGTATCAACAAACACCCCCCACCCGTTCCTAACCCCCGATATCACCACCGCAGCTTTCAATTTCACTTAATTTCATCGCCTTCATCTCGTACCCACGGTTACGACCTCCTTCCTCGGCCCGCCCGCCCGCCTTTAGTACTCTCCGGTCGCCTGGAGAGGGCGCCCCGCCCAACACCCGGCATCTGCGCGCATCACACGATCTTTTTCTTCCAGAGACGCATGAAAATGGGTCGGCGATACTCGCACCTGTCTGCGTGCGGGTCGCGACACGTCACTCATTATTGTGCGAGCTGTCACTCACTTTTCTCAGTGCTGTCACTCGATCCTTTCCAATGTACACCGCCATTAGAGCAGGTGGTAGAAATATGTAATGGGTTGAGTATGGCTAAATTAAGCAATTTGGGATGTAAAACTGTTACACAAAATTAACAACAAAAAAAAAACGCACGGGCTATCATAATTGAATGCGTATACAAAATTTCGTGTCTGTGCTGTTGACCGCTGAGGAGTTCCTTCTTTGGAAGCCAACCCTGGGTGCCGCAGTCGGTTGGTGAAACTTAACGGGCTGTCGTAATTGAATGCATATACAAAATTTCGTGTCTGTGCTGTTAACCGTTGAGGAGTCCCCTCGTCTCGAAACTTAGAAAATTTAGAAAAACGGGCTATCATAACTGAATGCATATACAAAATTTCTTGTCAGTGCTGCTGCTGTTGACGAGTCCCCTCGTCGGGTGCCAAATATGTGTGTGTAAAATCAGGTCATGCTTACCATACAAAATGCATTGTCATCGGAACTGAACCAACATTTAAATTTTAAACTTCATATGATAATATTTGAGAAGTTACCTCACTTCCTTATGGATCACCCAGAATTTTGTTAAAAAATGGACCAATCTGAAAGTATATTCTTTCAAAAAAAAAAAATGTTTTTTTTTTCAAATCGTTCATAAATGACGGAGTTCTGAGGTAACAAACATTAAAAAAAATACAACCGAATTGATAACCTCCTCCTTTTTTTGAAGTCGGTTAAAAAATAATAATTTAAGCCATAAAACCAATTCATATACTAGACGCTTAGAATGACAGCCACGGGAATAAAACTCACGGCGGCATGTTTTCAATCCTAGAAATTTTTAATTTGTTTGGGAGTGTTAGTGCACGAATACTAATGTATAATGGTATGCTTATTCAATGAAGGCGACTTTTACCACATATTACCGCATAAATGCATAAATCGGAGATCTGCCGCCCACGAATTGTCGCAACAGAAAACCACCGATTGTTGGTATTGGCATTCTAGTGGTTAATGCCTTAGGCGATATTTTTTTTTTGAAACTGAACAATTATGTTTAATGTTTGAATTCGAATAAATTTTTGAAACACGGCAAGTAGATTTGTGGGTCAACCTGAACAAAAAGAAAACCACTGCTTATTTACAACAATATTCTAGAATTACCTAAAATTGACGCTTTGCCCTGAAAAATGTATGCTTTTTAAAAACGGCATGATTCAGTAGTAACCTGTAAGGGAGCGGACTGACATTAAAATATATATAAGTGGGAATATTGAAGCTATGAGCGCTGTACTGACTTAAAATCAATTTACACGATGGCACTACCGGGTCAGCGCTGATTTGCTTTGAATTTGAAGTCAGTAACTGACTCAATGTAAATCAGCCTTATTACTTAGATAGTTTTAAATAGTTAACCTCTTTTGTCATAGATGTCAGTGGGCGTATTTAAAGACATTGTTTATGCCCATGCAAGTGCATGGTCGAATATTTTGTAACAGAATATTTATAACAAAAAAAACTCGTTTATTATTTTATTTTATTATGATATGACGAAACACGCATGCATAACGGATTTCACAAATAAAATTGTATTTTATATTGCACAGCAAATTGCCAGGGCGGAAATCTGTTATGTGAAATTTTGGAACTTTAGGCCTTTTGTCATATTTTTTTTCGCCGTTTGTCAAATCTCGACGTTTTTTTGACAATTTCTCATTTTTTTGTCAATTTGTCAATTTGTAATTTTTTTTTTCAATTTGTTAAACACATTTTTTCCGCCGTGAAAATCCACGGTAAATCGCCGTGTCTAGGTGCGGTCGGCAGTGTGGTATTATGGATCACTATGGAAGCTTGTCCACGAACACTGCGGAAAAACGGCACGGCACCGCCACCGTATACACCGTATTTATCCCTCGGCGAGCCGTGTTTATAAACGGCGAAATTTGTATCAGTGTTGTACGGTAATGTATGGCAACGGATGTTTTCACGGCGGACAATTATTTCGACCTTGAATGTTGTTTACAAAATTGATGTACCTAGTAGGACGTTGTACAGTGAAAAAACCGTGCAACTTGGGTTGTCGACTACAACGGGCGAGCCCGTCACCTCAGGAAGTTTTAACGATTAGTCGTTCTATCTCCCTGGAGTGAACGTAAAAAACTTGGGACAAAAACAGTCTTGGGGAGTCTGGAAGCTGTATTGTTTCCTATAGAGCGGGGGTGGTTGCGTACCTTACGGCGACTGCTCTTGAAATGACCATTGGCCATCCGATCCTGGGTAAGAGGCGGGCAAAGGACGCCATGGTCCGCGATAGATTCAGTATTCACCGTTTCACCGCTTCGTAAGGGAGAGGACCGCGCAAGCGACCTCGAACTCGGAACCAATTGAGAGACCGGAGAAATCTGGTCACAATTGGAAGTAAGGGCGCGAGTGTCGGGCCCGCCAGGTAATCATTACTGGCTATCTCGCGGTAAGGCGTTGGTCTCTTACGGGTTGTGGCGTAGCTTGACGGCGGATTGTTTTTTCCAGTCTTCTACGGTCACTCCAGGGAGATAGAACGACTAATCGTTAAAACTCCCTGTGGTGACGGGTTCACCCGTTGTAGTCGACAACCCAAGTTGTTAGTCAGAGTGCACAGTCGATTGGCTACGCCGCACGGTGCGCAGACCGTCCAGGAGCGCCAGGAAAAAACCGTGCAGTAGACAAGAGCTCACTTTTTTTTCTACGGCGCCTCTAACGAGCCGTACGGTGAAAAAAACGTGTCGTGGACAAGAGGCCTTATACGCCATGCAAAGACGACCCAGTGTTTCTAAGGCACGCTGTAATAATTTCAGTATAATTAATTCGGTGCTCTATCTTGGTAACAGGAAATTGGATCAGTTTAAAAATATTTACCCTAATAAATTGTGTTACTATGAGATCAGTATTTAAAACATAACGAATTAAGTAAAATAGAAGGACAATAAATTAAAAATATATCACAAAACAGCTCCATTTAGATAGAAATCGGTGCATCGTGTATTTAAGAAATATTTAATGCAAATGATAGGGGGCATTAGTTTTTATGTTCGACTTTAGACTAATATGAAAAATAAAAATGAAATTAAAACCTCAAAGATCAGACACGAAATTAAACTCTATAAAATCGGATTTACAATCAGAACCTCGCTTTGATATTCACAATTATGATTAACGTTTCGCTGAAGTGCTTTTCTCCGAACTGTTCAGTGCCCTTCGCTTGACTACAAGATACATCCTCGGCAACATAAATCCCTTACATTTTTGCCTAATGCTTCTTGATCAGTGCGCGCCCGAATTCATTCTGATAAGGTTAGTCGATTGATAGAAAATGTGCGCTCGAGCTTATAGCATTTTTTACTCTTTACGGGGGGACGGGACGTGTATGCTGTATGTATGATATCGAATGCTATCGCATACATCTTGTTATTATGTAGCACGCCCCCGCGTGCACATAAAGCCTACATACCTTCTCGCCCCCGTGGGGTATTGATGTCGTGCCGAGTCATATTTCGTGAGGCGTCGTCTTCTTTTAATATAGTTAAGGGAATATTGGAATAGCCGACATAGATGCGGGATAAAACGAAAGGGGATTGAGTTGAGACCTATTTAGGTTAGCACGTTTTTTATGGGTAAAGATCTGTTGATCCGGACCGAGTATATGCAAAGAATATCAGTTGTAGTTATATATAGATATGTTAATTCATTTTATTGATGTTCAGTGAGCATAAAGACACGTATTCGCTGTACAACAAAGTTGCGCAATATCCACGTATATGTTTCCATCATCAGTGTTTTAGTTTCTGCGGCCGCACCAGTCAGAAGAAAAAAAATGCTAAGTGATCTTTAAATGTAAGATAGTTTATTTATTAATGTTATTCCCACTATCGAAAACGGATTTCGACAGAAGTCTTTTCTCTCTCTTTGAATTGCGACCGTCAAATAGTAATTTTATGAGAATTACTAGCTGCGCCCAGCGGTTTCACCCGCGTGGTGATGGAAAATTGTGATAATGATGATAGAAAACCATACCTACATATTTATAAATTATAGCCTATGTGTTATTCTGATGTGTTAGCTATATTATTGTAAAGTTTCATCAAAATCCATTCAGTAGTTTTTGCGTGAAAGAGTAACAAACATCCATACATACATATAAACTTTCGCGTTTATAATATTAGTAGGATAGTAGGATAGAATTTAAATTTCGAATGTCAATTTCTTAGATTTTTTTCCTACTTACCTGACAGTTATCGTTATATTTTATATAATTCACACTATATCTTTATAAATTAAAGCCTGTGTTATTCTGATGTGTTAATGGAAAGTTTCATCAAAATCCATTCAGTAGTTTTTGCGGGAAAGAGTAACAAACATCCATACATATATACAAACTTTCGCGTTTATAATATTAGTAGGATTAAGGCGATAGACATATCATGCCAAGCGTCATTTAGTTTTTTTTCGTCTTTTTAATTGTTTATTTGAAACGTTTATATTAACTCGAATACTATATAGTTCGACCGTACTACAATCATAAACATTGCGGTGGGGAGGTGGGTGGGGGGGGGGGGGGGGGGAGGACTGACATCAAAATATATAGCAGGAATACCGAAGTCAACACTGACGCGATAGCGCTGTACGGACTTGAAATCAATTTACACGATGGCAGTACCGGGTCAGCGCTGACTTGTTTCGAGTTCGAAGTCAAAAAATGAATCGATGTAAATGACTTTTAATCTACACTTATATTGCACATACCTGATGGACAATTCGAGTTTGTTTATCCGTCGGATTTGTACTTTCATTCGGGATTCATTAGGGTTGGAAATAAAACTACCATATAATGTCAGAATAAGTGCGTTTTAGGATATGTATACGGAATTTGTAGACCGATGGCGCGATGAATGAATCTGACAACCCCACCGTCGCTATTTGATTAATGTTACCGTGTTTAGTGCTCTAATGGTGTATGACGTCACATACGGCAGGCGGACAAAGCTGAACAGAGATTTTTTGTCAATTTCAGGCCATGCGAGCTTTTACGAAAGCTACAGAATGAAATGACTCAGATATACAGAAAAAATGGCGAGGTTCGATTTTCGGAGTTGTACTTCGGTTAAAACACAGCGATTTTCAATGAGTTTAAAATCATTTCACGAATCATGACACGATTTTTGCCTGATGCATTTCACAAAACATTTCCCATTAAAGCATGTGCCACTAATATTTGTATTAATATATACTTATTTACCTGTATTTATATTAATTTTAAAACAATACCATGGCTGATATAAGCACTAGCGTATGTGTACTACTGTCGTCCAATAAGTGCCGGGAGTTGTTCCAAGGCAGCGAGCTCACTAGTTTTGAATGTACATAAATTCGGCAAGTTAAAAAAACATTCATAGTGCCTTAACCATAAAAATAACTCATAACTAATAATAACTATGAAATCGATGACTACCGCGGTTGTTTGACATTATAAATAAGACAAAAACGAATTTACCGCGTGAAATTTGTAGCACCCGTTGTTTCGGCGAAGTTGCAACATCGCCGAAATATCTGGTCCTACAAAATTCATGAGGTAAATTCGTTTTTTATGTTATTTATAATAATAACTACAATCCGCAAAATAGACAATTGAGTTAATTTAAAATAAAATGCTAACCCTCCAACCGCGGGCGATTTTCCTATCGATTTGGTCTATATTCTACGATACAGGTCGTAAGTCCGTTCCCGTTAACCCTGCAACTCGAGAACGTTGAAAATGCGACTCTCGATGTTACAGAGCAACAGAAAAAGATTCAACGGGCAAATAGCGGAAATACAGAATTTATATGCAACCCGATAATAGCGTACAGAATCGTATGGAAAGAGCAGAACGCTCAGAGAGCATCTCTCGCGATTGGAGGGTTAAAAAATATTAAATTGAATAATAAGAATTGACAAAGATAATATTTAATATTAGAAACCTTCTGGAAATATCAATTGGTGGATTGCAGTTTGTGTACGTATAGCTTCTTGTATTCTTAATATTTTGTAAGCGATAGCATTTGTAAATTTGCCCCTAGGCAGTAGTTACCACACTAATACGGCGAATGGTGGAACTACAATATATAGTATAACACATTCGATAAAAACGATACTTCGATATCGTACCGTACTAATTTTAGCGCGTCGTCAAGTCATAATTTCACTTGAATTATAGTACCTTTCAAATGAACGAATGAATTTACAGCGAAATTACCTAAAGTGACACAAATAGGACTTTACGTGTCGACTGGCAGTGATTATAATTTATAGACTGACCGAGATGAATGTCGTGCTGAAAATTAGGCCGTAAAATGTGTAAAACGCCGCCGCGATAATTAGAGAGTGATGACAATGCCCGTCGTGTTGTCTTTTGTAATTATGGTTTGACGACCTGTCGGGTACCTCGCCAAATTCTATGAAGAAAAGAAATGAGGGCGGAGGGTATGGAAAGGGACGAGTGAAATGTCAGGTTCAGAATTTTCTTTTTTGATTAATATCACTGGAGCTGGTGGTTAGAGGGGGGGGGAGTGGGAGGGGGGGGGGGGAGGCTGAGATCAATGGTATTGTTAATCCTTTGTCGCTCCCGATCTTTCTGTGTTTCGTGTTTTTTTTTTCTTCACCGAATGTCGTTTCGGTTTTCTTTGATATCCTGCTGTTTTGTATTCTGAGTCACTTGCTGCTTGGTTTTTACAGCACCTAAATATACTTTCGTTTTACTAGCCTAATAGTTCAAGAGGCAGCGACAAAATCCTAGCGTCATTTTAATCCCCGTGGCCCCCCGTAACCCCCGTGGTCCCATACGCTGTGTCAGTATTACTCCATACATGTCACAAAAATGAATTCCATTATATTACGCGGCACTTTAGACCGATGCGTAATAGTTATCGAAAAATACGTACTGGCGTTTGCACACGCATTACATTCTGACCGTTTGTTTCAATTTATGTATTGCATACACTGTCTACTGATGAATGTTCATCTTTTCCAAAACACTTTAAGGGTACTAATTAAAATTACAACTTTCCTAGTACGCGAACGCCAGTTGTCCTGGAGTTTGGCCTGCTGACTCTGCCCCGGCATTCTATGTCCAAAATACTGTCTGATCTGAAACTATCAGGTTTTACATAACTCTTGCATTTTTTTGTCGCTGCCTCGCCAACTACAACATTCTCTCATATTGTGTGTCGAAATATTTATATCAATCGTTTAAATTGTGGCAACGAACATTGTTAAAAATGAAAGATAAAAAAAAGAAAATTATTAAATTATTTTATTATAACTTCTCAAGTAGGGCGTCTTTAGGATATTTTAATAATAACATAAGACAAAGAAAATGATTGAAATTCGAAAATTTGACATAACATTGCGATAAAATAGAAGGTCGGCGATGGGCAACAAAGCTAGTAGATAGTAAAAGGAGAGTGTGGGTGTTTTAAGGCATCATAAATTAGTGACCAAGAGTAAAAGAGACGGACAAAATTATTGCTTGTTACGTTATCGCATTCTTCCACAACACCCCGGGCCGTCACTTTCAGACGAGTGGATTGAAATTGCCGCTTATAGTACGCGAAACCCACATTTTCACACTCACTTCACGTAAAATCACGTACATTAACCCTTGGCCAGGCGAGGCGTACCCTGACGAGGGTAGAGCGGCAGAGGAGCCGAGTCAATTTCGAAAAATAACAGGGTGCGCACCACGGCTACGCTGATCCACTCTCTGCGCACAGTAGACTACTAAGGCGGATCAAAAATGAAACAGAATGATTTTAATTGTACTCTTTGTGGTGGTGAACGGTTTCGTGCAGCTTGGGGAACAAGATATACTTTGTTCTCGGAACTCACGATTCAGCGCCTATTCAGAAGCCTCCTCGTGTGGAAGCCCTACCCCGGGTAAGACTCCCGGTCTCAGGCCTCAAAAGCTGGTGGACCGGTTTCTCCCGGCGGGATTGCATCCCGGCGTCACTGGACGGTTTTGCGCACCGGTCGGCGAAGACAATCGGTGGTGCAATCTGATTAATTGCTGAAGGGGTCTGGAGACTATGGAAATACACTGTCTCCTAAGCAGCCGAGGTGGATGTTGACCTGTTGTTATGCCACTCTTGAAATAACCTTGGGCCACTCGATCCCGTGTGGCACTACGGGCAAATAACGCCCAGGTCCGCGATAAATTCAAACTGAATTACCGCTGTAATACAACAGGTAGAGGTTGCGTAAGCGACTTCGGACCTGTTACCAGTCGGGAGGACGGGGGTATTCTGACTGTTAATTCCAGACGGAGATATCCTGCCAAAACTGGTAGTTAGGGAGTGAGGCTGCCCGCTGGTTAACTTTCCCGGTGCCTCGCGTAAGGCGTTGGACTCTAACGGGTTGCTGGTGAACTAATAGACAGTAGATTGTCTTGTTGGATGTTGACCTGTTGTTATGCCACTCTTGAAATAACCTTGGGCCACTCGATCCCGTGTGGCACTACGGGCAAATAACGCCCAGGTCCGCGATAAATTCAAACTGAATTGCCGCTGTAATACAACAGGTAGAGGTCGCGTAAGTGACTTCGGACCTGTAACCAGTCGGAAGGCAGGAGGTATCCTAAAGGTTAATTCTAGACGGAGATATCCTTCCAAACTGGTAGTCAGGGGGCGAGGCTGACCTTTCCCGGTGCCTCGCCATAAGGCGTTGGCCTCTGACGGGCAGGTGGCGGAGCTAGACGGTGGATTGTTTTGTCCTAAGTCTTCTGCGCTCACCTCACGGGAGACAGAACGATAAATTTCGTTAAAACTTCCTGAAGTGACGGGTTCGCCCTTTGTAGTTGACAGCTCTAGTTGTACTCTTTGTGAGTAAGACCATTTATTATATAATGGTATTGACCGTACTGTATCGTCCCTAATCGCCCCTGTGGGTGCGTGCCTTTCACAGGATCGCCGGTCGTCGAGGTCTCCGACGGCGCCCCTGCCGTTTGCTGTCCGTTTTTTTTTCTATTTTTTTCGACACGCCGCATGGAGCATAACTCCCACCGCCTTATCATTGTAATGAAAATAATATATTATACTATATAAATAATGAAATATGTTACCGCTTAGTTGCCTAGTTTAGTTTAGTAATTTAGTAATAATTGTAAACATTTTAAAGTTTAAATAAACGGTTTACGGGGTGCCGGCGGGGGCTGAAATCGCCCGTAAATATTAAATGTACTCTTTGTGAGTAAGACCATTTATTATATAATGGTATTGCATTGCTCAACTGCATAATTAGGCGGTATCGACTACAACGAGCGAACCCGTCATCCCAGGCTGGTATAACGATATGTGATCGTTTTTTTCAGCCGTGGGATTAGCGTAGAAGACCTAGAGTCTAAGTCTTCTTTCTTTCATAATAAATAATAAAGAAAATTTCGAAACAAAATCCATTTTTAGTTGTAATTCACTCCCTCCGCCCCCCCGTGAAAATTATTTTATTTTTCTGGCCCCTCGTGGAAAAAGATTGCCCACCACTGACTTAGACAATGACAATCCACTATCTAGCACCGCCAACTAGCCCACGAGAGATCATGCAACCATATAAACAATAATAAAATAGTAAGTGCTACGATTTAAGTTGGTTTGTTATTATATTATTATTGTATACCGTATAGGCGTGTATAGAGCGCCATCTACAGTGCGCCGCTATTCTGTTATACCACGAAAGTCACCATACTGAACATTATGAGGAATCCTTAAAAGCCCACAAGTTAATGTCATTGGAGAGCCGTAGAGTCTTGATCGATGCCGTATTCTTGCATGGGTTGGTAAATAATTCCATCGATGCGAACGCGATTTTGGAGCGCATTGAATTTTACGATCCTCCCCGCCCTGTTCGATCGCATCGACTATTTCATCTCCCTGTGGTGAAAACCAACGCATCTCAAAATGCATTTCTATACAGAGCGTGTCATAGATATAATACAGACTTTTTAAGTGTGGATATATTACACTCATCAAAAACCTCTTATAAGAACTCAATAAAAAAAATCTAGTCTATCTAGATGATCACAAAACATTTATACATATTATGGGCTCGATTGCGTTTCTTCGTGAACTAAAATCGGAAATTAGTCCGTGTGAACGAGACAGGGCAATACGCTAGAGCGAAGTGTGAGATGACCGGTTGTCACTTTTTGCATTAAAACTGCCCGCCAAGGTCAAATCTTACACCGCACGAATGCTCGAATTTATTCGGACGAGTATAAGTTCGGCAGGTAGTATTTATCGACGATCGTTCGTTTCATATACCGCTCTAACGTATTGCTCTGTCTCGTTCGCTTGGACTAATTTTAGTTTTAGTTCACAAAGAAACGCAATCGGGCCCTATATTTCATTTAATTTAGTTCAAGGACATAATTTTATCTCAAGTATATTCTTTATAATACCTATATATCATACCTAAAATTAAATATAAATATATTTATATACATACATAATATATTTTTATCTATTTTGTCTCTTCCTTTCACCTCACTTCCCATCCTGATTCCCCCCATTCTAAAGCGGAAACAATATAAACTTATATTGCGTTCATTTTGTATACTTTATATTCGGAATCACATTAATGGATTTTTGTCACTTTTAAATAGGTTTTTATTGCATTGTATGTAGTTCTGTTTGGTTGCAGAATAAAATAAAATAAAATAAAATAGAGATTAAACAAATTTTGGAACTATGAGTCCCATCTACATTGTGGCTAAAACTCTTGCTGACGTCAATTTCGATATCTTCAGCAGGCTTTGAATTAAAAATGCTAGTGTTCATTTTGTATACTTTATATTCGGAATCACATTAATGGATTTTTGTCACTTTTAAATAGGTTTTTATTGCATTGTATGTAGTTCTGTTTGGTTCCAGAATAAAATAAAATAAAATAAAATAGAGATTAAACAAATTTTGGAACTATGAGTCCCATCTACATTGTGGCTAAAACTCTTGCTGACGTCAATTTCGATATCTTCAGCAGGCTTTGAATTAAAAATGCTACTATCTCAAAATGTAATACTTCACAACTCTGTGAGCACTAAACCGCGAGCGTTCTGATCTGATTCTGATAAATACTTTTAAACTGTGAATTGAGTTCAGGTTGTGAGGTATTGTCACAGTGTGCGCCGGCCTCGGGCCTTCTAATGTGAAAATTCAATTTCTTCGTCAAGGAAAATTGACACGCCCGACGAGACGATGGCCGAGAGGTTGGGATTACCTCAGCAGGAGAAACAATTAACCAAAATGATTTCCTTCCACTTAATAGGGAGCCACGTATAGTGCCCGCGGCGTTATTACTCTGATTTAATTTGGCAACGGCGTCGCATCGGAGGAAATAGCGGCTATCGCTTCCTCATCTTGAAAGTTATAACAGCAACACAAAAAGTATATAGGGTCGGTCAAAGGCACGGTCAACACCCATCCGGCGGATTACACGCAGAAGTGAGAGCCAGGTAGGACGCTAGCTTGCGGGCCAGTCTCCCCTAGGAGTCAGCCTACGGGCACTCCTGGACGCTTTGCGCACCGTGCGACGCCAGCCAATCGATTGGGCACTCCGACTAACAGCCGGGGGAGTATGGGAACAGTAATGTTTTCTATAGAGCGGGGGTGGTTTTTAACCTTATGGCAACTGCTCTTTGAAAAACCATTCGGCCACCCGATCCTGGGTGAATAAGCCGGGCAAAGGATGCCGTGGTCCGCGATAGATTCGGTGTACACCATATCACCGCTTTATAAGGGAGAGGACCGCGCAAGCGACCTCGGTCCTGTAACCAGTCGGAAGGCAGGAGGTAACCTGAAGGTTAATTCCAGACGGAGATATCCTTCCAAACTGGTAGTCAGGGGGCGAGGCTGCCCGCTGGTACCTTTCCCGGTGCCTCGCCGTAAAACGTTGGCCTCTGACGGGCAGGTGGAGCAACTAGATTGTGGATTGTTTTTCGTCCCAAGTCTTCTGCGCTCATCTCACGGGGGACAGAACGATCTAATATCGTTAAAACTCCCTGAGGTGATAGATTTCCCCGTTGTAGTTGACAAATCCAAGTGGGGTGACGGGTTCGCCCACTGACAATACTCTCGTGTTGATTTCATAGAATGAAACGACAATATTTATATAAACTGAGAGTTCCGACAATTCGGGTTGCGATATTTTCATAAATGGCTTCAGTAGCCAAACGCAAGTGCAAACACACACGCTAACGAAGCTGTATCAGGCACTAACGAAGCTTCGAGGGACAGTTATCCAATCCCGCACCTACAATTGCGAAACAGCCATGTCATCATCAAAACAAGTAAATGTAACAAGTAATTGCCATATTTATTTTGCCTTTCTGGTAATTCTGTCCTACCGTCTGACACAAACAATTTAGTATAAAAATGAGTAGGTATTAGTCGGAGCGACTAACGTGAGATTTCCGTGAAAATACAAAAAAACAAAAAATCGGTTGGGCCACCTCAAGACTCTCCCCGCAATTAAGACAGCCCCCCCCCCCCACTCCCCGGCGCCAACCTCAACCCCCCTCCCACCGCACGTCAATACCACCTTAGTAGTATTTTCGTACTATATTTGTAGTATTTTCTGTGGTAATAAAGTGATCTTTTTACACGACTGCCCAACAAAAAAGGAGTGTCATGTGTTCAATGTCGAAACATAATTATTTCACTATAACTTCTAAACGCTTGAACCGATTTTGAAGTGTATGGTATTGTTAGAATCGGCTGTTATAAAGTACCTTAACTGTCCAAATATCAATTAAGTAGTTGTCTAAATGTCCAAGTATCAATAAATTAACATAAATATATCGTGTTTAGTGTCAAATGAAAGGTCTGTTTGAGTACATTACGGAAATATAAATGTTCTTATAGCATATGGATAAATAGATAAACCACAAACATTTCATAACAAAACCGTAATAAAAATAATTATAAATAGAATAGTTCACATCTGTAGCGGCAGTCGTGTTTTTTATTCCTTTTAATATATGTACTTGTCAATATTTGAGATACTCAAACCAAAATTTAACAATGTGTTTTCGACCCCACAAAGCACCTGTGTACCGAATTTCATGTATTTAAGTCCAATATTTCGGGTTTGAAGTTTGACGAACGCGCCCCCTGGTAGATCGATTTCAATCACAAACCACAACCTTTTTACCTCTTGCCATGACCAAATGATGCCTGCATGCCGCATTTCAACTCAATCGGATGAAGCGTTTGGGCGCTATCGTGGAGGAATACACAGACACACAGAAGTGCATTGACAATATTTTCCCTCTGCCGGGAAAGTAAAAATGCTTAAAGGCTAACGTTTTATATTTCTCAACCCACGCTACAAACAATGAGACGCTTTTTTCAAGACCGCTCCGCGCGCATTGTCTCGTCGTTTCATTACCCAACTAAGTCCCCTCAAGGAGAACTCTTAAGTTCCGACAAGGGAGGGCCGTTGGGCAGTACGGGGGGCGGGGAGATTTTGGATGGTTTGTTTTTAACCTGGTTCTGACGAACGCTGCCCTCCACAAGTATACCGAGTTAGAACAGTAAACGCACTCTCGAGTGGCAAGGCGTTGCAAGGGTAGGGTGCGAGGGAAGTGAGCAGAAGGATATGTAAAGCCAAACGCATGTGGTTGGCGTTACGCGGATGGGGGTTGGCAAATTTCTCGAACGTTTGAATATCTGCGTTGCTCGACGGGAAGAAAACATGTCGGCCATATGACGACGCGCTTGCCCGCTTGCTTCTGCGAATTTTGCGCCACAGTCGGCACGGATGACGCATGTGCTACAATGTCTAGTAATCGCATCACGATTTGTGTTAGCCCTTAGGAGTCGTGACGTCGCACGCTTCGATTTCAATGTTGTTCTAAGCGAACTGTCTGTTTACTGTGGTTTTGGTGTTGCTAATAATTTTTGAATAACACTCATTATTGGTATCAAACTTAAAGATGTTTTCGTGTCAAAAATATGTAACATCCGCCCTGCACGAACTTCGGCAGATGTAGCGAGCAGAAAAGAGCTGTATGTGACAGGCAAACGAACGACAAACGAACACTTACACTGAGAAGAATATTGGATTTCTTCCAACAATGTCGTTTTGTTAATACCGCTTTGTACAGACTAATAATATTTCAATCAAGTTTGTTGGATTGCAAGGAATTTTGTTGAAACTTTATTACTCGATTATAAGTTTCACTATGCTCCGTACGGGTAATACGAAAATAACCGTATAATATAGCTTCAACGTGATTCTTGTAACCGACTATAACCTTGCGTATGTAATAACATGCTGTCATGGTAAAAGTAAGATCTTATTGTTCGCCTGTCAACAGCCCTTGACATGGTAACAACACCGTCATGCGTCATGTTATGTTAGTTGCTAAATCGTTACAATAGAGTTTGAAGAGGAGAGGTCCTAATGTTGAGCCCTGAGGCACACCGATGTTTACTATTTCACAACTCGATTGCTCACCCTTTTCCTCAATTCCATCAATTATTTTAATCTCCACCACTTGCTGCCTGTTTTGTGGGTACGATTTAATGAGTGAATTGGCCACTCCTCTAATTCCATAATGGTTTAGCTTGTCTACCAGGGTATTGATGTTTATACAGTCGAATGCTTTGCTTAGATCGCAGAACTTTTATACACTTTTTTTATACACTGTTAGCTTAGATCGCAGAACTTTTTATACACTTTTTTTATAATTTGAAATGTAATTTCATTTGTAGAAATACTATTTTTTGTAATTTTGTAATGTTATTTTATATATAATATTTTTTTGTAATGTAATTTCTATACCCAGATCGGGTTTATGAAAATAAATTTTTCTTATTTCTTATTTCATGTTGATACATACGTACGGACCACAGTACATGTTATATATGTAATCCCTTTTGAAACATGCGTATTTCCGTGTAGTGTGAGTGATAGCGTGTCTTTTGTTTGTTAAAAAAACGTTTATGCGGGTCATTTTTTTTGGGAATTCAAACCATGCGCAAGGTACGAATACTTGAAGGTCGACGTCAGTTCGAAATTCGTTAACTATATATAGAACGCCTCGTATTTCAGATCCACTTCAAAAATACATAGTCGGGAATTCGGGTATTATTATTTCTATGCATAAATGCTTAATTAGTAGTTTACGAAGAGAGCGCGCTTTGCCAGGCACTTCTCATCATCATCATCATCATCATCATTTATTCATTCCATAAAAGCATTTCACAATACTGAGGAACATGTCAACTTTTACAATCATAATTTACCGGATGATAAAACCGCTTTGATTAATTAAAAGGAAAAAAATAATTGTAATCAGAGGTGATTACTTAAAAATAGTCAAATTTACAAAATAATCAATAATCAAACAAATAATAATCAATACCATAAAAAGAAAAATTCTGAAACATGCGTAATTAAAAACAATGTCAATAAAATCTAAAACTTAGTTCGAAAGTATAGTCATAATATGGATATTTATAATCAAGCAATTGTGGACGCAATATCATAAAAGTCGTCCAGTTTGTAAAGGGCATGTTTGACTAACTGATTTTTCAAGCAGATTTTATATGCTGCCATCTCAAGTCTTTTCGTTGATGATGGCAAAGCATTGAACAATTTAAAACTTATATATAAAAATGTTTTTTGATATTTAGTCAAGCGTACTTTAGGCAATAACACATTGTTCTTATGTCGCGTATTATGGCTATGCCGAGTGGAGTGAAGCTCGCAATTTAAAATATTCTCTTTGGCGTATAAAAGGCACTGATATCAGTGGCGGTCTCTTCATATAAGCCGAAAAGCCGGGCTTGCCTATTCTTCGTAATTAACAATTAAATAAATTAATAACACAATTCGTAAAAAAAAAACAATTAAATAAATTAATTTGCTATCTAACGAGTGCTATCTAGCGGACGGAGCTCGCTCCACGAGACGAAATTCGTTATGGCCGCGGCGTCGATAAAGCAGCGTGCGATTGCAGCTGTGTACCGACGTGTCCTCTCGCTCGCTCGCACATGTGGGCTTTCAATGTGGCTTTCAAAATCAGTGTACCTCTCGCTCTAACCAGTGGCAAATTACGCAAAACAATTATAAGTATATAGAGGATTTTACTATGGAAACCAAAGCCGTGCTTGCCCATGAAGGTGACAGCGAACGTGTCAAATGTCGCAACGTGAGACGATGAGCGCGAACTTCACTTGACTGTAGTTAGTGTAGGTTTGTGCGACTGACATCACGGTATTTTTTATTGTGTAATTTTAATTCAGTTGTGGTTTTTAGTGCCTGATAAACAATGGAGGAAATTGTCCCTTGTGGTGAGTTATGTGTTATTATTTATTATTATTTATTCCGTAGCCGGCGATTGGGGAGGGGGTCGCCCTCGCAGCCAATACGCTGCTGTCGGTGCCGCTGGATCTCGTACTCCATTCACGATTCGCTTCCATTCTTGACGATTTTTTGCCACGTCTCGAGCATCCCTAGCCGACAATCGTTGATTTTTAAGGTCGCCTTTGATGGTATTTAGCCAGGTTTTCTTCGGTGCCGATCGCTGAATTCTCCATTCTGTCGGACGGTCTCGCCAAAGAAGTTTACGTGGCAAGCGATTGTCGTTCATTCGGCAAACATGGCCGAACCATCGTAGTCGACGTTTTTGTACTTCTTCTTCGATCGTTGTTACTAGATCGCATCTTTCTCTAATGGTCTCGTTTCGAATTCGGTCGCGGAGTGAGACACCGAGAATCTGCCTCAAGCATCGCATTTGGAAGACTTCGAACTTTTTGAGGTCCGATTGTAGTAACGTCCACGTTTCCGATCCATAAAGAAGAATGGGAAGAACCAACGTTCGGTATAGTCGTACTTTGGTTTTGATGGTAATATTCATTCGCTTCCATATGCACCACTTGAGCGAGGCGAATGTTGCTGTTGCCTGACCGATCCGGCTATGGACATCGGCCGTCGAAGCCACTTTCTTTTCCGTAACCAACGATCCTAAATACTTGAATTGTGGGACCTGTTCGATTTGGGTTCCATCGAGGTAAACGCTGGCCTTCGAACCGTCCGTAGTGAGCACTTTGGTCTTATCCGTATTGATTTTCAATCCATATGATTGAGCAATTCCGGATATGTCGTATAAAATGTCCGTTGCTTCGGCATCAGTGTCGGCGAAAACGGCGCTATCATCAGCGAACATCAAATCGGTTATGAAGTTTGATTCGTCGTATCTAACTCCGCGTCGACCGTCGAATGCTCTCCGCATAATCGCGTCGATCACCACGTTAAAAAGTAGCGGCGATGCGACGTCTCCTTGTCGAACACCAGTTTGAATCGGGAATTCCTCAGACAAATCGTTACGGATTCGAACGCTGCTGGTTAAGCCATCGTACGATGATTGGAGAAGTTTAATGATTTTTGGTGGCACGTGTTCTGTCTCCAAGGCACTCCTCCATAAGCTGTTCCAATCGATGCAATCGAAGGCGGATTTAAAGTCTATGAAGACGACGATTGTTCGTTTGCCGCACCGTATTCTTTCTTCCATTAGCTGACGAAGAGCGAATATCTGATCAATGCATCCTCGATATGGTCTAAATCCTGCTTGCTCCTCTCGGCTCGTTTGTTCTCGATGTTTTTGTAGCCTCGACTGTATGATTTTTGTAAATACTTTGCCGACTATTGAAAGAAGGCTAATACCGCGATAATTCTTGCATTCTCTGCTATCGCCTTTCTTTAAAATTGGCACAACGATGGCTTTCTTCCATGCCGACGGAATACGATCCGATTGCCAAATATGCGTTAGGAGAACATGTAGTTGTTGTAATAGAATGTCACCTCCGGCTTTGATCATCTCGGCGGTAACTTGATCTGGACCCGGCGCTTTACCATTTTTCAGCGATTTTATTGCCGTTTTCACTTCGTTTATTGTTGGTTCGTTATCGGAAAACGGATTCGCCGGCTGATTGATAATCGGCGGTTGCGGTGCTGGACCTTGAGGCGGATCGTGATTGTGCAGCTGATTAAAGAATTCCCTCCACCGCTGCAGGCGCTCGTGGGGGGAGATCACGAAAGTTCCATCCGATTTCTTGATGTTGTCGTTCGTTGATGTTGTTTTCCCGCCTAACCGTCGGATTGTTTGGTATAGCGTCCGGTATTCGTGCCTCGATGCTGCTTCTTCCAATTCGGCTGCAACGTTATTCCAATGCGCTTCTCGTTCCGATTTCATTCTTTGTCGGACTTCTTTGTTCAATAATCGGTATTTTTCGAAATTGACGTGTTTCATCCGTTTTCGTTGGTCGACGAGGTCTAAACAGTCGTCCGAAATCCATTGCTGCGTCCGTCGACGGATGGGTGGGCACAGCTCCGTTGCACACTTCACAAGGGACTCCGATAATTGCATTTCTTCAAAGTCGATATCGTCTGATATTACGAGCGTTGCGAATTTGTTGGATAGCGCGATTTGAAATTTCTGTCCAATGGCTGGGTCCTGTAGACATGCCCAGTTTCTCTTGGTTGGTGGTGGCGCTTTTTTCTTCGCTCGTTGTAGTCGCATTTGTAATTTCGCTCGAACGAGATAGTGATCCGATCCGCAATCGGGTCCACGCATCGCCCGTACGTCTTTGACTGTTGATCGAAATCTCGAATTGATTAAAATGTAGTCCAACATTGCTGAATCTTTACCGGACGGATTTCGCCACGTTAGTTGATGTTTGCGGGGATGACGAAATATGCTGTTTCCGACGATCATGTTGTTCGACAATGCGAATGATAACAGGCGTAGTCCATTGTCGTTAATTTCGCCGTGTCCAAATCTTCCCATCGTTTCTTCCCAACCCGTCCGATCTACACCCGTATGTGCATTAAAGTCGCCCGCTAGTATAATTAATTCGGTTCGGGGTATCGTATCCAGCGTGTGTTGAAGCTGGTAGTAGAATTCATCTTTGTTCGTATCCGGGCTCATCTCGGTTGGCGCGTAAACGGAAACGATATGGGTCTTGATTGTTCCATCGATGGTGATAACTGCTAAGCGCTCGGATATCGGTTGAAACGCAATAACGCTGCCGGCAGCTCGGCGATCGACCATGAAGCCGACCCCGGCCTCTCGTTTGTCGCCTCCGGAATAAAATAGCGTCATCGTCTCGTCGATTGTTGGCGGATCAATTGTCATTGTTCCCGATCCCGTGAGTCGTAATTCCGATAATGCGGCGATCGATATTTTGCATTTCGCTAATTCCATTGCTATGATTTCCTTTTGGCCGACGTGATGCCCCGTTCGCACATTCCATGCGGCGATTCGAATGTCCGATTTCGGTGTAAAATATTTGGGTTTTCGGCCAGTTGCCAACTTCTCACCAGCATCCCTGGTCCCCGGAGCTGGCGCATCGGCTGCCTCAGATGCGGTAGCATTATTTCGTGAATGATTAATTGTACTATCCATTGGTTTCTTGCCTGGTTTCTTCGGTTACCCGATTCTGGTCGACGCGGCAGGCCAACCACCCTCCTCCTTTCGCACCCTGGACTTGGGACCAGACGTTATGTGTACGACTTCTAATCGGCGAAGACAAAGTAAAATCTTTGAGTTTTGAGCAAAAGTTCTTTGCATCATTTTACTCAGACGTAATAAACTCATTTTTGAAAAAAGATAGACGCTTCGATTTAGAATATAAATAAGCTAGTTAAAGCTATGTACCTAGCGCCTAATTACTTTTTGTTCCCTTTTTTTATAAAAAAGTCTTACAGCTCATACAAGCAAGGGTCAACTTCTTAACTCGATGTCACCCGCTCAAGCAAATAAAACGGTTTTTCTTAAAGCCACCGGAGGTATTCGACTGCTGATAAGTGTATGTTAAATTCTGTCTAGCAGTAGTATGCCTTCAGTGTGCTTTATTGAATCTACGACACAAGCAGTAAATTTCAAATTGAAGATTGAAGAGGAAAGAGGTACTACTTTTTGTTACTATAAAAAAACACAAAAAGGTATGTCGGGCTTGCCCCATTCACCAACCCCGGGCACGCCACTGACTGATATATGTACATAGACGACATGGTAAGGATACCAGCTTTAATAAAAAAAGGGGCGCAATGTGTTTCTCTGCTTACACCAAAAATTGTCCTAACGGCTTGCTTTTGTAGCACAAAAATGCGATGGGTATCGGTTGCATTACCCCATAGTAGTATCGCATAAGACATCTTTGAATGGAAGCAGGAGTGATACACACTGATCGCTGCACGTTCGCCAGCCAGAAATTTCACCTTTCTTATAGCATAGACTGCCGATGACAAAGTTGCACACAAATTATCGATATGTTGATTCCAGTTTAAATTTTCATCCAAAGTGATCCCTAAGAATTTAGTATTTCGGACAATATTTATATTTTCTGATTCCATTTTAATCGTAATATTTTTGTCACTCTTTTTAGTAGTTGAAAATTTCATCGCTACCGTTTTTGATGGGTTTATGAAAAGTTGATTTTTTTCAAACCAAGTGTTAGCCACAAGAAGCTGCTCGTTTATCAGCTTTTCCAAGACCTGGGTGTTTTTATTTTCAAAAAAGAAGCTGGTGTCATCGGCGTATAGAAGCGTCTTTACTGGCGGCGTAATTGTCCTATCGATATCATTAATAAAAATAATAAATAGTAGTGGTCCAAGTATAGAGCCCTGAGGTACCCCGCGTGAAATTAATTTTGGCAATGACTTAGCATTGTTTATTTCCACAATTTGGTATCTCCTATTTAGATATGATGTGATCAGGCTATGAGCTCTACCGCGGATACCATACCTCTCTAGTTTATCTAGAAGAATCTGGTGATTCACACAGTCGAAGGCCTTCGATAGATCGCAAAAAACGGCTATGGGGTTTTGAGATGTGTCAAGTGATTCTAAAATTTGCTTTACTAACTCGCTAATTGCCATAGTGGTCGACTTATGCTTTCTGAAGCCGAATTGATTTCTTATAATAACATTAAAAGTATCTAAAAAAGTATTTATTCTATTAAATATAATTTTCTCAAAGACCTTTGAGAAACACGGCAACAAAGATATAGGGCGAAAGTTATTTATATCTGTTTTACTGCCTTTTTTAAATATCGGCAAAAATCGGCTTCTCAAATATAAAGTAGCACGATTGATTCTACAGTGTTTTTAACACGCTTTTATTAGGTCGACCTGTATGTAACTATGTAATGTTATGTTTCAAGGTCTGATGATGTGGTTTTTAAGTGCATTTATAAAAGCGTGTTTTTAGTGTTTTTTTAAAAAATATTAATTTATTATTGATCACAATGTTTTTAAAAAATGTGGAGTTTCTAATTTTACCAGTGTTTCTCAAGCTGGACTGTAATAATTAGGCCCCCACGGGAGAAAGTACCTTCTTCCATCTATAGAAACACAACGCAAATAACGAATCCACTTCGCTCCAATTTTCCGCGTATCCGAGATACGCGATCTGAACGAGTCCCAATCAATCGTTTCCTCAGCCGCACTAAAAGGAAATTTAATTAGGGTTAATTGGAGAGGAGTAATTTGTATCGCGGATTGTATGTAATTAAGTGAAGAAAGATCTTGGAAGAGTTCGAGATCGAAAGGCTATCGAGTCGTAATTGGATAACGACTTTGTGTTTGCCCTTGGGTAATCCAGTAACTAGCACCGTGTGCGATTGATTGATTGCGTTGGACAATGACCTCGTTGACATTGTATAATCGAAAGAGGAAAATTTGTTTATTGGCATGCACGGTAGATTTGTTATCTTTCGAAATAGCAACATAGTATTTATTATCGACGTCTCTGACCGCTGAAACCCTTTAATTTGACTATATTAAGAGTCCGCTAAAGGGGTACGTACTTCCGCGTACAAAATGCAAATGCAAATAATAAATGATAGAAATCATGAAACTTAATTAAGTGTAGTAGGGGATGCGGATTAGCAGAATTTTGAAAAATGGTTTATACAAAAGTTTATACTCATAGAAAAACGATCGATTTTTCTTTAAATCTTAAAAATGTAATAGCTGGCGTATAAACTAACTAACTAACTGTTATACTAAAATCATAACAACTGCCGTATTTCAACATCAAACATTAAGATTTTTATGATAATTTTAAAGGATTATTTTTTTTCATTTTGCTGTGTTTAATAGCGTACTGAATCGTGTTTATTATTTTTACTTGATCTTATGACCATGTACATTTAACCAGTTTTTTTTTAATATATTTTTTTCCCCTTCTATTTTTTTTTTTTTTTAATAGTATAAAAAACGCTGAGCACGATGCGCTATGCAGCGGTAGGTGAAATATCGCTAATGTTGTTTATTATCATGTTTTACCCACCGATAGATGACGCAGCGCGCTCAAACGTTTGTTAAAACATTTATTTAACATTCAAGTTGTTCAAAATTTCAAATTTTAATAAAAAACTGAAACAAAAAAACACATTTTTTTTAGTTAAAAGTTGCTTAGCTGCTCGTACGGATTTACCTCCTTGTAGAATGCCGGTTAATCAAAACTCACCATGTATAACGGTTTTATATAAATTTGTATATGCATAATTTTTATATATTTGAAATATTTTTTTTCTATATGATAATATAGCGGACGTATCACGTACGTTAGCATAGGTAGAGCGGTTAATCACACGTACGACACGACACTGAGCTTACGCTATGCTAAGTTTTATAATACTGTAACTTTTTATACGGTACGGTATAATTTCCAACGGCGTCTATTTATGAAAAACTACCCTTTACCGGCCCTTCAGTGCGTCCGTTTGTATAATAATAGGCTTAACCTTTTCAGACGCTACCCACACCATATATCCGATTGTCCTCAAACGCTACCAAAAAGACAACACGACAAACTTCGACGAGGATAAACAAGTGTACCAAGACAGCACCAAGACACAAGATAAAACCCACAACCATAAATGAGGACTGCATATGGACACCACACTTACTTAGGGACAAGACTGTAACTCTTAGCGGCCTATTCCAGCGGGACACCATGGTGACAAAACCAGTCGCCGCCATCACCAAAATGTATACAGCTCTATTAAGGGGATCTCACCTGGTGTCCGCTTGGTTGCGCAACCGTTTTGGCTGATCGCATACATTTTGTTGGTGGCAGCGACTGGTTGCGCCACCATGGTATCCCGGTGGAATAGGACATACCGCGAATAAGATCAAAAAAGAACGGTTATCCAAAAGTGCAAGAGTGCGAGAAATTCGTTTTACAAATAGTGAAGTGGTAAATTACATTATTTACCTAAAATCGTAATAAAGTATAATTCATTTATGAAATTTGTTTCACAAATAGTGAAGAAGTAAAGTACATTATTTACCTTAAATCGTATAATAAAGTATAATTGATTTATATACAGTTGTCTTTTTAAAAAAAAGTTGTAAAAACAATTAATAAAAAAATGTAAAAAAGGATATAAAATCTTAAAAAAAAAGTTACAATACCTAAGTAGAAATACATGAAAAAAATAATAGGTACAAATACTCAAAATATAAAATATGAATAGTCAGTTATAAAATAGTCGAATCAATATGACAACAAAAACAATAGTATAATACAAATAAAAACTGGAAATTTCTTGCTTTCCAAGTGATGAACGTTTATTCAAAGTAGTTTAAAACCATGCCAAAACTTGCCACTCGGTCTATGTGCCGCCGCTGGTTTCGCATCAAAATATCGATGGCAAGTAGAACATTTGGAATTTCCACTCTTCAAATAGTCAGACAATTTTTAATATAATAATCCATCTCCTATAATCAAAAGTAGTGACTTTAGTAAGGTAAATAGTCGATACTTCTTCAAATTCTTGATTTATCCTATTAAGGGTAATAGGATAAATCAAATATTTCGTATGTTAAATATGGCTCCCCTCAAGCACGTAACATCCATTTGGGGACATGTATGGCGGCCGCCTAACAATCCGTAACATCCGATTTTGGATATCGCGCTCGCCGCTGCGAAAAATGCAATTTACGATTCGAATCGTCGTACTTTAATGCTTTCTGACCGCGGGACGACATGGCCAAATAATCTTTCATTCGCCGGCCAACGACGATAACATCGACCGCCGATTTAAAAACTCAGCATTAGACGTCAAAACAGCATTGTCGATCGGCCACCCCGCGGCGGCGTATAGTTCCGCGACGTGTTTGTTTTGTGAAGTGTTTTGTGTATATAAGTGCAGTGTATACCGGATAAAAGTAAGTAATTTCCCTTTTTAAGTAGTTTAGCCATTAGGATTATTCAATTTCCACAATCCATTTGCTGTTTTTCACGAATTTTCGAAGAAAACACTTTGTCAACAACACACGGCTCGCGAAAAAATGGCCGTTTTTATTTTGTAATGTTTGTGAAATATCCCTATATATCGCGAAACATGACGTAATGTCGCTTTAATTTACTAATAAAATAGGTATTGCTTCATTTACATCCTAAGTTATCACATAATTAGGCGTATTTTGAACATTATATGTTGTTTTTCTAATATGGCTCGCGAAAATGAAACTTGTTTTGATAATTACTATGAGAGAAAAAAGTGCGATTTTCCATAGTTTTTCGATGAAATGTGACTCTTTGGAGTATAGTAATTAGTTATTAGACATATAATAAGTCTATGATAAGACAATATAATTGAAAAAATCTAACGAATTTTATATTATGGGCATTCAAAGTTTATTATTAGGTTCGGAAGCGGAAACTCTCAAAACTTTAGATTTTTCTATAATATCAGACAAAGGTCAAAGTTCTGGTGTAATTTCTAAGAAGAAGTGATGTAGTAATAAAGTTATTTTGAAAGAATTTCATATAAAAAAATACCATAAGTAGTCACAAATTAAAAATTAAAAAAATTTTTTTTTACGAGAATAAATAAAATTTTTCTTGGCTGAATAAATAAATATTTTTTCCGTATTTTTGTATGCAAATAAGTAAAAAAAAAATATCGTTTTGGTAAAGCATTTAATAAAGAACATAACTGTATTTACAATTTTTGATATTTACAAAAACTGTATTTACAAAAAAATCGAAATGATTTTATAGGCGAGTTTTTTTCAGTTTGCCAATTTTGTAATATTTATTCATTATTATCTTAATTGTTTTACGAGATAAGGTTATAATGTTTTATATGTCAAATTTCAATGCGATCATTTTTCTCTTTATCTTTTTTTATTCCGTTTAGTGGTTTATAAGTTATGATCGTTTTTCTCAAGGCCGTTGACTCGCGTCGATTTTTTGCGCGCGAATATGTTGCGCGCAAAAGTGATAGGTGTTTTTACCTCGCAACGTGAGGGGTTAAACTGTTGAAGTATGCGCAGCTGGCTTTATACGGCCCCTAGTCCGCATTCCTTGTTTACATTTTCCGCGTGATGCCATAGGATTATCAAAACAAAAAGAATGGCTGTTTTCCATAAATAATTACATACATCAGTTAATCTGGACAAAGGCAAATGTAGCGGACGAATAATGCAAATTCCATTAAACTCGTACATGAGTATATCTACTACTCTTACTAATTTTATAAAAAAAGTGTTTGAATTTACAACCTGACGAGCCAGCCAGATGCTATCAAATCGGGCACCTTTTTTCGAATTTGAAGAGGTAAACGAAAAATTGGTAATACATATGCATGGAAGCGTCTGATGGAGGCGATTTCAATATAAGACGGATATTCTTTTATACGCTAAAGGGGAGAGAGTATAACAGGATCTTGGATGAGCCGCTGAATTTGATTAAATTTAAATTTACATAAGTCTACTTTATTTCCAGATTTTACAGAATCGACTTCTATAAAGTTTCGCAAGAACAATGTAATCGCCGTTTTTCACACTGTTCAACTTGGACTTTGATAGCTTCGATTGGAGTTGGAATTTCAAATTTAAATCAATTCTAATTCGAAGACATGTTATTTCTTTTGTCATTGCTCAGATATTTTCGTGTGTGTAATCGAGGTTCGAAAGTGAAAATTCGCGTTATTTTATAATTACGTCCGCCGGTTTTTTTTTTCTATTGGTGTCATAGAAAAAAACATCTTCCTAAAATCTAAACTACAGGCAAGGACTTAATAATATTATATAATTATAATAAAACCATAGCAGCATATTCGATGCTGTAAGTAGCACGTGGCATTATTTTCCGTTTTAAAAATACAGTATTGTGAGGTATCGTGTCGGCTCGTGCTGGTCATAATTTGTTTACACGAGTTTTCAACAACACCAGACGTGTAAATTAGGTGCGAGCTAAAACAAGCTGGCCAGCCTGTTTATAGCGTCACATTAGCAGTTAGTCAAATTATTATTTTTGTTACACCGACTTTCAGAAATGAGTATGTTTGTAATAGCGTAATTCTGGTAGATCTGCGTATCTCACTGCGTTCTAGTTTGATTTGATTGACATTGCAGTGTTGTCGATGATATAATCAGTAATTATTTTGTAATATTATTAATACCTATTTTAATTTTAGGCTCTCACACAAAATTTTGGTAATTTTGAACAAAGTTGAGGGAACAATTTCAATGCGGACGTTTATTTCTTGAGCATGGTCCACGTTCTCATTCACCCACTTCCCAAATACTTAAAATTACTGACCTTTCCACCAATTCTGTCCCTACATAGAGCAATATATCTATTATATATTTTTATATTATCTGAAAATGTAAAGAGCAGTACCGAGACTTACAATTTACCACAAATATACTCGTATTGACAAATTTAAGAGCGGTATTTAACCATCGATTGAACACGATGAAAATAGAATGTAATGCAAAGAATATTCGTCTGGTGTGTGAATTTTGTTGATAAAACAGATTAAAAGAGAAGGTAGATACACCAATACTGGAGATTAATAAGCAAATGCCTTCCTTTAATATAGACGATCCGAATTTCATCCGCAGTTGTTTACTTTGCCCTAACGTGAATCTACCATCAAAATCCCACTTACAAATGCTACGGAATGGAGAGTATACATAAGAGCTAGGTTATCTGCCACGCGACAATATTATCATCTTGTGTGTACTGCTCGTTCCTACACGATAAAGACACGATCTCGTGTCTGTAGCATAACCCCAAAGTTCAAACTTATACGACAGTAATACCTGCACGTAAGCAAAGTGGCACATGCGCAGTCTATAACTGTCGAAAGAGATAACAGGCAATTAAACACTACTAAAACATAATAACTAGCTCGCGCGTTCAATATCTCCTTTATTTATATTTTTATTTTATTAATAAAACAGTTGATAGGAGTTCCTACACGTAGTAAAGTAAAATATATTTCTAAATATGTATATATGTACCTAAATTATAAGGTATATTAATATGAAGAGGAAAATTCCAGTGCAGATTTCTTAGGTTAATAAACGAAATTTTCCGATATTTACAATCAAAATTATTCGATAATTTCACAAATTATCATAGCATGGCTCTATACGTGAGACCTCGTACACGCCAACAGCTAAACTTCCCAAGGTATGGAAAAAAACTGAATAACTTCGATCACAAGATGTTTTTTTTTATATATGGTTTTGTGTAAATGGGACAAATATGAAAATAATATATTAGTTAACGAAAAAATATATTAGTCAAAGAGTTAAGTTACTTGCGAGGAATCACTAAGCACCAAAGAGGTATCACCGGTTGAAGTCATCAGCTCATACCTACGAGATACCACTGCAATGCGAATTACAAGAAAACTAAGCAATTTGAGCTCTTGGAACACGAACAGAATGATCCGGAGCGTGATTTTACATCAATAACAATGACAAACGCAAATTTGAAATTCTGGCGCGTACGAGGTCTAACATATAGAGAGCGACGATAATATCGACAGTAGTAATTATAAAAAATAAATAGTAACAATAAACAAAATTTTCCGATACTTTCAACTGAAATACTTCGATAATTTCGCTTAATAGTATGGACAATACTAAATAGTACTACTAATAAATCAGAATGATTTGATAATTTCAGAAATTATCATATGGACAGTAATAAAAATCATTTAAAAAAATACAAATCGTAAGTCAATCGCCAAGTCAGAATAAAAATTCACAATGATTTAATAGTCATTATAAATAGGCTAAAAACGAATTTACTGTATAAGGTAGCCTGGGGTAGATGTCTACCTTAGACAACGGCGGCTGCAACGTCGCCGAAACGTCGGGTGCTACAAACTTCACGAGGTAAATTCGTTTTTATCCTATTTATAATGTCAAACAACCGCGTTTTCATGATATTAATAGTCAATCATAGAAAGAATTAAGAATAAAAATAGTCAAAAAAGTCTGAAACAAAGAGAGTCAAGAAAGAGAACTGTCAAAATTCTTAGTGCCATAAATTGGATTTTCAATTAAAATACATTAATATTGAATGTCGAACTGCATACACCGAAATATGCTACTGAATGCGCAGCGGTTCGGGAAGATGAACAAGCGTTCCGCCGAATTAATGAATTATGCAAAGCGCCTCAAAGCGGTAAAACAATGTGCATCTGATATTAGTTTGCATACAACGCGCAAACAGCGCAATAATTATGCTGATTCAGTGCACGCGCATAACATATTTAGTTAGTGGTCTTACTCCTGGTCGTAGGTGTCAAATATTTATTAAAGTTTATATTTACACGGTGTCCGATTAACAAACGAATTCAGGGCAAGGCGGCAAACAAAACTGAAACTCTCTGTTGTTCGTGCCTCTAAAAACGAATTTATTGGCGAAGATTCCTATAATAACTGATATAAATTGATTATATAGGGTATTAGAATGCTTAATACCATAGAACGTTTTGGTAACGCTTTCACGCTGGCGACATGCAGGTGGCGCTGATAGCATTATCCAGCAAAACTAATAGCAATTTATTTGGCCATCTATAATAACATCAATAATAAATGCTTTTTTTAATATAAAAGACTGATTGCTTATAAAAACTCAAAAATGTAACCAATAATAACAATAATTATTAGTGATATTTATCACATTTTTATATAGGCTGATTACATTACATAAACAATACGGAGATAGAATGCCATCTATTAGTCAAAATAAACATTAAAGCGCATAATTATCATGTATTGAATGAAATATGTATACGAAATCAAAAATAGACATATTTATGTACATAATATTAAAATAATAAGAGCTATGATTTAAAATTTCGTTTGTTATTTTATATAATTATTTTATTTTGCGATAGGAAACCGTATAGGCAAGTTTAGAGCGCCATCTATAGTGCTCCGCCATACTGCCATACCACGAACACCGCCATTTTTTAATTTTAATTTTTATTTTGGGAAACAGCGCATACAATATACATACTTGTGCATAAACATATTGTAGAAAAAAAAGAAAAACATTACGATGATAATCGTTTCCCACGAAAGCAACATATTAAACAGATTTCAGCATATTTACTTAAAAATTCATTGTAGAATAAACTAAGTTGATATTAAATATAAAATAATTATATATATATATATATATATATATATATATATATATATATATATATATATATATATATATATATATATATATATATATATATATATATATATATATATATATATATATATATATATATATATATATATATATATATATATATATATATATATTTTATATATATATATATATATATATATATATATATATATATATATATATATATATATATATATATATATATATATATATATATATATATATATATATATATATATATATATATATATATATATATATATATATATATATATATATATATATATATATATATAATATATATTTATATATATAAATTATATATATATATATATATATATATATATATATATATATATATATATATATATATATATATATATATATATATATATATATATATATATATATATATATATATATATATATATATATATATATATATATATATATATATATATATATGTATATATATATGTATATAAATATAGATATAGATAGGTCGTATAGTGGATATATAGCCAGATTGAACATTAATCATAGTTTGGAACTATGAATGCCATATAGACTTTGCTTTTCGTGGTAAAATCCTAGATGCCTAAACGTACTATGGCATTGAGCAACCCTATATATTATAATCAATGGTACTACTTTCGGACGGAACGCTCTGCTGCAGAGAGGCGGCAATCAATCCATTCTAAAGATGACTTAAATTTGAGGAAGAAAAAACTTTTGTCTGTACAGACAAAAAGACACAGGTTACCGCATGCTCTCGTAAACAAATTAACAATAACAACGAAAGCAAAACTCACCAAATCAAATCCGGTATCAAATGAGGACGATTTTTTACCCATAGATTCAAACATACGTCTCATAGACGTATGTTTCAATATCAAAGAGGTAAGAATAGGTGCGTCCTAGTACCTTCTTAAAATGAGCGAGATCCGCTTAGTTCTACCTACATCGGCGGTTGGACGTGTAGTTTATGAGGTACATACATCGATATATCGATGGTTATATAGCGTGAGGTGTCTTGTCGTATGATAATAAACTCGCCCATTGTGAAATTTCACAATAAGGAGTAAACAAACAAACAATGGTTACATCGCCTTCGAATATAGAAAGAAAACTGATTCTGTTATATGATAGTGTTACTCGTGTACTAGTTTAACTGATAGATAGTTAACACTGATAGTGTTACTTAATAGATTACCGGGTAGTACGGTGATCAAGTAATGATCAATACTTGACTATAGATGAGGGTGTAAGTTGTATTTGGGTATACTCGCGTAGGTAGAAAGCTTGCTCTGGAATTTGAACCGCTCCAAATACAAATATCAGAGAATGTTAAAACCGTGTGTCGTAGCAAATTAGTTTAGGGAAATCCCCCTGCCCCTGGGCGCGGTGCGTGCGATGGTTTGGGGACGGGTCGCCGGATCCCGACCGTCTTTATCGGAGAATCTGCGAGGGTCTAAAATTCATTTCGAGCGGTATGAATGTCAAGATGGTCGCCCGTGCGGAAATCCGCCCACGGCAAAATAATGTCCGTGAAAAATTACACTCTCAAGCGTATGCCCTGTGATCAATAGGTACGTCATTTCTGGATTTATCCCAGGGCGGTGTCCTTGGCCTATTGCTTTTTGTTATATATATTAATGAACTTCGTCAATAGGAGGAACAGTAGTATGTTTCACTGTTGACATCGCCATGTTATTCAGTTGCTCGAACGGTTCCATGTACCTTGAGCCACGATGGACAGTTTGTTGGTCGTTGGTGTTTTGTTGGTCGGCGCAACTCCTGGTTTAGCCCCCTTCCGGTAGGCTCCTCGAAAGGCATTAGTTAAGTCTGCATGTACTTGTAACCTGCACGTGTAAGCAGTAGTATATCTGCAGTGCGCTGGGGAATTCCTCCTGGTGGGCACTGGGCGAAAGTTATTAATTTGATGTTTATTTTTAAAAAATAATATCGTGATTTGATTATTTATGTATTTTTATTCAATTTCTCTGTTTCATTGTTGTTTTTTTTTCAAATAATATTATATTATATTTTAGATTCTTTTAACGTATCCACACATCGATTATTGTTACTCTATGGAGAGTGTACGCCCAAGCACAACCTTTTGGTTTATTAAGCGACATAGGACAGTAAACATTATAATATAATGATTGAGTTTAATTTCTTATAGTGGATTAAGTAATTTAGTTAAATAATATTTTAAAATGTTTTGTGAATTTGTGCCTTTTAGCCAAATCGTGCGGAAGTATTTATTTATAAGCACAAATATAATGTAAATACCATGATTATCAATAAAGACTATTCTATTCTATGCTAACAGTCGAACCAATTCTACTTTTTAAAACTGGGATCACTTATAGAGAGAAACCATATATTTATGTAGAAGGGAAATAAAGTGGCTGCGTAACCAGCCGGCGGATGTTCTTAGTTTTTTAACTGGTTACATAATAGAGAATTAAAAAACTCAACTTCAACGACTTCTAGGTAGAGTGACTTCAATCCGGTGAGACTGGGATAAGTATTCGTTCTGTGTACATGCGAAATCCTCATGTTTTCCTATTCAAAATGTATTTATATATTTCATTAAAGTTGTCACGGTTACCAATACAAGTGTTCAGTGAAACTGCCAGTTTTTTTTGTATTAAAGCCCAATCTTTTCGAATACTAGAATACTAAAGGCGAATTAGTATTCTAAATTATTAGATGTTTCGGATACAACATCACTAAAAAAACATTCTGAAAACGAGCAGTAGAGTAAAAAAAACAACTGAAATTCAATATTATGTTTAAAATAGGATGCTTCTTTTAGCAACTAAGGTAAAGAGCAAAGGTTAAAATAATATAAACCATGAGAAGTAAGAGAATTCAGGGAAACATTGTTTTATTTCCGAAAATATCTCACAGTAGCTTCGGGCTACGACTCTTATTAGGAAATGATTCCCGGAGGCGGTTGTTGTAGCTCCGCTCTATGTTTCTAAATAATTCCAGGGCGAGACACTAACAATAGAATAATAGACTTCTAATAAATTATAGATAAACAGATGCTACTGTACTAATTGCCAGCAGCGTGGAGGAACTTCATCTCCTCATTAATGTTACATGTGTGTCGCACATGGTTTGGTCCATGGCCTATCATTAGTATCACCGTATCTACATTTACAGCTTACGGAATTCGACTGGAGAAGACACGTATGCATTACGATAACATTACGTATTTACCTTAGTCGCAATTGGATCGACAACTGGAATATGATACTCAACAAACTTGAACGTTTGCATACGATTCAACTTCGGTCTACGCAAGTATGATCACGTGTCAGAATATAGGGCAAGTTAAAGTGGTTGCCATTATAACAAAAGAAAAATGTTCATATGCTTGTTCTCCTCTATCGTGTACTCTCCCAATCGACACCATCCTATCTCCAAGAGCTATTTGAACCATTAAGTTCCCACGGTCTCATACTACGGTCAGGCCCTGACAGTTTACTAAAAAAATCCGTGTCATAATACTGATTTCTATTCGTACTGTGTCCATGGTGCATAACTCTGGAACGATCTCCCGGCAAATATACGAAACTCGCCTTCTTTACCATCATTTAAGACTACATTTCTAACCAGTTCTTCCCTTTCTCTCCTCTTCCCCTCCTCGGGCATTCTTAGTTTTAAATACCTTTACCTTTATTTCCACAATGCGCGCATGTACGACTGTGATTAGGTTAGTTGTAAGACATTGCCATGTGGCAATAAGCTCGCCTGTTTGTATTATAATTATGCAAATAAAGACATGAGCAACAAGATAAAAAAATGCAATGAAAAAATCCAGAAGTGCATTCTTAAAGATGAAAAGGTATTTTGCGGAAGAAACATCGATCTACACCTGAATATTATTCTTCTAAGATGCAATGTTTTTTCAATATTATTACATGGAATGGAAAGTTGGACACTTACAGGCATGCTGTTAAGAAGCTTGAAGCCTTCAAAATGCGGGTCTACCGGAGTATGATACCTAAGTATGAGCTGGGTGATAGTCAGGAATGAAGGAGTCGTATGAGCAAGAACGCTTTTAGCCTTGAGCGATTTGGAGAGCGCGAGTAAGCTGTACTGCTTTTAGTTGATCTCGAATCACTCTGTTTTCAGGCTTGACATCTCCAATTAATAATAATTTATTCATTCAAAAAAATATATATATATTGGTATCATTGCAAAATCTGCCTAACTAGAGGCCAAAGCCGGATGGCAGTAAATGGCGAGGATTTGTACGTGCACATATAGAGAATCAAAATAAAATAATAAAGAATAAATACCATAAAAATAAAGAATAAAAAACAGGTAATACAAATAAAATTAAACTAATAATTATATTTTAAAATATCGAAATAACATGATCATATAAATAAAATTAACATAAAATGTCGTAAGATGAACAAATTAAAAAAATATATATACAATTTATTACGATGTATGCCACTAAGGGGAAGTCCCCTAACGCCGGATGGCACCTAGCGTCGGACACTAATAGTATCTCGGCAAGTCGCGGCGCGATCAATACAAAGACTGGTGAAAAGGGTGCGGGGAAGCGTACGCTTTTCCTTTTCCCACGTACTGCATCCATGAAGTTTCTATATACACTATGAATTATAATTAGCGAGGGGTGTCGGTTTCGAGTCTGAGTGCGTTGAGTACACACACGTTGAGGCGGAGGATTGCGAGCGCGCTAAAGAGGGGTTTGCGGTCGGATCGGAAACATGGCGCGCGGAGGCAGCGCGTTTAAAATTAGCACAAAGAGCTTCCGTCGCTCGTTTGAATGGCCACCAGATGTCGCGCCAGTCAAAACTGTCGACAAATATAAAGACGTCCCGCACTGCGTCTGTCAACACTCGAATAGACGCCGAGACGCGATGAAAAGCCTGCTGTTTTTGATCTAAAGCGGCTTACAGACTGACAGTTACGCTATCTTGACCTTCGCTCTGAGTATAGCGAGCGGTCTCTATTCGAGTTTTGTAACTTTGTCGTGATCCCTACCGCAGCGCATGCTGCGTATCCTTATTACACGACTGCCAAACAAAAAAGGAGTGTAATGTGTACAGGGTTCATCTATGTATGTTTTCCGTTTATTTATTTCACAATACCATCTAAAGTCTTGAACCGATTTAGAAGTGTTTGGTATTGTTAGAATCGTTATGTCATCCCAAGTGTCATAGGGTACCTTAACTGTTTAAATATCAAGTAAATACTTGTAATACACTAAATATCCAAATGTCAATCAATTAATATAAATATGTATATCGTGTTTAGTGTCAAATAAAAGGTATGATTGAGTACATTCCGGAAATATGTATGTATACGAGCATATATGGATAAATACATAAACCACAAATATTTCATTAAAAAAACGTAATAAAAATAATTATAAATACCAACAATAGTTCACTCACTGTAAGCGGTCGTATTTTTCTATTCTTTTTAATTACTTGTTTGAAAATACAGAATACGAGAAGGATTTGTTAAAGGTAACGAATCCAAGTGACGTCTGCTTGACATTATATTGTATAATTATATATGTTTTTCCTGCCAACCACAGTGTATTTAATATAATGCGTGTCCCGTGCATTTCATTTCAGCTAACAATTAATTCGTTCAAGATAGCTTATATAGCCGTTTCAATTTTAAAAAACTCGTGCATGATATACGCGAGTTTTTATCTCTCATTTTCTGTTCTGACTTTTATTATATCTTCTTCTCCTATTTGGGGTCGGGTCTCCTTTATTTTCTGCGCCAGGTCAAACGATTTTGGGTTATCGGTTCGGACGATTTGGCTATTGTTAGTGCCGTGATATGTGAGCTGGCAGTTGTTTCACTACCTTTCCATCGTGTTTCTTGGAGGCAGCAGATATTATTGTACCTATTATATAGTATTTTGCTCTACTCTTGGCTACTTCCCGTAAGAAACCTTAGGTTCCAATTTGAGAGTCTGATCTTATCTATATTCATAAGCGAATGTTTGTTCTTGTCGAATCTTCCGTCGCTTTGGGGGTTGTCCCTAGTGGTATTCGTATTAAATATCGCATTCTTGGCATTCGCGTCGCTTACGGGGTACGCCCTAGTATTATATGTTTCTGTTTTTTTTTAAATATGTTTCGGATAAATCTTAAGAACTCCAATCTAGTAGACGGCACCGTAGCGCAGCTTTAATAGCAGCGCATAACTGTAATTTAAGTTTCTAAATTCAGATTCATATTCAAAATATTTTACGGCCGGCATAGTGAAGAATCGCCGGCACCGCGGGATCGATCGAATAAAAATATACGCGATTTGGCTAGCGCAATTCGGATGGATTATTAGGCGATTTTATACGGGTGAGTTTACGTAAAGAAATAAAACGACGTCGCGTATCTGGCGGGCGGCCAAGTGACGACCCAGATACTGTTAAGAATGACCAGCGTCATCGTGATGATTGAGAGCATCTCCCGCCGCATTTGTCGAATGAAGAATCGACCGACGAGACCGCCGCCCTTAACGAGAGACGCCAAATGGCGATATTAGCGGTCATTCAAATGTGTCAACAGGATTGAAACAAAAACTGTAAAATAACAAAATTTACTGCATCATATAAAAAGACATTTTAAGCAAAAGTTTCTAAGCGAATCCTTCGATAAGGAACCAATTTATACTAAAAAAAACTCGAACGTTTAGTATTCGCCCGCTCGCCAGCGCGTACGCACGTGGAATTTGTGCCTGAAGCTTCATGAACGCTTGACTTTTATTGCTCAAACCGTACAATAGGGACCCGCCTATTTCTTCGGTGGTCCGCTCATTTCGGATATTTCTTCTATAGGTCCGCTCTCAGGTCTTATGTCGCTTTAAGAACTCGCACTATCTAGGTACTATATGCCTACGACCTAAATGTTTACACAGAGCTAAGAACTAGTCATGACTGTACAAAAATTCAACACGATCTGGATCGCTTTACTGTGTACTGTATCCAAAACAAGTTAGATCTGAACTAAAATTAATTATCTCATAATAGGGTACAGTTACAACATGGGCTGGTATGGATAACGAGTTAATCCCCAAAAGCAACCAGATTCGAAATTTGGGAGTTACGTTGGATGCGGATTGACAGGTATTGGACATTGATAATAAGCTCGATTGCGTTTCTTTATGAACTACAATCGTAAAACCTTAGTTTATGTGAACGAGACAGGGCAATACGTTAGAGCGGAATGTCAAATAAACGGTTGTCACTTTTCCGCATTAAAACTACCCACCGAAAATAAAATGGATGAGTCTGAGACCGCTGGAAATGTGTTCAAACTTATACGGATAGCTGTAGGTGCGCCAGGTAGGCTTGGTGAGGGAAAATCGACGATCGTTCGTTTTATGTATATTCCGTTCGCATGAACTAATTTTCAATTTGAGATCACAAAGAAACGCAATCGGGCCCAATGTGGCTCAAAAATGCAATAAAATGATCGCCCTTATATTCCGAACGTGCAAATTTGCATTGCAAATTTATAAAATAGATTATGTCAGAAGTGTCCCTGAAATTACCTCATGCAAAAGCGATTCACCGGGCGTTTGAACTGTCGCGAGCAACTGGGACTTAGGACGGACGAGGAGAAACTGCATCACTTTAACCATGATGACCCTGAGCTATAGGCGAATATGGCGCTGGTTCACGGGAATTAAAATAATCGTATTGATTCACCTTCCATATTGGCGCGTATTCACTCACAGGCGCTGTCATTGCGCACGAGGTGTTGCTCGTATGTTTTACGCGCTCAGGTATAAAACAGATCACGGCAGAAACTCAGCCATAGATCGCATCGTGGACGGACATGCGAATACTGTACTTATCATCATCCGAAATAAAATTAATAAATAAAAAAAATTAAAATGCTATTCCTTGGAAGGCTCGGAATATAATATTCTATGTTATGGATAGTAACTAAATTCAAAAACTTGAAACAAAAACTAAATAAAAAAAAAAAACAAAATTCGAGATGCTGATATATGGGTAAACAGTAATTATTGTTATCAATCTTATTTTTTTTTATTTTATCACCATTAGCTTATTGACATGTCACCCCTTGTTTTTATTATCATTATTATTATTGTTGATGTTGTTATTTTTGGTATTTGCTTTATTTTAATTTAATAATTATTTCCATATATTTTAACTATATATGCAGTAATATGTTAGTATAAAGCTATTTCTTTATTAAGGCGACGATGTAGGTAAATTTCGAAAATTACATTTTTTGGCAATTTTTGAACAGTCATACTGAAATAACTGATGATGTTAGCCAACAAAAAAAAATTATCGTAACTCACAGTACCTTTCTTAAGTAGATAGCTATTTCAGATTTTTTTTAAGTATTGGAAAATTGAGGAAAATAATTAAATCTGGGAGCTATACAGGAAATTTTCATTTTAGAGCATTTTTTGAAACGTGCCTCACACTAAACTGCACGATCAAGAAACTCAAAAAAAATACTACGGCATTTTAACAATAGTTGTAAAGAGGAATGCTTTCGCATAAATTTAAAAAAATAAGTTTTTCTTGTTAAAAAAAATTATATAAAAAGTGTAACTTTCATCCATATTCACTGTTAAATATTACTTATTACTGTGTGTTTTTGTCAAGTTTGTTTTTTTTTACATAAACTATGTACAATAAACTTGTAGTACTGACGATTATTTTTTTCAAATAAAATATCAGTATATTTTAAAAATAATATTTTGCAGAGCCCGTTTATATTATTTTTGTCATACAATGAGATGAGCGCGCTCTTCTCGCGACGACGCGCTGGCATTCAAAATGCCGCAAGCGACATTGGGTCAATATGGTTCTTATGTGGGGATCAATTACTGATTCAAATGGCATAACAGCCAACCTTTTATAATGAAATGTTATTGGCTCTTAGAAACGTGGTTCATTTCGGCTTCGAAGGCCGACATATGCGGTTGCGTTCGCGACGCTCTGTTTCATGACTTATTATTACCAAATTGACATTTCGATGGATCGGAGATGTGAAGTAAAAAAATATCGGTTTTAGATGGCTATTTCACCGTGTAAATGGAAGAGGTTTAAAAACATGATAAATCATATGTTGAAAAATAGAAACAATAATAAGTAAAATAATATTTAATATTTATTTATATTTTTTTTAAATTTACAATATTACTTTTTTTTAATAAAAAGTGTTCATTTATTTGATAACAATGTTTCTTTATGTATAAAAACAAAAAAAATATATACATATCGGTAGGTTTTGAACCTACGACCGGTGTGATCTTATGCGAGTTTAAAACAAGTGCGCCACTTCAGCTTGCTTCCCGCGAGTCAAAATGTGTCATATATAAGGGGACAGTAAATAATGCCAATACATTTGCGTTAGAGCCATATGACAGAGCTATACACCATGTATAAATATAATATACTATTAAGGCTACGATTCTGACCGTTCTAATATAGAAAACCGTCAGATAGGCAGAATTGTAATTTAAAAAACAAAACGTAGGTATCTACTTTTTAAAAGCTTTTATTCAACTTGTAATGTCTGTGAAAAAAAAAACTAAAAATGCGAAGAAATATTACATCAGCAGTAGCTTATAATAAATGTCAAAACTTTTCAATTGATGAGAAAATTGATTGCCTGTATAATGACATTTTGAACGCCCCGATAGATGCATTTGGAAACCATGATAAATGTAGAAGTTTTTAAAATTGTTTGTCGGAAAATGAAACACTGGATGCAATGAGTTGTTTGATGGGTGACATTATTTGGGAAAGAATACGTTACATAACTTAAAACGTAGGTAGCAATACATGCAAGAAGCCTAATTCATGATGTAGATAGTAATGTTCTCGAAAGGTTTAACGGCATCATTGCAAAATTTATTGGTGGTAAGAGGACAAATTACATCCAAAAGCAGTCTTACCAAGCGCGATGTAATGCGGCAGTTATATCATTTAATACAAAACAGCCACTCTCAAGATTACATAAAAAATATATAGGCAAAAGTCCCTCTGGCAGGATATCAAAAGTGGAATAAAGAAGACAGAGGCATTTAAGTAAATCCATTCTTTATAAAAGAAATAAAAGCAGAAAGTTTTTTTGAAAAAAAAAACAATAATTCGCATTATGGAGAACATTGCAACCAACCCGATGTTCCATCAGAAATATTCGAAAAAAGCAAAGCTCTGTTATTTCAAGAATTGGAAAATAGAAAAATGATCGATTGCGAATTGAAAAACTTACGGTTATTCAAGGTGAAAGCAGCGAGTGGTTGGAATTACGAAGAAAAATGGTAACTGCGTCAAACTTTGGCAAAATTGTCAATAGTTAACAACACACAAAATGCGCCAATTTAGTTAAATCCATGACTGAAAATGGGATTTGAGCAACGTAGCATCAATTTGCCATGGAAAAGAAAATGAAACAACTGCACTAGAATGAAAAATATGGCTAGAAAAAGTGGAAATTCAGCAATGTGGATTATTCATTGACCCTAAATTTCCATTTTTGGGAGCTTCTCCAGATGGAATATCTGATGATTATATTTTTGAAGTCAAATTTCCCATTACAGCGCATAGAATCTGGTTAACGGAAGCGACAAGAAAAAGAAAAGTGACATTTTGGAAACAGAAAGATGGAAAACTTGAAATCAGCATCAAACATCACTGGTACGTTCAAGTTCAAGGACAGGTCCATATATAATTTCTTTTTATTTATTTATTTTTTATTTTATTTCTGGAAAAATACAGCGCATACAATATACATACGTGTGCATAAATGTAGAAAAAAAAGAAAAACATTACGCCTATAATCGTTTATTACACATTTGGATTTCAGCATATTACACTTAAAAATTAATTATAAAATAAACAAAGTTCATATTAAATATAAAAAATATATAGAAAACCGATGGGAGAGGTAGGGAATTGGAAGTGATTAGGAAGAAGGAGTTAGACGATGGTATGTGTATATGTATATAGATATAAATAAAGATATAGATAGGTCGTATAGTGGATATATAAATACAGATATTTATTTATGTTTATAGGTATTTATAGATATATAATAAATATTTATAGATATTTATAAATATTTGTGGTAGCTACTGATATGTTGTATATATATCCTTCTAGCCGTGTTCGGCCACAGCGACTGCATTGTAGATTCTAGTGACTTCTTTAGTCTTCTCAGAGTCCACTGTTCGGAAGCAGTCAAGTGCGCAGGCTATATTATAGTGCACAGGTGGGCGCGCGACCACGGGTGCACTCTCTCTTCCTCCCTCTTCTGAACCCGATGGAACGGAGACCGTTACGACCAGAGAAAAGTTTGGATGCAGATAAAATAAAATAAATCAATTAATCGCTAACGCAGCAATGACTGTCATTGTTAAATTTTTACTCAATATTGCAGAGCTATTTTTTCGGATTTAGTTCGTTTTTCACACTGTCATTTATGAAATTGGTAGTTATGGCTTGTGGTGATGTTTGAGTTTTTTCTGGAGCTATTGTAGAGATGACCGGTGACTTATTGGTAGTTGTTGTAGTAGGCGGTGATATAGAAGATGCATTATTGGATTTATCCTGGTTTTCTGATGATCTCGTGTTGTTGCTCATGGGGCTGTGTTGAATACAGCATACAGTCTCTTGTTCCGACATTATACAAAATTGTGATAGTTTCCCTTTTGGCAAATCCCCCTCAGTTTTTGGACAATTTTTCGCCGGTAGACATACTCCTAAAACGCCATTTATTTCACACTAGCGACCCGCCCCGGCTTCGCACGGGTGCAATGCTGATACTAAATACAGTACAGAAAAACTGTGAACGTTGTATATAAAAACATAGCGGCCCGCTCTGGCTTCGCACGGGTATAAAATATATAGCCTATGTGATTAAAATCGATCCAGTAGTTTTGATTTATTCATTACTGCCCGTGGCCCGCACGCGTTAAATTTGGAGTAAAACAATCCCCCTTTCCCTATACCATGAAGATTTCCTGCTATCTTTGGAATATCTAAATTCATACACTACATTTTTACTTATTTACTTTTTACATTTTTAACTATTTATTTTATTTTTACAACATATTACAGAATGTCTTTATAAACAACGTTCACAGCTTTCTTGTCATTAGACAATACAAACATGTTTTCTCTGGAGGTCACTCTTGAAAGAGCGACATACAGTTGTCCATGTGAAAAACAGTCAACGCTCAAATCTAAGCCTGCAACGTTGAAGGTTTGACCCTGCGATTTATTAATGGTCATTGCAAAAGATGTCTTTACCGGAAACTGTAAACGTTTAAATTGGAAGGGTAAATCCGATGGTATCAGAGGGATTCGGGGAATCAATACATCTTCTCCGGTACCACATCCTGTGAGTATTGTGCACTCTATTATGAAAGTTTTCAATGATTTTACCAGCAAACGCGTGCCATTGCAAAGTTTAGGTCGATTCAGGTTTCTTAATAAAATAACAGGACAACCTACTTTCAACACCATTTTGTGAGGAGGGAGTCCAGACGGGTTCAAAGAGTTTAGAAATTCTGTAGGAAAATGAACAGCTTCTTCCAAATCGAGAACAGTATCGACCGAGTAGTATATTTTCGTCGGCGCATCAATCTTTGAAAGAATCAAGTTATTTACTTTATCTACTTGTTCGTTAGTTGGTGACAGAATCGCTCTTTCTTTAAACCAAGATATTGTCTTATAACTTATGTTATCAATGTCAGGATAGACATTGTTGACTAACTCTTGGATGTTGTCTATCAAAACGCAAAGGTTTTCTAGGTCAATCCTTCCTTCACTTTGTGTTAACTCTCCATTGCCAACTTTTAGCAGCATCTCTGGAAATAGCCTGTTCTCACGTGAAGATGACGAAACCCTCATATTAGTTTTAAACTTTAATTTATTGACATGTGGCCAAAGGTTGGATCTTTTTAGGCAAGCATTTATTTCGTCAGCACGTGTTCCTCGAGTCACAACTGGTAGGATTTGACGGAAATCTCCTGAGAACAGAATTGTACATCCACCCATAGGTGAATTTTTGTTGCGCAAATCGCGAATTGTCCTATCCAGTGCTCCCACAGACGTCTTGTTTGACATGGTAGCTTCGTCCCAGACTATTAATGAGCAGTCACGCATCAATTTTCCTGTATTGCTCTGTTTAGAAACACTACAGACGCTGTTATTATCATCGGTGGCGATTTTCAGCGGGAGCTTGAATGTGGAGTGTGCGGTTCGGCCTCCTTCCAAAAGCGTAGCGGCAATGCCGGATGACGCAACAGCTAACGCAATTTTTCCGATAGATCTCACTTTTTTTAAAAGCAGATTGATTAAAAATGTTTTTCCTGTACCTCCTGGGGCATCAAGGAAAAACAATTTCCCTTCATTGTTATCAATTGTTGATAGTAATGCAGTGAATACTTTTTTCTGATCGATGTTTAATCGTGGCTCATCTTGAGCTATATTTTGTAAAAGTCTCGTTTGATCGTATGATGTTTCTCTTGTGTATTCGGCACTGTTAGTTAAATCTGAGTTAGTAGTATTAGCTGGCATCGGCAGCCCAAAATCCTTGATCGATTTACCCGAAAGTAATTGCACTACTTTGTTCAATTCCAATAATGCTTCGTCAAATATGTTTTGATCATATTGTACATCATCTGAGTTTAACTCTCGCCGTCGCCGAATCAGAATATCACTGGCCATATTTTCTTGAAATTTATTCCATAGATTAACAGAATCAGTTACTTGACAAAACACTACTATGACGGCAAATAAATATCTTAATGATGTAGCTGAACTACAAACAGCTGCTTCTGATATTTGGGATATCCGTCATCGCTAGTACTTGTTTGAGTTTGGAACGACTTCGGAAATTTTTTGCTGCATTTAGAATCTCGCATACATGGAGAATTCGGGTTTAAAGTCCCGCAAGGGCCGTGTACCATATGTTTCTTTACGATTTAGTACAGGATAGGATCTTCATCTTTATCCGGTAATTCAGCTGAAATAACCCTGTCAATTTGGTTTGGTCTAATTTTGTTCACTAACCACACCAACAGGTGTATATGTGGCAAGCCACGTTTCTGCCATTCTATTGTGTACATATGACAGCGCGGCGGACCGAATATATGAGACTTGTTAATGAGGTGCAGGAGTTTCTGTACTTTTAAATGGAAGACTCTGTTAACTATATCGTATCTGTCTTGTGGAGTTAAATTGGTGTTAATATTTTCTTTGATTTCCGGCCAATTTGGGTTACATGTTGCAGTTATAAATAAATCAGGTTTGCCGTAATTTCTTACGTAAGTCATGGCGTCTTGCGATTTTTCGTGTAAATATCGAGGTCCACCTGTGAATGATGAAGGTAGTATAACCAACTGCCCAATGCCGTTGCGGTGTTCATTCGCCTGTAAAGCATCCTGAAGATGAACGTAATTTTCAGCTCTCAATTTAGTTTGATTATTACGGATGTAGGCCAATCTCTCAGATTCAATTTTCGCATATTGATCTACTAAGTATTGGTTTGTTAACATTCCATATCTAAGCAAAGTATTGAAATTGTTACGTCTTGTCATTATACGGTAGCAATAGTAGTTCATACATGACACTGTTTTACGCAGAGGTGTACCACCGATTGGGTCAACTTGAGAAATATTAATGGCATAACCATTTTCTCCACGACATAGCATCAAAGGATATTGTAAGCTGTCATAAGATCTGTGTAACTCTGAAATTTTTTGCAAATTATCATCACGACTATGCAATACAATATCTCATTTGTCAAATTGCTGTCCAGCTATCACCACTGCTACTTCACTCGTGGAAGGCGCATTGTATCGTCCTCTGTGTTCTCCAACAGGAACTTTATTTGCATGGATTACGACATTAAAGTCAGGAGTATCTGTTGGAACACTCTCAATCGCAGTTTTAAAAGACTGTATGTAGCAATTATGAGAATGTAACATATCTTGGAGAGATCTAATCAAATCTCTATCAATTGGCTGTGCAACACTTGTACACCGCGTAGATGCTTGTGTATCTGGATCTGCAATAAAATATATTTGCAGAAATTTGTGATCATCGGGTCGAAGTGGTAGCAAGCTCCCAGCTAAGTAGTACACTTGCCCTTGAATTTTAAATGTAGGCATGAACTCACGCTCAACGACTTGCTTACTCTTAAAAGAGGTCATTTGAAATGCGTTATTATAACGGCGTATATTGCGCATGAATTGTAAGAAGAGAGTGAAGTGGTTCAGGTGGAGGGAGAACTTCTTCTAATTTGACTTTTCCTTGTAAGCAACACATGCCTTTCGATTCGTCCTTGAATTTCAATGCCAAGCAATGTTCAAACACTACTGACATAGTACCTATTGATACTATACGATCGTCCTTGTAAGAAATCGAAGGATCGTAATTCATGGCAGAATTTTCTTTATTCACCCATGAATTAGTAACTCGTGCTGATGATTCTCTGGCTCTCTGTATTCGATGTCTTTCCCTATCTCGGCTGCGGTGAACCTCACGCTCTACTGAAGATTCTCTCTCTCTCTCAGCTCTATATCTATCCCGAAGCTGACTGAGGCGAGCCTCACGCTCTACTGACGATTCTCTGTCCCTCTGAACCGTATGCCTATCTCGATCCCGGCTGCGGCGAATCTCACGCTCTACTGAAGATTCTCTCTCTCTCTCAGCCCGATATCTATCCCGAGCCTGACTGAGGCGAGCCTCACGTTCCGTTGACGATTCTTCATCTCTTGCTGAACGTACTCTTCTGGCATTCACTGTACTACGACCTATGTTCGAACGACGACGTCTTCCAGACATGACTTTATAATTTCTGTACAAAATTTACTCAGTTCTATATGTATGATTACCTATGCACAAATTGCCATATTATTAGTATGTGCCGCAGTAAAAAATATCTAAATTCTTACCATTTAGAAACAAAAGATAATCATCAATCATAAAAAACAAAAGATACCTATTCTATTCAGTTCTTTTTTTTTTTACTGAAATACCTCAACTTAAACAACGATTTTAATTATAAAAAATAATTTGCTATTCGTGCGACTAAAAACAAAAGATAATCAACAATCATCAACAACAAAAGATACCTATTCTATTAAGTACTTTTTCTGAACTTACATATCTCACCTTAAATCACGATTTTTGAATATAATTTCCCTAATATTAAATTGATCTAACTGTAAATTTTAATCAAGATCTTAATAGAAAATTGCAATCCATAAATTATAGTTTTATTTAATCTAATCTAATCTCACCTTATGTAGGTACTTATAATTGCTATAAGTGCGATTTAAAAATTAACCTTAGAATAGAATATAATTTATATTTTAAAACTACTATCATACAATTATTTATCGTAACTTACTTATAATTACTGATACGTTGTCGCGCTGAAAAGCACGTTTTTATTACCTAAGTATTGCTATTTTCCTCGCTGGAGAGCTCCGATATAATAAACGCGTCCGATCGCTGCTAAATTCAAAGTGCTATAACCGCGGCCTCAGACGCGCTATTTATAGGCACGCTCTTGCCGCACCGGGCGGCCGGCCGGTACCGCCGCAAAAGCTACGTCCCGCAATTTTTAAATCTGTAATATCTTCGAAAATATTCACTTAAATCATACGGTGTAAAGGGCCATATAGATCTATATTAAATGAACAATGTATTCAAGGTATTTAATTGGTTCAGGATTAATGCTGTATTGGTTAAAATCGCTTCGAAAATTAGCCATTATTTGTCGTAAAAAGTAAATGACAAAAAAAAGTTATTGTGGGTTATCCATAAGAGATAGACATATACCATTACGGACTTTTCTGTAGACCTTTTCAATGTGTACAATACTTAGTACATTATTTTGATAAAACTCGTAGGGTTCAGCCTGCGTTTGCAATGAAAGCGGAAAAAATGTAATTATTTACGACATCACATTAGAAACCTCAAAAATAGCAGTACTTCTCCACTATTTAATGGATGTTATTATACATATAAACCTTCCTCTTGAATCACTCTATCTATTAAAAAAAACCGCATCAAAATCCGTTGCGTAGTTTCAAAGATTTAAGCATACAAAGGGACATAGGGACAGAGAAAGCGACTTTGTTTTATACTATGTAGTGATGACTCTTCACGGCAGTGTATATGCCAGGTCCCTTGGCACTTCCGCAAGGGCTCTTTCCAATACTGGTAACGGTGATTATGTTGAAAAGGCATTGGTTGTCAGCTATCGCCACTTGCAGAGGTCCACCACTATCGCCTCCACAAGAGTCTCGTAATCCTTCTAAGCTGCCAGCGCACAATTGATCGTCCTTATACCTTGCGGTAACCTCCTTCTGAGAGTCTTTGCATATAGTCTTCGAAAGGTGGCTGGTCAATCAAATCCACCACCACCTTCAGTAAGTCCTCCGATGTATCTTCAGCAAAGTCGATCTGCCTTCAGCCAGTAACTACAGCTCGCTTGTTTTCGATGGTCGACTTTTCCATAGACACGCTGGTCGAATATTTAAAGTGAACAGCTCAGACCGATCAGATCCTTCGGGACGCGTCCCGTGTTAACCGCGAGTTAATCCAGACTATAGAATTGCACTATAATCACTAAAATGTATTATTTAATTATTATTTAGAGGGGAGAAAATTTTAAAATATGTTGACACTTAGAATTTAAATTTCGAATTTTATTTTGTTGTATAGAAAGTATATAACTAATTACTATAGGTATTAACAAGCTCGTTAGGTGCAATTGATTTGAATAATTCTTTAACGAACGTCGGTTGGTTGAGGTTGAAAATGTCGATGGTGGAGAAACAAGAGTCGTAAGTGCATATCAGCCCATAAGCGATGGAATGTTTCCCGTAGTTGGTATTGGCACGAGATACCTCAAACGTGCGTGAATTGCGAATTAATCGCTGAGGAACGAAAAAACGTAAGTTTTCAACAAGGTATGAACTATCTGTGGTATTGTGGATAACTTTAAAGAAAGTGTGCTGGAAAGAAACTGTAACTGGAACGATACATATAACTGGAAAGGAAGTGTGCCTATTTACATTTTGGTCTGGTAAAAACGATCTCCTCAAAACCGAATATATACAGACGAATGATTTGATTTGGACAAATGTCATGGAAAAAACTTGTTTGTTTTTATATGGACTGTGTATTACCTGAAATTATCGATCCAGGAGTATGAAGGAATATGGATTTAAGGGAGCCTGAATACACTTTGAAAGAAGCAAATAAAAGAAACGACACGATAAAACGAAAGAAATCGGTTCCTCTCCCTTGTCCAACGCTTAAGCGGTAGTTAGTTTTCAGTGATTCCATCACAAAGTGAGCAAAGAACTCACAGAGAATGTACTTGCCAATAACACTCCAAAGCAAAGCACAAGCAATATAGAGCCACCGAAAAGTACACGATATTCCAAATCTGTGCTGAGTACAGATCTAATTAATAATGATGAACAGGCTTTTGAAAATGTATTATCATTTGATGAATTTTAATTACAAAAGTCGGCGCACCACTACAAAGCGACACTGTCAAGGCTACAAAAAGGAAGTCTCAAATGTACTGCGCAATTTTAAATGTATTTATTCGTCTCTTTACATTTAATATGTATGTATCTACTCAGAAATAACAGACTACTTTGCCAACCAGAAATGTCTTCATGATTTTTTGTCTTAATGATTTTATATTTTAATTAATAATTATTTATTTTTAATGATGTGTATTTCTTTAAAGTTTACAATGATGTGCTTACAGTATCTAAAAATAAATTATATTATTTTTTAATTAAATAATTTTTTAATGATAATGTACAAGGCGATGGGTGTCGTTATGTCCTCCTCAAAGAACTATTATACCGCGAATAAATAGTTCGATACACAATGTTGTTTTTTAATTCGATTCTAAATGTTTTTTCTGCCAAAAAATACTATCAAAAACTGTCACTACAACTATCAAAAAAATACTAAAGCTGTATCTCACGGAACATGAATTGCGATTTATGTCATTTAAAAGCCCTTGGAAAACTGTATCCAAAACAGTTAACGGCATTTCTCCAATTGTCATCTATCACCATTTAAAATAATTTTAAAATGTCGAAAATTAATTAGTGACAGGTGACTCTTCTTAATACAGTTTTTCAGGGGATTTCAAATGACATATCGCAAATGAAATTCTGTAAGATATGGCTTCTGTCAATTTTTGACAGTGATAGTTTGGTTTAACAGTTGACAGCCAAAATCTAATGGGCGCATTCCAGGGTGATACTATCCCTACGTTCCAAATTTCAACTCAATCGGTTCAACGGCTCGGCAGTTATCGTGAGAGATTACATACAGGCAAACAGACATACATTTCTCTGAAAATGGTCTTAATCATCTTGGTGGACCTCAAAATGGACATCTCTATCGTTATCTAAACATTTTTTTCCGCACGATCACAACACCTTCCCTACCAGTGGCAGCCGGGAAAGTAATATAATGTTCAAGTTTAGATGATGATAAAGCGTAGCCTTCTTCACCAGCGTAGGTACATGACACTTGCATAATCCCAAAATATAAATCCCATTGCAATAGTGTATACCTAGTGTGTTTAGTCCAGACATCGATAGCGAGTGAATATCGCTGCGAGATGAGTCAACATAATAAACACCTGCCCCGTCGCGAGGGGAGGGGGTAAGTAGGCGGGGCTTAAAAACTCAGATACGGTTTATTTTTTAAGTAGTACGTCGCCTTAATATGATATCGACGAAACTTCGGGTGCTACAAAATCCACGCGGTAAATTCGTTTTTCAAACTATTTATAATGTCAAACAACCGCGATAGTCTTTGATTTCATATTAGATTAAATCGAAGACTGGATGGAAGATGGAAGATGGATCTATGACTACCACCGACCACAAAACTTGAAGGATATTAATAATTATGTTGAGTTTAGAAAACAAACGAAACAATATTTGTTATCTAAATGTTGTACAATTTGAGTCAGTTTTAAACTTTGGGATTTATGTTATTTTATTTAATTGTTATATTTTAATTGTTTATTTCTTGCCTGTATTTTCTACACCCTAAACGGGTTTTTTCAAAATAAATTCGATTTGATTTGATTTGAGTGTAAGAGCAGATTCGAAGAAGAAGAAGGGTCGTTTTCAATTAATTAGACTTCTGCTCCCGGGCGGAGTATGTATTTGATTATAACGGCGACATCCGCTCCCGCAGAGCGCCACAATTGGGTTGAGATTATGCCGAGTAAATTATAGATGGCGCGTCTCCCCGGTATGGAATTACTGGCAGTGACGATCGCGCATGCGTCACTATTATGGCGACTCCTGAGGGCGGACCCTCGTCCAATTGGCCAGGCGAACGTGGTAATTGCATTAAGCCAATTGTCGTCAATTGCGGCGCATATGACAGGACCCGCGCGACAGCTCGCCACTCGCGACGCTACGGTCTCTCTGCGGCGCGACAAAGCGACACGGTCGGAGGTCACTGCGATTGCGTGAGAAAGTTAATAATACCAAGGATTTGTCAAAAAAAACGTTGATATTTTTGAGTATATAATTGATGGTAGCTTTAGATTTTCTGTGCAGTTTTACCGCTAAGACCCATCTCGTTCTTGGGGTCGGCTCAGCTCACGGTTCAGCTCCTATCCAGTAGTCTCTACGAAGAAGGACTACCCCGGTAAAAACGTCTGTGTCCTAGTCTACGACTGGTGGATCAGTTTCCCCTGGGAGATTGCCTTCGGGCGCTACGAAAATAACTGAGGGACTCAGGAAATCTAAGCAGCGAGAGTGGATGTTGACCGAAGAGTCGGGCAAAGGACACCATGGTCCGCTATAAATTCAAACTGAATTACCGACGACCAAACGTCAGGTAGAGGCCACGCAAGGGTCCTCGGGCCCGTAACCAGTCGAGGAGACGGAGAAATCCGTCCATAACTAGTCAGGGGCGAGGCCGCCCGCTGTGGCTTCCCGTTGGCTTCTGACGGGTGAGTTGGCGCAGCTAGACAGTGGACTGTGTTGTCCCTAAGTCTCTACGCTCAGGTTGACGCACGCTAAGAACGATCACATATCGTTATATCCTCCTGGAGTGACGGGTTCGTCCGTTGTAGATGACACCTCGAAAGTATGTAGTTAATATCGAAAGCAGTTATCAAGAATTTGGGTGAAAAATGTGTGGAACCATATTCTCATTACCGATGTCGGTCATTCAAATTTAGAGATTCGGTCTGTATTAACTGATTTGAAACAGTCATAGTTTTATTGTTATATTTTGTACTTGTTATGTACATATAAACGCTGTTTGTTAACCAAATAAAATAAAACACGATTCGGTCATTTTGAAGCGGTCGACCACCTCAGTTAGACAAAAAACCCACTTTCGATTAGCATAGGATGATTGTACGAACGAACCAACGCCGACCGATCGTCCAGTCACATTCGTATCGTACCTGCTCAGTCACACTTGCCCAGATTCATCTAGAATCAGATTTGATTTCTAAATCATAATTTAGTCTAAGTATAGTGTAGTAAAACATATAAGGAAATAAACAGGTAACGCATGCAAATGAACTTAAATGCTTCCCAGTGCCCAACCCAACCACAGTTTTTTTCTCGTTTCAACAATTTATACTGATTTTTATCCGGTGTTTCTCCGGAGTTGACTATTCTCTCCCAGATTACGGCGATTCCTCGTGGCTTGATTAAATCCGGTTGTAACCTGCTCGGGGAAACTATTGTTTAAAAAATAGCGTGCTAAATTTGTCTATGGCATTTGTAAATCAAATGGACTACAGACAAATTTGGCATGCATTTTTTTTTCAAGAATTGCCCCCCTGGATGTGGAAATTTGCGAATAAAATAAAGTGTTTAATAAACAATAATTCTGGTTGTAATTCCATCATTATCTCAGTTATAAGCTATGGCTATAACATGTATGCAATTATGTTTACGATGGTCGCATAGAGAATATTTTACGTATTTTTACGCTTAAATTTTATAAAGATATATGTTACGCAAAGCGGCGCAAACTTCTCGTGCATTTTCACCCAGCAGATTCGATGGAAACCCACGATAGATATCGGGAACGATTTGCATTTTAATCGAATTATGACTACGTTTATATGGTTTAACCGTCCGTGTACGAGGTGAGGTAAAACACAACCCAGCAGTTTATATGGTTAACCCTCCGTGTACGAGATGGGGTATAATACAACCCAGCAGTTAAAACTCGTAATAATTCTTAAACTATAAAGACGCGCGAGTTCGTTTTCTCAGTGGCTGAAAATGCGACGTTGCCGTTCCGATCAGTGCATTTCATTCAGTCCGGCATCAGCCTCGGAGCGCGCGACAAGTGAGTAAACTGCGCTTGGTTATCACACACCCCACCTTGTATAGGTTTTTTTCTAATGAGTTCCTAAGAAAAGACTGAACAGATTATAAGTTGAGTTAAAAAAAACTCTATTAAAATTAATAAATAAATATGTGTTTTACTTAAACCTACTTATTATTAGTTATTATAATAAATGCCATAACAATAACTGTGATAATGTATTAATTTGTTGATTTTATTTCATTCTATTTTCGGTGTATGCCAAACCCCACCTAGTATGGCATGTGAGATTTAGTCACCTAGTATACGGAGGGTTAATTCAGCACAGACAGATAAAATAAGCACAGTGGAAACTCTCATAATGAGCATAAGTCATTCCAGACTCTTATTCGTTAACAGAAACAATTTTTCCCATACTAGTTATGAGAGGTGCAATTACTCGTTATGAGGAATTACTGCGAATCACGTAATGAGAGGTTCCACTGTATATGAATATACAATTAGGATGTTTAAAATTGGGTTTCACGGATTTTAAGACAGAATCGAAGATTATAAAGAAATGGACGAATGTGTGTTTTTAATCGGCTACGTTGGAATCACTGTAAATAAACGCACATTAATCAGCACTTTCTCGTATTCCGAATATAACTCGAAATTAAGTTATTATGCATTAGTGACGCACCTCTTATTTAAGGGCCCCCTTGCTCAGCCGACACGTAAACTATAATGACATATTTCTCGCCCAAAATAGATAGTCCGCTGAATAGTTATGATATAATTACCCTGTAGAAGCGTAACAGTATATTCTATTGATTAGACGAATACATTTTGACATTTCCCAGTCTATTTCATTATTTATCTATTTTAGGCGCATTTACAATGATTTCTATCGGCCATTAAAACAATTTTACTACTGTCACCGAGCTATTTCAGGCTAATGGGGCCAAATTAAATTGTGAAATACTTTGATTTATGTGCTTTCTCAGCACAGCTCAAAAGTAGTACGCTGCAGCGCCTTAATTTTTGAAACACTGTTGAGATTCGGCCTAAATATTTCTAGTTAGGTTTTATCTCCGCATACTTAAAAAAACATACGTTATCGGCATGGTCTAGTCTGTGCTATAATATCGAAGTTCCATTACAAATTGTTCCTTCATGTACGAGTACATACACGGCCCGGTGGCAGTGATTAGATCGCCTCATCTTACACTGTAAGGTTCCGGGTTGGATTTCCGGCTGGGTCACTATTCAGTTGGGATAAAGGCCGCCACAGACTGCTACGCACGGCCACGTTTCACGTGTGGCTTTCGCTTCGTTCAATAATAGCTGTCATACGAATCAACACATCGTGCCGGCCACGCACACGCTACGCACGGCTGCGTGGCTATGTGTCGTCAGAAGCACACGCGTGGTTTGCCGCAGATCCGGCTGGCCGAAGCTTTGCACACATTTTATGGCTACGGCAACCACGTTTCCCCCCGCTCACCAGCTACCGTCCTTCTCTTCCCCCATAATCCGCTTCCAAACCGTCGCTAGTGCTTTGAAAAACGTGAGCTCTCTAAGGCAGTCGAGACAAAATGGACATTTGCGTGGCGTAGTTTAGCTAATAGTGTGTGGCCGCATCCCAACATCCAGCTACGTAGCTTCCGTTTCAAACGTTGGCGTGTATCGTCGTGCGCCGCTGTCTGTGGCCAGAATTAACGAAATAGCCATACAATTCTGTCGATCGAATGCAATAACAAGACACACACAGGACAGACACATGTTACACTCACACGCACATATAAATACTTTAAAGTGGTAGGTTGTATAAGATTGTCTTATGATAAGAAACCCGCAAATTGTGAAATTTTATAATAAAATAGTAGAAACATAAGGACGCCGTCTGGAACCGCGATTCAAATTCAAAGGGAGACAGGAACCATTCCCGATTGACTCGGGTTAATATTGAACTGTGGTCGGCCAGGTAAATCATTGTTTTAAATAGAATTTTAAATAGAATCACAATACACAGTGACAGCCGAAACAATATCAACGAATTTTTAGCCGTGCGAAAAATTCTTAATCTTTTGAATGGACAGCAACGTGATCGCAAAAGCGAATGAAAGAAACCGTTTATCACGGCTCAGATAAAAAAAAACGAGTGACAACTGCACAATGCGCATTATAGTATTTTATACCATTTTCAAAGATTAATTAGTGCTTTCACGTCGCGTTAAATGCGGGCGGTTGCCCAACTATAATTTCATCATTAGCACTCTTTGCAAGACATTAAAGATGAGGAGATTGCCATTTCTGAGTATGAGTCACTAAAATGGGTCACCCAGCCAACTAAATGGCGTTACAAAATAAAACAAACGAGCGCATTTATTGCAGAAACGTGCTAAGGTTAGCCGACCGACGGCTCTGGTTTCACTTTTGGCCGAGAATGCAATGAATAAAAAAAAATAACGACGACAGAAATGAAAACGTCGCCACCGCACGAGAAAGTCCCCTAATAAAATATCCTGCACTTTTCGCGCGCGTTGCGATGAATTATGGGGTCGTGCCCCCAAAATCTCAGTGTGTCCAAATTGGAAGTTCTGAACCTCATGCGATTTTATCGCGATTTGCGGGCACATCATTTTAGACGTACCTACTGAGCGTTGGATGATCTAACGCTCCATTAATTACATTGCAGTAAAATATCACCGCTCACAAATGGTCAAAACGTTTAACAAATATATTTAAAAAAATCAAAAACACGACTGCCGTTATGGGAAAGTGAATATTGTATTTATTTTTTTTTATTACTGCTCTATTTAATGAAATATTTGTGGTTTATGTATTTATCCACATATATATTTCCGGAATGACCTCAATCGGACTTTTCATTTGACCCCAAACACGGATATATTTATAATATAATAATCGAAGACTATCGCGGTTGTTTGACATTATAAATAGAATAGAAACGAATTTACCGCGTGAAATTTGTAGCACCCGACGTTTCGGTGACGTTGCAGCCGCCGTTGTCTAGGGTAGACTGAAAGAGCTGTCAATCCGTTGTTCCGCGGGTAGGCCGCATACCGCTGCAACCACTGCGTAGGTTATAACGGTTGTGGGGGTATAAACAGTTAAATAAGAAAATGTGGAGATTTTTCCCGTCTACAATATTTACTAAAATTATTTTTCTCGTACTGGAAAAGATATATTGTGCAAATATTGATTTTGGCTGCCGTTTTTCCAAGATGGCGGCGCAAAACGACGGAGCGAAGAGGTCGAAAACTCAATATATTATTCGGTAGCCGACACTTTATAACCCTGCCAAAAATCAGTACTACCCGACCTTTTGCAAGGCAAATTACTATTTCAACATTGGCTATGCGAAAATACGAGTCAAACCAACTCAGTGGGTGGGTGATGCTTTATTCGGGATTCGATTTCAAAAGCTCCATCGTATATTTTACTAAAATCGGAAATCAACGTTCCAACCGAAGTCGATATATGCATATGCAATGTTATGCCTGAAACAATATTGCCCGTTGTTTACTTTGGAATAAACATCGAAAAAGCACCGCTCGCTGTTTGTTTAATTGATTCAGTTTATATAATTATAAACGGCTGCCGACTTTACCAGAGGCGATAGGGTGCCGAAAGGGCTCGAAAGGGATCTGCGCGGCGATGCGGGAGTTCTATTTCCTGTTTGGCTTGGTTATATTTTTCTTAGTCGATTTTGTTTATTTTTCTGCTCTCGTTAAAGGCGGCTTTCCACTGAAAAAAAAATTTAACACTACCGTATTTCTAAAACCGATGACGTTTTATTTAGCTTTAACCGACAATTCGTATTTTGTGACTGCTTTAACCGACAATTCGTATTTTGTGACTATCCGCGCGCAAGGTCCGAGAGCGAGCGAATGACGCCGCCCCCGACCGTCACTTAATACCACGCACTCTTCCAGTATTAGTAGAGGAGGGTGCGGGGTATGAAGCTACGGTCGGGGCTGCGTCATTCGCCCGATTTCCCAGCCTCCGATTCCTCGGAGCTTGCGCGCGGACAATAGATGTATTGTCGGCCGCTGACGGCCGATTTTGTCACGGTTTTCTGCCACATATGTGAATGTCACTATCGCTGCAGAGCTCTTAGCTTAATATTGGCGGGGACTAAAAATAAACAACGCCGCAGAGCTCCCCTTTCGTCAAATCAACTAAACCTGCAGGCAGTGACTTGCAGCTCGACGATAGCTATTCGCAGCATCCATTTGGAAAAATGAAATAAAATAACAGTTCGCGAGCAAATTCCGAGCAGAGAAAAGAGCAGAATATGACACCGGTTCTCATTTCTTACCGAAGTTAAGCAGCATGGAGTGCGGTCAGTGCTTGGTGCTATGATTATCTTGTATTTAATTTTAATTATAGGTCTAGGATTTCGATTACCTCCTAAAAGAAGAAAGTTTAAGAAACCCTTAACAGATTTTTATATTTCAAATGTTAAATTTTAAATTATCTAAGATATATATGTGTATGATATTAAGTATAGATATTTCAAGTTATTTCCGATATCATGGTAACAAAGACAAATTTGGAACGCATTTTTTAAACTTAAGGGTTGAATTTCTCGATCGGAACAGGGCCAACGCCATTCGATGGGAGATTTAAACTTTCAGAATCATCGATATATTATTAGCTAGATAGGCCCTCAGATACCCTTTGCTCGTAAATCATATGACAGAGAGAGCAATAAATTGGACAGTATGCGAGAGAATAGGGAGCCAATATGTTTCTCGGCAGCTCTCACGCCGGAGACGGTCGGCTGTCTGCCAGCGGACTGCGACCGAACTACTACTGGCCGGTTTTCAGTAGTGGTTTTGAAGGGGTCATTTTCGAGCGCGAAAGGCCCATCTAGGGGATCGTATACGATGTTCAGAATATGTTCCTCCACTTGGGCAGATTTTTTCACTGTTTTCGAAATATTTGCGGAAAGCTGAAAATTGCTTAAGGGATTGAAAAGGGTAGTTGGCTGTGGGTATTTTAAAAATACACGCAGGTATTATCTTTCTCCTTGTTTTAAAATTTACGCACGCAAATAAAGATTCGAGATCAGAAAAAAATGGATTTGTATAAAAATATACAAATAGACACTCGTACATTTTTATATTATTTGACAGCGCGAGTGGATCAAAAGCATTGAGGCCACCGAAGTGTTTATAGAACAGAGATGATCAATCGAGCGGGAATCCGAAAAAAAGGAGTGGAACGATTTCTGCGGGGGAAGTTTGAGAATGATGCGATCGCCAGTAAGCAATGGCTCTGTATCTCGTTGGACTGTCGAGACTTATTATTCTTTGTTCGCCAATCGAGCCACTATTGTCATATCATATAAAAGGAACGGATACTACTAACATACGCCAAAGACAAACTTATTTAACGTTAACGATTTGTTTTTTAGTGCTAAACTCAGTTTATTTAACGTATCGCCCAAACTTTCGTCGAAATGTGACTCTAATTCATTATTTTTGCAAGAACTTCTATACTGTGGCCACCACATTTTGAATTCCCTTTTCACCCTGTCAATTTAACAACTTCGAATTTTGTATCTGCTAATCATACAGTTTCTGTATGATTAGCAGATATCATACAGAATAATCATACAGTTTCTGTAGGATTAACAGCTAATAATCATGTTTTATTTTTATTTTATTTAGGTTTTAATTTCTTATATTATAAAGTTTCTTATATTACAATATATAAGGCAATAACGATAAATTGTGATTCCAAAAGTTAAACAAATCTAAATTGCGGGAAGTCATTATTATTATACATATTTCAAAAAATCAATTTTCTGCAATTATTATGTTAAGAATTATAAATTGAGAGTTAAATTTAATAAGAATGTAGGTCTCTACTTTATTTATTTCATGAAGTTATCTCCAGTAGTCTGCTAATTTATTTACCATCAGAATATTAGAATGCGTATTTTCTGTGTAAACGAAGTTTAATGTAAAAATGGCAAAAGATTGGACGACATAAACTGTCCCCTTAACAATCATTGTTTTTAATATATCATTATCGATGTTTCCATTATCAGCTCAATCTACTTTAGCTTGCTCATGACGATATACACTACCGATCAAAAGTATTTGGACAACCACTTTTATTGTACTGATTATATAAAAGCGTATTTAAAAACCTGTTTTTAAGCACATTTAAGTACTTCCCCGAAGACCATTTATATCGCTTATAGATCAAATTTGTTTAGGCGCCGCGCCTATTACCGTGTAGGCCAAAATCCCTGTAATAAATGTATCGGAAATAAATGAAAGTTCACGAATAAAAGGGTTATTTTTGGTTGACTGTAAGATATCGTTATAGCGATAAGTCCGCCATTTGTGCATAAATTGTCTTTTTATATGTGTAATATTCATTAAGTAAGTAATGTTTTTATAGCACAATAAAGTTATTATATTCTATTATATTCTATTTAGCAATTCTGGGGAAGAATTTATTAATTTTATTGTTGGTAACCCTAATTATACATCCTTTTTAAAGCTTATTTATGCGTTGTTCGCTTAAATAAACTTTAATAACAAAGTATAATTAGGGCTACCTACAATAAAATGAATAATTTCTTCCCAGAATTGTTAAATGACTCTTTTATTCCTGGACTTTCATTAACGACTGATACCTTTATTATAGGGATTATGGCTTTTTAGGTAATAGGAGCTTAAACAAATATTATCTATGAGCGATATAAATGCACTTCAGGGAAGTAGTTAAATGTTTGTGTTTTTAAATACGCTTTTATATAATCAGTACAATAAAAAGTGAGTGCCCAGATACTTTTGAGCGGTAGCGTACGAGTATATATATATACATATATATATATATATATATATATATATATATATATATATATATATATATATATATATATATATATATATATATATATATATATATATATATATATATATATATATATATATATATATATATATATATATATATATATATATATATATATATATATATATATATATATATATATATATATATATATATATATTGATATTTTAAGGGTGTAAATTTTTTTAAATTATTTTCAATAATATATAAAATTCGATTCATGAAAAGTTACTTATCTGGGGTCCTGGTGGACCAGAAACATTTTACCGATAGTTAATGTCCTCTTTAAATACTTAGGGCAGCAGCACCTGTTTCCGCAATTGATAATTTATGATGTTCTTTAAGATAGAACAATTTTTTCAAAATTTAAATTTAAAAAAACTGAACATAGAGAAATGGGTTAATAATATTTTGCAATATCGTTATAATACACTATAACCGACCTTGAAAAACATTATTGATAATGATTTTTAAATGAAAAATATTAATAAGCTTTTAATGAATATGTCTGAACAAATATAATTACTGTATTAATTTTGCCTATTCAGACCGGGACCCTTGCAAGCGCCTAAAATATTTATAAAAGCCAACTCCCAAGATTTAACGTCTCTTTAAACAGGTGCTGCTGCCCTAAGTATTTAAAGAGGACATTAACTATCGGTAAAATGTTTCTGGTCCACCAGGACCCCAGATAAGTAACTTTTCATGAATCGAATTTTATATATTATTGAAAATATATATATATATATATATATATATATATATATATATATATATATATATATATATATATATATATATATATATATATATATATATATATATATATATATATATATATATATATATATATATATATATATATATATATATATATATATATATATATATATATATATATATATATATATATATATATATATATATAGATTCCAATTTTCGACAATACTATTTTAACTTTTGTCTTTAGTAAACGAAGGTCCATTATGGCGTCACTGCACTGTACAATATACGAATATTCTGCAACATGGCGCCAGCATGGCGGTAGCGTTTCACACTATTTTCGGCGGGATTCTGGACCGCTTGCCGGCGCTTGTTCGAGATGTAGACTGCACGGTCCGAAATAAACATTTCCCTACGTCACTGCCCGCGCGTGACTCCTCGCTCGCCCCGCTTATAAATCGATTAGAGCGAGAATAGATGGATTTAGCAGATGTCGCCAGTTTCAGTCACGAAGAATAAATAGAGCAATAGCAAAATCTGCGCAAATCTGGGCGGCGATCTCTGTTGTTCCAAGAGATAGCGCCGAAAATATTATATTATTATTATTATTATTATATTCGTTTTACAGGCAAGCAGCATAATTGCTGAAATGTCTGAATTTAACACTGAGTTCAATTGTATTTCTTAATGTAAGTCTAGTATATTTTTTAATCCGTTGACACTACAGGTTTCAACCGTTTCAGCCGGTAAACTGTTCCACTGGTCCACAGCCCGGTTGGAAAGGAGGTGTCTCCTGAGATTGGTGTGGAATCGTGTTTTCTCCAGTTTGAAAATTGTGCCCTCGCAGATGATGCATGTTGTTCCGCTTGAAGGTTGAAGACAACTTAAGGCAATTATAGCATGCGTTGAGGATATTATACGTCTGAATGAGGTCACCCAGCTGATCCGACGATCTTTGAGTGTAAGCGGTTGCAATCTGCTGAGTCTTTATGCGTATTCCAGATTTTTAAAAGCCATTGGCATCTTCTAGAACATGTGGTCAAACGGCGTCTTAACAGTTTTTTAGACAAATACAATATTTTGGCACATAACCAGTTTGGCTTTCGGAAGGGGCTCGGTACAGGAGATGCGTTAATTGAACTCACTGAACATGTCAAAGAATCTATAGATAAAGGAGAGAAATGTGCGGCAGTCTTCCTCGACCTTGCGAAGGCTTTCGACACTGTCTCGCACCCCTTGCTGATGACTAAACTGAAACGGATCGGACTCGGAGAAAATGCGCTAGAGTGGTTTAAATCGTATCTATCAGAAAGACTGCAGATGACTAGACTCCGCGAAGAATATAGTTCTACACAGCATATAACGTATGGTGTCCCACAGGGCAGCGTGTTGGGTCCAATTCTCTTTTTGGTGTATCTGAATGATTTCTGCAAACTCCCGGCAATAGGAAAGGTCATCAGTTTTGCCGACGACACCGTTTTATTGGTCAAGTCTTCGACTTGGGCAGATCTGTTTACCGATACTGAATTAGTACTGAGAAACGCGAAGAGATGGTTGGATAGAAACTTATTGACCTTAAATATAAGTAAAACGAATTTTATGACCTTTAGCAAGACAAACACTGACCAACCAACTTCAACTATTAAGCTTCACTCGTGCATCAGAACGCAAGATTGCCAGTGTATGAATGTCGACAGGGTGTCCTCCATTAAGTACTTGGGCGTGATGTTAGACAACAGACTGCGCTGGGAGGATCATTTAACGAAGGTTGCGGCAAGAGTGAGAAAACTTGTGTATTACTTTAGGAGTTTGCGGAACATCTTAGATTTCAATACGCTAAGAAGTGTCTACTTTGCTGTCTGCGAGTCGGTTATTCGATATGGCATTATAACTTGGGGCTGTGCGGCAAAAACGCTTCTGGCCACCCTTTACAAAGCGCAAAAGGCTATACTGAGGGTGATCAATAAAAAACCCCAAACATATTCTTCCGATGACCTTTTCAGAGAGTATAGAGTGTTGAGTGTGAGAAAAATGTTTGTGCTGGTAACTCTCACTAAATTCCAGAGTGAGTTAGGAGAACAGAAAAAAAGCCAGCAATCTCGTGTAACAAGAAGATCGACACAAACAAATTTTGCAATACCACTCAGGAGATCCGCTTTTGGCCAATCCAGTTTCTCTTATCTTGCCCCCAAATTTTATAATTGCCTACCACCTAACATTAAAGACATTAAAATATCATATAAATTTAAAAATAGTTTGAGTGCCTACCTCTTAAATTGTACATATGCAGATATTGAAAACATTATTAAATAATTGAATCTCTAAAATTTTTATAATAAAAACATAATAGTATATGTAGTAATATAAATTGATGATTTCTAAACGTAATTTTATTTTAATTTTTGTGAATTTATTTTGTATATTATTAATACATATTATTTAATACATATATAAATATATATTAATTTTTATCATGTTTTAAAATAAAATAATATTGACAATTTTCATGACATTTTCTTACGAATTTTTATTAGGTAATTAAGATATTTCTGTTAGATTAAGTATGATTTTGATTATTTATATAAATATAATATTATAGATTTCTTAGGATAACTAAAATAAATTGTCTACCTTGGAACAGGCGGCAGCCTAGTTAGGTTAAGACTTTTGTATATTGAATGTACCCATAATTTTAACTCAATAAATAATTTGAATTTGAATTTGAATCTTGTTCACTCTGCGCTGGAATTTCTCGAGATCCTCATCTTTCGCAAAGTAAGGATTCCATACCTGGAATCCAAACTCTAGCATTGGTCTGCTACAGGTTTTGTATAATGACAAAAATAGGGCTGGTGTGATATTGCGGAATGACTTGCGGAAAATATCACATAATTTTTGGGCAAAAATGTTTACCAAACCAGGACCGATTAATACGCCAGCAAACCAGAGAATCCGTCATTCATAAAACCGTATTCCGCCTAAGCTGTCGTGTCGTAACAAATTCGTTTGTCCGACGTTGTTATCATATGAATTGCAAAATGAGTTCACGCGCGCGCAGTCTCTACAGACTGAATAAATGCATATTAAATGTTTGCAACTGGCGGACTTCTTGTCTGTATTATATCAATTCGTTTCAGTCAATTTAAAACATTGCTGCCTTTGATTGTACAGTGTTTATACCTAGTTAACTTTGAGTGCAAATCTAGCGAATGATGCAAATCCAGAAAGTTACAGTAGATCAATATGTATAATAGTGCATGTACAATTTCATTTAAATTGTGCAACTGACGGACTTCTTGTCTGTTTTATATTAATTCATTTCAGTAAATTAAAACACTGCTGTCTTTGATTGTACAGTGTTTAGACCTAGTTGCCTTTGTGTGCAAAGCTAGCGAATGATGCAAATCTAGAAAGTTTTAGTAGATCAATACGTACATACCGCATGCGCAATTTCATTTAAATTGTGTACCTGGTGGACTTCTTGCCCGTAATTATAGGAATTCATTTCAGTAAATTAAAACATTGCTGTCTTTGATTGTACACCAATCTCCAGTACATTGGTACAGTGTTTATACCTAGTAGCCTTTGTGTGCTATTCTAGCGAATAATGCAAATCCAGAAAGGTTTAGTAGAACAATACGTATGCATGCACAATTTCTTAACTTCTTGTCTATATTATATCAATTACTTTCAGTAAATTAAAACATTACTGCCTTTGATTGTACAGTGTTTATACCTAGTTTCCTTTGTATGCAAATCTAGCGAATGGTGCAAATCCAGAAAGTTTTAGTAGATCAATACGTACAATACTGCTTGCGCAATTTTATTTAAATTACGCAACTGGCGGACTTCTCTATATTATTTCAATTCATTTCATTAAATTAAAACATAGCTGCCTTTGATTGTCCAGTTTTTAGACCTAGTTGCCTTCGTGTGCAAAACTAGCGAAAGATGCAAATCAGGAAAGTTTTAGTAGATCTATATGTATAATTCTGCATGCACAATTTCATTCGACAATTTTAACTCTAAGAAACTCCCGGCAGGTTTCATAAGTGCAATCCGGGGCAAGTCGGTAAATACAAACATAAAGTTGCAGAAAGTTTCGAATGAAAATTAAACTAGCAATGAGGCGACACTGCAGTGAATGGGAAACGAAAGAATAGTTCAGGAAAACGTAAACATGAGCAGGCTCGTGCGTCGTGTGAAATTGTAGTGGAGCAAGTGTGTGATTTTAAATAATTCACTTTTGGACACTTACGGATTCATCAACTTCTCTTTCGTACAGGAGGTTATTGTAGACACTTACCTGAAACAGAAAGAGACAACTATAAGCAGGGTAAATAATAATTCGAGACTAGAATATTGGAAATGCAAAGTCGAGTTCCAGAATCATAATCAATTGTTAATCTCAGAATGTACACATAGTATTAGAATTGGATAAATAATATTTATACAATGAGATACGCCAAAAATTATAAATTAGGCTAACGCTGTATTGCAGTCGTTGTAATTAGAATATTGCTTACACAAATTCCAATAATCAAACCAGTGCTTAATAATCCGCATTAAAAAAAGCAATATATTAGAAAATAATAATTATGAATGTAAATTATGAATAATCGGTAGTCATCAAAAAAAATAGACAAAAAGACCCACTCACGGCGGATGTCTCGTCATTTCACACCCCTCTTTTCTTTTGTTTGTTTGTTGCTACTCTTTATTGTGAAATTTCACAATGGTCGGGTTTATTATCATACCCTAATCTCATACAACCGACCCTACTATAAAGTGTTTATATGTAATTGTAACATGTTGTAAATGTGTGTCTTGTTATTGCATTCGATCGACACAGTTAAAATGCAACTTCGTTAATTTTATGCCATCAGGAAGTTCATTCACATCAATAGTAGTAAAAATATTCTTACGAAAATAAAATGCATAGTAAAAAAAAACCTCAAAAAAACTGGAATATAACAAAAGTAAAAAATTACATAATATCATGATACATAGTCACTATATTATTTCAGTATATTTAAAATTGTACTTATTTAACATTATTATTTCTACTTATGCCTAATCTGTTTTTATTTTAATAGTTAATTATCTAATAGGATTGTCAATGTCTGCAGTCGTATAATTCAGAAGGTGAAATTCAATCTATTTTTAAAAAGATATCAAATTTTGATATCTAATGTCAAGTGGTAGGCTGTCGTATAATTTGGCGGCAAGATAAAGGCAGCGCCATACTGGTCCCACGTACGCATTGTGGGCAACATATTATGACGATAATACCATTAAATTTGCATGCTTTAGAGACACACTTATCCTACGCAACGTTGCGTGGGATAAGGGCGGCCTTACACGGACAGTTTGAAGCAGTCAGTACCGACCGATTCAAACTGAACTACCGAAGCGGTCGCGACTGCTAAAGCCGTCACCAGTATTTCAACGAATAGAAGATTGTAGTTCGCTATGCCGTTGCAGTTTGAAGCGGTCGGTCCTTGATTGCTTTAAGCTGCCCGTGTAAGGCCGCCCTAAGTGTGTCTGCTTTCATACAAATGGTCAATGTTATAATGCGTTGCGTACGTGTGATAAGTGTGCCGGCAGCGTAAGAGTATCTGGATTGGCCAAAAGCGGATCTTTTGAGAGGAAACAATATTTTCTTTAAATATTCCGCGTTCAATATTTTAGTCTAAGACTGCGATATGACAGTGGACTACGTTGCATTTTGGAATATAAAAGCACTGGCCCACTCCTCACGAATCGGCCAATCGCGTGCAGACTCTCATTTCAAAATGGTCGCCGCGATGCGGGAGCTCTATACACGGTCATTTGCAGCGTCTAGACAGCGTGCGAATGTAATTAGGGAGAGGGAAAAAATCCGCGGCGATATGCGCCAAACGAGGGCGTTTAACTCTGATCTCGGACGGACGAGCGGACTAAGTTTGCCCCCGGGCGGATGGACCCGAATTCCAGACGGATCGCTCCGTTGCGAAAAAATACACGGCTATTAATATGCTATCGTCCGAAACGAATGACTATTAATATTGTGGCGCCACGATATAGACGTTTCCATTCCATTAGAACATCTGGACGCGATTTTTAAAGGAAATTGCGTCACCTCTGAATCATAAAAATAAACTAACTAAAGGAGGATGGGACAAAACGTCTCCACCAATTAATAACGATTGGACATAAGACCCTACGAAAAAGATAACCACAAGCAAAAAAATCATGTTCCCTTGTAGCGAAATCACAAAATATAAAGGAAACGCACCAGATAAATAAGTAACTGGGCATAATTGGACGATATTTTATTGACGAATCGCCCTAGAAAGACTGGACTAAAATGTATGGAATACGTATCGTCCTCACTGACCAATAGCAACTAGACAGACATACACATACGTCTTTAAAAAGCTCTTTTCATAGCTGTCTTTTGTTACTACGTCGGTCTCAAATAACTGTGGAAAAAAAACCTACGCCATTGTATCTAAATAAAAATAGAATAGAAGAGAATAGAATAACTTTATTGTGCTATAAAAACATGACGTAATTAATATTACACTGGTTTTATAGAAAAAGACAATTTATGCACAAATGGCGGACTTATCGCTATAGCGATATCTTACAGTCAACCATTTTCGACCAGTCAAAAATCGATTATTATAGTAAAAAATCGATATTACGTGTTATTGTCAGAATAACAAACTAATCGTCATATATTAAAACTGATAATGCAACTATAATGCATCGACATTGATACTATGGCGGTTCCTCGAAAAAAAAATGGCGACGCGAAAAATGGCGGCATGGCGTGGCTCCGCATGAGGCTCCGGCCGGTGATAAGCGTCGATTTAGGCATAATAATATAGTGACAAAGGTTTTTAATTTAGCTGTAACTTCCTTCCGGGAGCTAATGGGCCCATGATGAGGTGGCCACGATGACCCATGTGTTCAGGGTCGGTCACACTCACGGGTCAACACCCATCCGATGGCCTCCACGCATGGGGTGCGAGCCTGGGTAGGACACTGGGTCAACCAGTCTCCCCTGGGAATCAAACCTCTGGCGCTCCTGGGCGGTCTGCGCACCGAGCGGCGCAAGCCAATCGACTGTGCTCTCCGACTAACAATCGGGGGAGTCTGGGAACTGTATTGTTTCCTATAGAGCGGGGGTGGTTGTCTACCTTACGGCGAATGCTCTTGAAAAGACCATTGGCCATCCGATCCCGATTCAGAGTCGGGCAAAGGACGCCTTGGTCCGCGATAGATTCGGTTCACACCGTTTCACCGCTTCGTAAGGGAGAGGACCGCGCAAGCGACCTCGAACTCGGAACCAATCGAGAGACCGGAGAAATCTGGTCACAATTGGAAGCAAGGGCGCGAGAGTCGGCCCGCCAGGTAACACTGGCTATCTCGCAGTAAGGCGTTGGCTTCTTGCGGGTTGTGACGTAGCTGGACGTTGGATTTGTTCTGTCCAAAGTCTTCTACGTTCACTGCAGGGCGATAGAACGAGAAAATCGTTAAAACGTCCTGTGGTGACGGGCTCGTCCGTTGTAGTTGACACCGCAAGTTGTAACTTTCTTCCACGGAGCAGCTAACCAGCTTTCTTCCCACAATGTCTTGAGACTGACCGCCATAGTAATAAATGACGGGTATTAAAAGAGCTTTCCAACATATCTGTCTATCTGTCTGGTTGTTATTGGTCGACGATTCATCAATAAAATATTAATTTCTTCCTTTTGTGCCCAGTAGTTTAGTGAGTTTCATTTATATTTTGTTATTTCGCTAAAAGGAAACTTTTTACTGTCGGTTATCTTTTCCGTAGAGTCTTATTACTTGACTGTAAAGAAACAAATGCTTATTGCGATTTTTTTTATAATTACAAGATCTTTTTTGTTTCCCGACGTCGCGTTTACTTCCCGACATGCTACTCATAAAAGATAAGGTAAATATCTATAAAAAACGACGGAAAATGATTTTCAGATTACGATTTTTACAATTACTTACATAAGATTATTTTAATTTAGGCTACAAATTTACAATTATAAATAATATTACATTGACATATATATTTTTCAAAAAATATATATGTCATTTTGACAAAAATATATTTTTAGAAAATCTTCATACTTTTCTATATTATTAATCTGCCTAATCTGGATGCAACCTAACTAGGATAGATGGTATATATAAAAAAAATATATAAAAAAAAAAAATACGTGTGGCACTCGGGGACTGCCACGGTAAAGCTATTGCATAGCATTTTTAACAACTTATGCAATTATAATTATTTATTTATTTTATTTTTTCTGATATCAGATAACTGCGCTCTATCGGAAAACGTTGAAATTATTCCGAATCATTTGCGGCTGCGGAAGCAAATGATTCGGAATAATTTAAACGTCTTTCGATAGAGCGCCGCGCACGAATTTTTTATTCAATAAAGCAAAAAAACCGAATTATTCGAAAAAAATCGTAGATAAAAAGATAGATAATTAAATTATCTTTAAAATGGTGCAGGTTTCATAATAATACGCCAGATAGTATTTGCGTAGTAGTCGTTTTTGTGTTCGGTTAGACCTAATTTCACAAATTAATTACACTATGTAATATAAACAAAATCTAAAATATTCAAAGCTAAGAATATTAGGAAAATGTTCTAGTTTAACATATATTTTTTTCGAATCGTAAGCAGTACTAGTTTAGACGTAATTATCAGTTTAAAATCATTAATTTTCGTTAAGAAATTTCTTCATACGGTCGCCGCGCTGGCCTAGCGCGATAAAAGCTATGCAATAGCTTAACATTTAATATTGGTGATCATGGAGATAAATATTTCGGATTTTTTTCAAACAAGGTATAAGCAAGTACTGCACGCTGTGGTAACTAAATTTGGAGCATTTGGGTCGTCCTCTGTTTTCCGCTTATATGGCCTAAAAATTAGACTAAAAAAGACCATAACATCTGATAGAATGGCGTTTAGGAGGCTTGTGTTAGAAATAACCGTCGACATCGAATTCGGTAACTCTGTAATTGGTTATATCGGTCTAGGAAAACAATGCTCCAAAACTGTGTTTTATTCCCCCTGATCCCATCACTTTCGGCAAGTAACCCAGCAGTGACACAAGAAAGTAAATACAGCCACATCCATCATAACGCTGGACATCTTTGGTCATTGGTCATCCGTTGGCTTTGATATCGCACAACACGCAGAGAAAACCGAATTCGTGATGCGAAAGTTAATAGGGCTTCGAAGAAAAAACCGCCGCCGCTAGTCGTAAAATGCGCCCCTGAGGGATTTATTTTGGGACATTTCTTGTGAATGACATTCATAAGCGTGATTCTGCGGATACGGCGTAAGATATTTTCTTATTCATATGTATAGGTGCACTTATAAAAGATAAAATACACGCACAAATAAATAATCAGCCGGGAAAGCGGAATAATGCGCGGATTATTTGAGAGACGGTGAATAAGGATTTGGGTTAGAAATAAATTCTAGAAATGATACGTCAGCGTAAATAATACATTCAAATGCGTTTAGCGGGAATCTGGAGTGAAAACATAATATTAATAATAATAACTAAACGCTTTATTTTCTTAAACAAAAAGGCGTGCTTATTGCCTAAAATCAATATCTTACAGCTAACCTTAACCTATTGGAATAACATGTTATGCGGTAAAAATATACGAATAAATTAAATTTTAAATATTTAAATTCAGCATGAAAACAAAACAATAAATTTATTAAAAAACAAACAATAAACCTATAATGACCATGTTGATCTCAAATGGGGGATTTATTTTGGGACATTTCTTGTGAATGACATTCATAAGCGTGATTCTGCGGATACTGCGTAAGATATTTTCTTAATCATATGTATAGGTGCGTACTTATAAAAGATAAAATACACGCACAAATAAATAATCAGCCAAGAAAGCGGAATAATGCGCGGATTATTTGAGAGATGGGGTATAAGGATTTAGGTTAGAAATAGATTCTAGAAATGATACGTTAGCGAAAATAATACATTCAAATGCTTTTAGCGGGAATCTTGAGTAAAATATACTAAACGAAAAACTTACTAAACCTACGATGAATTAGTTAAATATTAACATTCTATGTAGCTAAATATTAAAAATAAATTCAGATCCCAAATTTACGGATAATTTCGAAATCAATAAAATTGAGTAAATGGGTATTTTCATTGATGCATCTGTCTCTTTTGCAGGATTTTCGGCGACATCGACCTTAAAGTACTATAACTACGAAACTACTACACCAATCATAAAAAGAACAACTGCACAATGATTGCATTGAAATTTCGAATATAGAATATTGAAATATCATTTTGTAAAACAATTAGATAATTATGAATAAATATGAGAACGTCAAAGAAGTGCCGACCCATGCTCTGCTGGAAAAACTATAAAAAATGTACTTTCGCCACGGTATACCGTCAGCGCCACCGGCCAATGTAGCAGTGATTCCAACATATCCATTAAGTATATGCCATCATCAAGCCAATCTCCCAACGTGTTTATGTCAGAAACCTCCTTCAAAAAGGAATTGGCCTCATTTAAGTCTCTTATTACTTCACACATTGCAGGAATTATTGAGGACAAATTTCTTTTACATGGAAACAAATCTGATGAGATTGCTGCACAAAATAATGCGATACTAGAAGCTATTTCACTAATGTCTTCAAACTACGACGAAATAAATAAACGGATCACCAGTGTGGAGCAGAAATGCGCGTCCATAAAAAAGGTGGAGGAAACCAATGTGATTCTCAGCAAACGTGTTTCTTTCCTTGAAGATAGACTGGATGCGATCGATTACCAGCACATCGCAACGGACGTGGAAATACGCGGCCTGCCTGTTACACCGCAGGAGAACCTGAACCAATGTATATCGGATATTGGCAACGTCATCAGCCATAAAGTGGACTTTAGTCAAATACTCCATATTCGACGACAGCCCAACACATCTAAAAAGACTCCGCCATCTGTTATTATAAAATTTAACAGCCAAGTACATCGTGACAACTTCCTAAAATCGTCCAAGTCTTTCAATATAAGATGTAAAAGCAATAGTAGCAAGCTAAACACGTCTCACTTAAAAATAACGGGAGAGTCACGACCGGTATACATATCTGAGCATTTAACAAATAGAGCAAAATACATTCAAATGCTAACGAAGAACTTTGCAAAAGAAAACAACTATATATATTGCTGGACAAAGAATGGTCAAATTTTTCTTAAAAAGCAAGAAAATGGCAGAACTTTTCATATCAAAAACGAGAATATTCTGTCACAAATTAGGTAATCATCTATTACCTATTTGTAACGGCTTACCATATAATTCTTATGCCTGCCCTATCACCTATCATCTATCACCTTTCAATTTTTGTGTGCATTGCTATGTTTTTCCTATTTTTGAGTTTATCGATCCTGTTTATTTCTCTGTAATTAGTATTATTCTTTATTTTTATCTCAAGATGCATAATTTACTGTATTACTATTTTAGAAATAGTTTAAATACAAAGGAAGCTCTTACACCTAGGTTAAGATATAATATTTTATCACTGATGAATTATTCCGTTATATTCGTATACCCTCCTACGCTAATAGTCCTAATATTATTTTCTATACAATGTTATATTATACTGATACCTACCAATTATTTTTGCTATTATTTCATATACAGTCTTATGTTACCACTGATAATATTTATTACTTTTATATTCTATTACATTTTTAATAGATCTATTGTTATTATACTTGTTTCATATTATATTATTATAATCTATTTAAAAATGTATGTTTTATCTATTGTTTCGATTTTGTTACTCTCTGGCGAATATTTTTATAAACATGTCTTTATGATTATTTTAAAATTTCTACCTAGATACAATGACCCCAGAACAGTGTTTTTAAGGTACAAGAGGACGCTTGAGTCACACATTATACTCAGATTGAATGTCTTTGCTGGTAGCGAAAATATAATATTTTTTTTTTTTTGTTTTTTACATTCTATATTCTCTTGGTTTAAAAGTTATATTAAAAATAACCTATGTTCATCCCTGCACACATTCTATGCACTATTTAGGCACATATATCAATATCACCCCATCCCACTCTAGATAAAACCCTTGATGAATTTAATTGTCCTTTCAGTAACGAATCCAGTCTAGACGTTGAGGAACACGGTTCAGAGGCAAACGATATGTTGAGCTCCGACGAACTAGTTAATAGTCCGTCTCTCCATAATGTACTTTTAACCACTTTTCCCACATTCAAAAATGCATTCAATATATGCCATATTAACGCTCAGAGCGTTCCCCAACATTATCCTGACCTGCTAGCTACATTCTCTGGACTTAATATTCACGCACTTCTTATCAGTGAAACAATGCTGAAACCATCGCTGCCTTCGCACCAATTTCCCCTGCCGGGTTTTATTCTAATACGCAACGACAGAGTCGGCTGGAGATGCGGTGGCGTAGGTATTTATCTAAGATCTGATCTTCGTTATAAAATACTGTGCCAATCTCCATCGAATGTCCGCGGTCGTCCAGAGTATCTCTTCATAGAGGTGAATCTTCAATTCACTTCAATTCTTCTCGGTGTCGTATACTGCCCTCCCCAAATTAATTACTTTCAAGAATTAGAGTCACTTCTTGAAGGTCTCGTACCTAATTATGAACATTCAGTACTTATGGGCGACCTCAATACCTGCCTTCTAAAACAGGATTATCGTTCGTCTAAGCTATCTCAAATTATCTCCTCGCTCGATCTCAATCTACTCCCACTTGAAGCTACCCACTATGATAAAGCGTCCCGTAGTCTCATTGATCTAATTATTACATCTTCTCCGGATAGGATCAACAGCCATGGGCAGTACACCGCTTCTGGATTCTCGCACCATGACTTACTATATCTCTCCTATAAAATCCGAAGTCCCAAGCCACCACCTAGGTTTTTGTATCGGCGGGATCTGAGGACCATTGACTACACGCAGTTGTCTCATGATGCATATAACATGGAGTGGCATAACGTTGTTCATTTGGGATCTGTAGACGAGAAGGTCGAATTTCTAAATAAACTCATTATACAGCTCTATGACAAGCACGCGCCGATTAAAAAGATTCGTATTAAACACCCAGCTTCTCCCTGGATTACGGATGAAATCAAGGGATTGATGGCAAAACGGGATAAACTTAAATCTAAATTCAAAAGTGCTCCCTCCGATGAACTGTGGAATTCGTTTAAGTTGTTGAGGAATCAATGTAACCAATTGTGTCGTAATGCCAAAAGATCCTACATTTGTCGTAATCTTGCAAATTCGAGCCCAAAGAACACCTGGAAATTTCTTCATTCCCTCGGAGTGGGTAAAACCACGTCAAACCCCATGAACTCCAAATTTGACCTAAATGTTGTCAACGCCCACTTTGCAAAACCACCATGTATTCTTGAGGATGATACAAAGGCTGCTTCCATAAAGTCTATCCGTGAGGAGGTTCCGCATAATGTAAGCAAATTTACGTTTTCTCCAGTTCGACAAGCGGAAATAAGAAGAATAGTAAGAGGAATTAAGTCTAGAGCGTATGGATGTGACAACATAAACAAAGACCTCATCCTACCAATACTTGAAATATTTTTACCTACACTCACACATATTATAAATTTTTCTATTTTTAATTCAGTAGTTCCAAATTTATGGAAACAGGCTATTATCATACCCCTCCCTAAAGTCCAATCGCCAGATTCTGCTAAAGATTTCAGGCCTATTTCAATATTACCAATATTCTCCAAAGTTTTAGAGCGGGTTGTTTACACCCAGCTTAATAATTTCTTAGATAACAACAAATTGTTAGATCCCCTTCAGTCTGGTTTCCGCCCTGGTCACAGTACCACTACTGTACTAGTCAAAGTTACCGACGACATTAGACGCGCTATGAATGATAGAAAACTAACTATTCTCACGCTGCTTGATTTCAGTAGCGCATTTAATTCTGTCGACTTTGAACTTCTCCTTGAGCGACTCCGATCGCTCAATATCTCTAGAGGAGTGGTGAGTTGGTTTGACTCCTACTTGCGCGGACGCTACCAGTGTGTTAAATCGTCTGAGGGCCAATCAGACTTGCTCGAGCTCACAGCTGGTGTCCCGCAAGGGTGTGTCCTATCCCCACTGCTCTTCTCTATCTTCATTAACCCGATTGCCAAGGGCTTAACTACATCCTATCATTTATATGCTGATGACCTTCAAATTTACCTCCATGCCAGACCTGATGACCTGCCTTCTGCCGTGTCGACTATGAACTCTAATTTAGAACACATATCAAGTTGGGCCGAAAAACATGGCATAATCATAAATCCAGCCAAATCACAAGCGATTGTGATTGGTGGCCAGAAACTCAAGTCTAATACTAACAAAACGTCAATGTCACCCCTCAAAATAAACGGTAATATTATTGAGTATACCAAATCTGTCAAGAATCTTGGAATAGTCATGGACGAATTTCTTTCGTGGCAGGCACACGCCAACCAAATTAGTCGTCGTATTTTCAATGGCCTTCATAGCCTCCGAAGGTTACAGAGATTCCTTCCAGCAGCAACTAAGCAAACTTTAGTAAGAACACTGCTACTTCCAATTCTAGACTATGCTGATGTCGGTACTATAGATATGAAAGAGAAGATACTGGATAAATTCGAACGGCTACAAAATATCTGCATACGATATATATTCGACTTGCGTAAATTTGATCACGTAAGCGAATATCGCGATGGACTCCATTGGCTTCGAATTCGTGAGCGCAGAAATCTGCACGCCCTCTCACTCCTTTATAAAGTCCTAAATAGTCCCATAGCACCTCCTTACCTTAAAGACCTCTTTCTCCCGTTAGGAAGTCATGGTGTTCCACTCAGGTCAAGCCAGGACAACACCATAGCAATTCCACTACATCAGTCTTCTTTTTTCACTAACTCATTTAGCGTCCATTCTGCTCGACTTTGGAACCAGCTTCCGCATGCTATTCGTCATGCAACATCCTTGCCCTGTTTCAAGGCGTTACTGAAAAAAACATTTTCTCCCTCAAAATATTAACTAAGAACCAACCCTCCCCCTATCCCCTCCCCCCTTCCCCCTTTCGTTGGGTTGTTGACTGGATAGAAGCATAAGAACTTTGTAATATCTATCATTTTATATAAGCAGTTATTTTTATTATTATTTATCTGTAGCTTCTATGTATTTATTATTATAATATACATATATTATATTATAAATTATATTTTTTTTTTATGTATGTATGTATATTTGGATGTATGTATATGTATATTTATGTGTATATGTTTATGTATGTGAGCTGTATTGATACTTTTATTTAATATTACACGGTTGGCTGTAAGAAATCGTGAAACGATAAGCCCGCCGTTTGTACTAAGTTAAAATAGAATTTAAGTTTTCTTTACCCATGTATTTTTTTTTGTTAGTACAATAAAGGTATTTTTCATTTCATTTCATTCATTTCATTTCATTTTCATTTCATTTCATTTCAAAGAAGTGAAAAAAACGCGGAACCAGATCTGGTCGTATCATACTCAACGGATAATTGTTTCAGAACCAGATTTGGTCGTATCATACTCAACGGGCTAACCCTTTAAGGACCATAGCACATATGTTTCCCATAACCTCAAAAATCATTTTATAAATTATCTAATAGGAATTTTTATAAATAATATTTTTTCTATGTTGAGACATCAGAATCTTAATAGTAGCAAAAAAAAATATGTTTAAACTCATACCGTTTTTTTTAAATATCGCGAATGAACAAGGAACTCTGATTGGGACCGAATCGTGATTGTAAATGAACAAATAAAATCTTCAAGGCAACTTTTTCAGGTTGTTTTTGTTTATTTTACTACGTCTTTTAGAACGTATGATTTCTGAATTAAATAATGAAATAATGAAATTTTGGAAAAAGTTGTAACTTTGCCTCTTTATGGACCACATGGACACTTATGTTCCATCAATTTATGCATAATCTACTGAAGCAATTTTCACAAAACTTACATATATGTTACTTACATCGCCCTTTAACAGTTTTATGTATCAACAATTTCCATACTCTACCGCAAAGCTTATGCCCCTCAAAGGGTTAAGCAAATCACGTGAAGTAGTTGTGTTAAAATCGAAAAAAAATGCGGTAATTAGAATAGGAAATCTGTTGTCACCACAAAAAAAACCGGCAAGTAGCCAAGGACTCATGGAATGATTTTGAGCGTATCTTCTCGGGGTGAAGGTTGACCTAATGGAAAGGGATAGTCGGCGACGAGCGCGGATATTGAGAATGTATCGCATTAAACACGTGCCATTCAATCGTTTACGCAAATATACTGACCGGCGAAAATACAAAGTGATATCGGTCCAACATGGCATCTGTGTACCGAATTTCAATTTTACAAGTCCAATACTTCGTAATTATTGCAATAAGGAATATCGTTATTTAAGGAGTCAATGTGGACATTTTTTTCCTCAGTGCACATGGTCGCTATAGTTAATGATCAAGTAGGCTTATTATTATTGCAGCAGTGTCGGCTAGACAGAAGCGTTTTCAGTTGTAGCGTCATTTAAGTTAATCGCCTTAAGCGTCTTTTATATTCATATTCGTCGTAAACACGAGCATGTAGACCGAGTCAGAGAGCGTCGGTAATGCTCACGTCCGAGCGTTCATCCCCATTCGCCCACCCTCGGTTATATATAATCATTTGAGTGGTGGGCGGATCGGTTACGCATCAGAGGCCGCTCTTATTAATTAGACCCTTACCTATCAAGTTGCCGTTCTATAAAGGAAATTTCCGGCCAAACATAATGTATGATAAATATAAATCTAATCGAGCGAATTATTAAACCTCATTATCTATGCAGTCTTGCAATTTTAATATGAGTTAGTAATAATGCCAGTGCTGTAATACTATCGTAGACAGTATTCAATAAATGCTTTCAAGGCGTTTTCGCTGTCTCTTTGGAGTTGATTTTTCCGTAAAAAAAAATGCAATTCTGAAACAGGGTAAAAGTCTGTTGAAGCAAGATCTAGTCACGAACCTACAAATCTGTGACTGTTTGTTGTGCAGTGTGGCCTTGTGCTATCGTGCAGAAGCAGTGGCGAAGAGCGATTGTCCATGCTCAGTTTTTTAAACAAGAGCGTCTCCATCACTGCTTGCTGTTCTTGACTGTACACATTTGCATTAGGGGCCGTCCACACATTACGTCACCGAGGGGGAGGGGGGGGTGGAGCTGAGGCTTACGCTTGATGGGGGGAGAGGGTGCCCGTCCTGATTACGTAATCAACTTTGGTCACCGCATGGCTTTTTTTTTGTCTAAACCTGCACGGAAATAGCGCAGTGCCGCGCTGTAGATACCCCTTCGTGGATGTGCGTAGATAGTCCACGCGCTTCGCTGCGTTTGAGTGGCCCGGGCGACCGGGCCTGTTCCTGCGCGCGCTGGCAGCCGGTAGCCGCTCTGGGTGGCGGCAGCACGGCTTCAACTCTGGCCTAGCGCGCCGCTGCACGCTCCAACTGCATCGCGGAAAGATTAACGTGCTTGTGTGGCGTATCAACTATAGCGGACTTACACGTCATGGAGTTTCTCAGTCATACGCCAAAGAGTTTTCACTCCTCTCGGGACCGGAGGCTCAACGGCGGGCCAACGACGATTAAAAAAAAATAGAAGGGGGCAGTTTAAAAAGAAATGCAAAACGTGCACGAAGGGTCCGTAGTTCGGCCGCATTGTGGAAGAGCGGACCAACGAGTTGAAGAAGTTGACCGTCGTGAAGAAGGTTCCGAAGAGGTTTGAGATTTTGTAATTACTTTTAATTAATAAAGCACATTAAAAGCATTATTTTTTTTTCAACTTACCGCCTTCAAACACTTTACAAACGCTGGGTTCACGATTCTTTACATTTTCCGTAAATTCGGTTGATTACGTAATCTTGAGAGGGATGGGGGAGGGTCAGACCGCTGATTACGTCTGTTGACATGGGGGAGTGGGGGGGGGGGGGGGAGGTCGAATATCCCAAAAACGTGATTATCTAATATGTGAACCCTTAACTGTTGTGCCAAACCAAAAGAAACCTGATGGTAATAGATAACACCGGCAAAGGACCACATTCGAAATATACGTCATATTCGAAAATAACGCTTATTTTCAACTCGTCCACCAAAGGTACGATGTAAATGAAAATTTGTACCGCAATATTTTCTATGTCTCGAAATTTATGAACTAAATTCGGTAAAAATGCTCAACATAGCAATCGCTATAGAGAAAGAGGACAAAGAAAATATTTCGTTGATACCAGAGTCGACGAGTTGAAGAACACTTAAAACAAATTGTAAACATTAATTCAAATTGCAAACTTAAATTCGGTTAAAAATCACAGGGTTGAATTTAGCGGAGTTCTTTACTCGCTGAAGATTGCTGAAAAATAAATAAATTTGAACATTAAAGTTGAACATTTTCTAGCCCTTTTAAATCATTCATATTGAGTTATAAAATGATTGGAAAGAGGACTGGAATACATATGTTAAGTTTCAAAAAATATTTTAAATAAAATCAAGATTTAAAAAATCTTGAATCTTTAGAAATTATCACACTCTTCGAGTAACATTCGTAGTTAACATATTTGTATGTACCTTTGATTTTGATTATGTGATGTTTAGGGTGGTACCCCTAGTTCAGCTGAATCATGCCATGTCATTAAATTAAACAAATAAAATGTTATCAATGACAATAGAGCAACAGCAGTCAATAATAAGCTAATGTTTATAATCGGAGGCAGGTCATTAAAAACTAAAAGATTCATAGCCTTTAACCTAAATAAATATTGTTGTTTTATTACTCGAAAAAGATTGTCCTGTCATCTTATATTTATGTCTTTTGGGCCAGTTACTTACGATGATATAAACATTTCTAGTGTCATCCAACTATGACACTGCTTCGACATTTCTAGAAATATCGAAGCAATGATAATGATTGGGCAACTATAATTAATCAACTAATGGACAATATCATCGATAAATGAGCATTTTCAGACGTCGAATTTCATTTTTATTATGAAATAAAACATTTGCCACCAAAATATATACTGCGAATCTGAAAGAGGCCAAGCAGTGTTTGAACGTCAATATACCTACGTATATTGACGTCCAAACTCTCCTTGGAATCTCATTCTCTCCACGAGGCGTAATTATGGAAGGCTTGACATGAACGACATTAACAATAGGGACAAAGAGAACGTTGAAATGTTAATTTGCATGTCGCCGCTATTATTACCGGAATATTCCATATTCATAACGCTGCTGGCTAAAGGGATGAAACACTTATTCAAATCGACCGTCGCCGTTAATGCCAAAGAAGTGATAGAGCGCAGTTACAGAGATTACTCTAAGGACATAACAAGCAAAGCAAAGCCCAAAAGAAATAAAAATAAAAATCGTACCTTATAGTAGAAGTGTAGTGCTTTTTTGACAATAGCATAGACTCCAATCAGACAATACGGATATTCACTTACTCAGACAGTGCAGTAATATTCCTCGATGCCATAGTATATCCGCAGAAAACAGTCCTATTTGCAGAAGTTTTGTTGTTTTTGCACCACGATAAAGCACCATCGCACAAAGTCATTATTGTTCAAGAGATTGTCTAAACGAATGTCATCGACCAAGCACTTTAACTCATATGGCCCTGTCAGACTTTTCCTGTTTTCAAAGCTAAAATTACCACTTCGACAAAATTCGCTGAAGGATCTGAAGGCCAAACCCCAAACAGCATACGAAAATGTATGGAGGAAATGCGCCGGCGTAGTTCTATTGCAAGCGATACCTACTTTGAAGGCGATAAAATATATGTTTATACGATTGCTTAACAAAAAAGGAGTGTAATGTGTTCAGGGTTCATCTATGTATGTTTTCCGTTTCTTCATTCCACCATAACTTCTATACACTTGAACCGATTTAGAAGCGTGTGGTATTGTTAGAATCGTAACGCCATCCTGAGTGTTATAGGGTACATTAACTGTCCAAATATCAAGTAAGCAATTGTCTAAATGTCCAAATGTCAACATATAAACATAAATATATCATGCTTCGTGCCAAATAAAATGTCTGATTGAGTATATTCCGGAAATATGCATGTATCTATATGGATAAATATATAAACCATAAATATTTCATAAAAAAAGCTGTAACAAAAATAATTATAAATACAATAGTTCCCTTTCTGTAATGGCAGTCGAGTTTTTTATTCTTTTTAATATATTTACTTGTTTAGAACATACGAGTCCTGTTTCTTTTATTTACCGATTTCGGATATTTGTTAGGCTGAATGTATATTCTTTAGAATACAATGAATAAAAGCATTCATCTGAGACAACAAAAAGCGCGCATACATTTCCGTTTGTGAAATGAGCCTCGCAACGGAGGCAGGCTATGACAAAATAAGTCCAATACAAATTTAGTACCATAAGCGGGTTGCACTATAGGCGCTCGGTGCGGGCTGCCTCGCGAGATAAGATGACGGATATGTCGCACGGTGGGATAAATGTATGGAAAGTAGAGATTTTCAGTGCCACCTACATTTCATCTACATTTGATAGCCTTCACGTCTTTGACGGCTGTTTTGTTTACACGACTACCCGACATAAAATATTGACGTGACAACGTCTTATAAATCGATGGAGCCTGCTGCACGCACGAAAAAACATGACTCATACGGCGTTACCTCGCTCTGAGGCGTTCCATTTATTATATTTATTATTCGATATAAATGCTGCCATCTACCGGTTGCGACAAGAATTATTTACTAACCTCGGTCTAAAATAGTACGAATGAAAATCAGTAGATTGATTTAAATTCTTGACATAATTTTATATGCATTCTTGATATACGGAATGTTATTACTGAACGAACAATTTTCTTGTGGGTACAACAAAGTGCAACGAAGTAAGCAACTTAAAAAAAAAAAAGCTATCATTACGATGTCGTAAAATGTCGCTGATATTGTTTATTTACGACGTATTACCTACCGCTAGATGGCGCAGCGCGCTCAAACGCTTCTCAAACCGTTATTTAACAGTTTGAGATTTCAAACTTTCAAATAAAAAAAAAAACAGTAAACAATAAACAATTATACAATTATACTGCTATAAAATAATACATTTACATGTTGTAATCAAATCGGTGAGTATAAAAGCATATATTTTTGGGTGTTTGTAATAAACAATATCAGAATCTTAAATGAAACTGCTTCAAATGCAACCATTCCATCAGTATTTTCTTATGACGTTGTAACTTTCAACTATCCGTATATATATACTACCGGCCGAACTTATACTCGTCCGAATAAATTCGAGCATATTTCGTGCGGTGTAAGATTTGACCTTGGCAGGCAGTTTTAATGCGAAAAAGTGACAACCGGTCATCTCACACTCCGCTCTAGCGTATTGCCCTGTCTCGTTCACACGGACTAATTTCGGATTTTAGTTCACGAACCTTTCGAAAATTTTAGTTCACAATCGAGACCAAAGATTATGTAATAAAATTACAAACGCTGCAAATTAGTGGTCTGCAAAGTCACTCAAATTAGTGGTCTGCAAGGACACACCTATTATTGGTAGCACAATTTTATGAAATTAAAATAAAATAATCAAAATCAAATACATAAAAAAATGCATTCCAAATAATCGACATCAAATAATCACCATAAAATATTATAAATAAATGAAAAAAAAATAATATTAATCCCATCAACAAGTAATACTTCTAAAATATCTTGGCTTCTAAAAGTCTTCGTTTTAGTGGTCCTTGAACATTGTAATTGATCTCGATCGCAATGCCATTTCCATAGATTCCATGCGACCGCAGAATAATAAGAGAAACTGCATTGTAAAGTGGGAATGATTGTAAGTTGCTCACGCGCCCGTGTGGAATGGTCATATCGGTTACTGGACCAGGATTTCAAGCAAAAATAAATTAAAGTATTAAGTGTCTGATCGTAGTAGACATTTTTGTCCCTTTGCTCTTGCCCTATTGAAAATTTAAACAGCCGCATGTTTCCATATCTTAAACCGAGAGACAACCCACATGAGAAAAATATCAATGAGTAACATTTTTTATTACAATGTTATTCGCGTTTTATAGATAATTTTGGAAGACGACGAAGGTAAATAAAATCAGAAGATGGTGAAACAGAAAAAGAATATGCGGCAAAAGAGTATGATCAACTGACTGGAGAATAACATTGTTTTGTCGTTGTCGATAAAGTGATATTTTCAATGTTTGAAAGTTTTCTTCAAAATTAACTCGAAACATACTGAAAATATCTAATTAATCAGTTTTTAATATATAAACAAAATTACATTACGAACTTTAAGGAATAACACCACCGTGCGTCGGAAAAATATAGCCGGGGCAAAAGAAAGAGAGTTTCACTGCGGGTGGGCGCGTTTCGGTGGAGCGAAACTTTACGGGGGAAATTTATGTGCTCACGATTCCGGTATGCACCTGCTCGCCTGTTATGAGTACGAATACCTACTTACTGCTGGATCATTAGAAAAGAGACCGGACATTTTGGGCCCACTTTTCCAATACTGTAAATCCTTTTTCCAATCTCTTTATGTAGAACATTTATTACTAGAACGACTGATCTCAATTATGAGACGTTTCTGAGTTATATCCTATTGAATATGGCTAATTACCTGATATATCCTAGGGCGGACCTAGGGCACCAAACACATCCAGGCGTTATTTTTTTAATAACTGTTTAAACGAAAGCAGTTCCGGAATACCCGTAACGATAAAGTACATACGCTATGTGAGTACAAAGTATATATTTCTAGGAATGATCGAGTTTGTCATCAGTATATGGAAGGTAAATACTGGGATATCTTGCTTGAACTCTGTTATGTCTCATGATTTCATTGCCGCTCTGTTTACTGAAGTATGTTTTATGCTAAGGTCAGTTGTCACACATGGTCTGCCCAGTAAACGTACATCATAATACACTATCTTTTATGGATCTTCACTGAAAATCTTATACTTTAAATAAATAATTGGCACTGGAGTTTTCAGGTAATTAGCCATTATTAGGAAGATTCCGAACTTTAAAACTTCGAAACGGCTCATAATTGAAGTAAGTTGTAGTAGTCATAAATACTCTAGATAAACAGATGTTTCCAATGGTAAATAGGTTATTGTTATTGAAGAGGTGGGTCCAGCGCCCATATTTTCTTGCCCATTGCCCTTTGTCGTTACAGATTTATCACTTGGGTTGTCGACTACAGCGGGCGAGCCCGTCACCTCGGGAAGTTTTAACGATTAGTCGTTCTATCTCCCTGGAAGTGAACGTAGAAGACTTGGGGACAAAACAGTCCACCGTCTAGCTACGCCACAAGCCCGTAAGAGGCCAACGCCTTAACCGCGAGATAGCCAGGAATGAATGTTACCTAGCGGGCCGACACTCGCGCCCTTACTTTCAATTGTGACCAGATTACTCCGGTCTCTCTATTGGTTACGAGTTCGAGGTCGCTTGCGCGGTCCTCTCCCTTACGAAGCGGTGAAACGGTGTATACCGAATCTATCGTGGACTACAGCGTCCTTTGCCCGGCTGTTCACCCAGGATCGGATTGCCGATGGTCGTTTCAAGAGCAGTCGCCGTAAGGTCCGCAACCACCCCCGATCTATAGGAAACAGTACTGCTTCCAGACTCCCCCGAATGTTAGTCAGAGTGCGCAATCGATTGGCTTATGCCGCACGGTGCGCAGACCGTCCAGGAGCGCCAGAAGGTCGATGCCCAGGGGAAACTGACCAGGGCCAGAGTCCTACCCAGGCTCGCACTTCATGCGTGGAGGCTGTCGGATAGGTGTTGACCCGTGAGTGTGACCAACCCTGAAACAGAATGGGTCTTCGTGGTCAACTCAGCAAGGGCCCATTAACTCCCTAAAGATTTATCAGATTATCCCTATAGATTTATCCTTATAGATTTATAAGTTAGATCTTGTGTTAGGTATGTTTCTGTTTCTGGTTAAATTGCAGGGTTAGAAACTTTAGCTTATTAGTATAAAATTCCAATTAGCCATCATTTCAAGGACACTACAATAACTTCTATTCACCGCAACCAGCAACGTCCGATACTTTACCACGCTGGGGCAGCTCAAAACTCAACTCTTTAAGTCTCTTAATTCTCTTTCGAGCAATTACCGCCGATCGAGTTGGTCGTTCGTGTTACACTTGAGAATAAACCGCGCTGTAAACAGTGGGCGTCGTTAGCGGTAGGCTGCTTGTGTCCGGTTAAATTGTAATTGGAATTATCGGACGTCGCGTTAGCGTCTGGCGGTTGATAGACGTGCACGTAATCGGGGCATTACCTCCACTCGAAAGGCCGGTAAATTGGTCCTCGGGGTACAATGGATTCGGCCCCCTCTTTCTTTCGCTACAACCCCGCCTAATGAGATCTAATCGCACCGAGATGAAACGAAGCTGTTTCAAATTGGCACGATATTCAAGACGACCTCTCTATCCTGTACTTGATTATGTCACTCAGTGATACGCTATGTGTGTGTCTTCTACACGACTGCCTAACAAAAAAGGAGTGTAATGTGTTCATAGTTCATCTTACTTAGATGTTTTCCGTTTCTTTATTCCACCATAACTTGTAAACGCTTGAACCAATTCAGAAGTATGCTGTATTGTTAGAATCGTTATCATCCCGAGTGGCATAGGATACCTTAACTATCCAAATATCAAGTAAATAGTTGTCTAAATGTCCAAATCTCCAAAGGTAAATAAATTAACATAAAAATACCGTGTTTAGTGTCAAATGAAAGATCTGATTGAGTACATTTCACAAATATATGAGTATCTTTATGGGTAAATACATTAACAACAAATATTTAATAAAGAAAACATAAAAATAATTATAAATACAGTAGTAAACTTTTTGTAACGTTTTTTATTCCTTTTAATATATATACTTGTTTCCCCTCCCTGTATGGATGGAAACTTGTGTGTGCGAAACAAAAACGATTTTCTCGTTTCACACACAGAGTTACCCATTGAAAGGTTAATCGAACTGTCGCTAACAGACTGTATATTCTTATATTCTCCTTCAAAAACGAGTATAAATTAAATATTAACTAAATAACTAAGCCTACATTAACGCAGGCGTTGCCTAGTTAGGCTGGTTTAAATGTATACTTCCTGTATTATATTATTCATACGCTGCAAATACATGACTAAAACATGTAGTACCTCAAATTTGGCAGCATATGCTATTTTAAGGATTTTTTTCCAACAAAAAAAATAAGAAACTTTTATTTTACAATTGGAGTGTTTTCCAAAAAGTGAAAAAAATCACAAAAAATAAAAAAACTAATTCTTCGGCGATTCGAGGGGCCAGTTGGCGGTCCAAGGGAAGGGCGCGTTAATAAGATTGCCAAACATTGCCAATTTTCGAAGAGCCGCATCTTTTGGACATATAATGCTTGGTTTAGGAAACGTTTTATATAGTAGTAAATTTAATCTACTTAACGAATGAAAAGAATAATATTTTCTGCAGGACGGATATTTTAGAAGATATACAGAAAACCTTAAAAAAAAGTGCAAAAATGTCGCTGTTTTTTAGGCATTGCGCAGCTCGCAGATGCCGCGAAGGTTTTTCGATCTTAATATTGGCACAGGTCCTAAAAAACACAAAAATTATGACTACATGACATTTTACAAGGTCGGATGTATAAACTGACTGCACTGAAAAAATTATAACGATGTAATATACGGAAATACGCATGTTTCAACAAAGATTACGTATATAACCCCGACTGTGGTCCATACGTATGAATTAACATGACGCGTACGGTGTTTGCGTGACGGTAATTGCGGTGCCCTAATGTTAAAACAATGTTATTTCATTACGTCGCGACCTTGAGATCTCGCTTCTAACATGACAGCATGTATTAGTATACGTAAGGTTATAGTCCGACACAATAATCATGTTTAAACTACAGTATACCCTTTGTTCCGTATTAACCGTAAGGAAAATGTTTATACATATAATCGAGTAATAGAGTTTCAACAAAATTCCTTTGTAATTCAACAAAATTACGATTGAAACGTCATTATTCTGTATAAAACCGTAATAACAAGATAGTAATGTAAGAATCAATCAAATAGTTCTCACGGTGTGGGCGGATTTATAAAATATGGAAGATTTAATGAAAGAAAAGGGCCAGATACAGTAGGGAATTATATTTTTTTGTACAAATGTGATGCAATCGCCATAAAAAAACATAATGCGTTATAATGTGTCAATGAAGTATAAACATAATGTGTCAATGAAGTTAGCTACGACACTATACGCTTTTTAACGCTGTCTTCCCCCCATCTTCACAAACAGGCGAAAACATGGTCGAAAGGGTAAGGAAATGGCGAGAAAAGGAAACACAAGACAGGCGCAGCGACGTTTATTAGTTTTCCAATATACTGACGCTTCTTCCGCCTCGAGGAGAATTGCCCCTCCCCCCGCCTGGTGGAGCAAAGGTGTGCGGGGTGCACATACGCTCTTTGAAAGTCTAGCCGGGGCACGTACAGCGAATTCCAGTTCGACAACGACTTTTCAACTTTGGTGAGTCTCACTGCACCGGAGAACACAGCGCGAACTCGATCAAGAAAGGTGCGATTGGTGACGTTCATATAATACGACGTTCGCTCAATAAGTATTCGAGTGGAGCGTCGCGTTGCGAGTGGGCTATGCTTCCAAGATCGCGAAAACCTCTCTCCGACCACTTCAAGACCCGGATCAGTGGTGTGCATCGAGTTTGGAGTTAATTTAGTATTCATTTCATTTATTCAAGACAATATATAAAAATTATATAAACACAATGATTCTGCGTCACTTCTAACCAGGCACCGCCTGTTCCAAGGAATACACCAATTTTATATAATAGCAATATTAAATGTAATTTTATTAAAGATATGTCTTAGATTGTCTTAGATATGTCTTAGATTGGTTTCACAAGCGAAAATCAAAATGGTTGCGAAATTGCTATAGTATTTTTTTTTTAAATTGGTTGTGTAACTTTAAGACTTTCCCCCATACCAACCCCCCCCCCCCTTACCCCCCGGGTGTTAATTCCGTGGTATTAAAATGGTATTTTTCCTAACAGTATTTTCATAAAAATGGCATACTTGAAATAGTAGTTATCCGTAGGAAACAAATAATCGGAGGGTGAAATATTGGACCAAGATAATTTATAAAAGTTAGCGAATTGCATATATCCCGAAAAATTAATAAATAAATAAATAAACACGGCGAGCAATGCTACTGAATGATGAGGCAATGAACGGCAACCTTGCCGGGTTAATGACGATATGCACTCGCTCCCTCATATTATATCTACTACGACATTTTTCAATGAGAACGATTTGGATGAAATTGTATCAATCATTTATCATAATAATGATAAGTTTTTTATTCAAAATAGTACGAAATCGTAACTTTTTGACGTCAATAATGCATACAAACATACATAAATGATATAAAAATTAAATTATTGTGACATTATAACAAATTATTGTGACATATAACGTGATATAAATCATCGAGGTAACCATTTTATTTCCAAGGGTCTTTGTCGTCTAGATAATCATTTATTTTATAGTAGCCCTTTGAGTACAGCTTCTTCTTAATAAATGACTTAAATTGTATCACAGATAAATTTTGCATGTTTTCTGGGACTTTATTGTAGAAGCGTATACATTGCCCTTTGAATGATTTTGTGGTTTTGTGGTTTTGGAGTCGACTTTTATGGTCAGCAAGTTTATTTTTATTTCTAGTATTGACACCATGCCTATCAGAGTTTTTTACAAACAGTTCTTTATTTTTATGCACATACATTAAGTTTTCATAGATGTAATGAGATGCAAGTGTCAAAATATTGATTTCTTTAAATTTTCCCCGTAACGACTGTCTAGCACCTAATTTATAAATAGCGCGGATGGCTCGTTTCTGTAGTATAAATATTTTATCAGCGTCAGCAGCATGACCCCACAGCAAGATGCCATACGACATCAAGCTGTGAAAATAGCTGAAGTAAACCAGCCTCGCGGTGTCTATATCTGTTAAATTACGATTTTTTTTACAGCATATGCCGCAGAACTTAGTTAGTCGGCCGATTTCTTAATGTGTGGGCCCCATTGTAGCTTTTTATCCAAAGTGATACCAAGGAATACAGTGGAATCGACCAGTTCTAGGCGCTCATTTTTTATGATAATATTTGGCCCTATCTGCTTTACATTTAAATTTGGAACCTGAGCACAGCCGCTATATTATTTTAAATTTAGCATAAGATCACATCCGCAACAATAATGACACTACATTGCATTGTCTGCTCTGCCTGCACATCAGCAGAAGACGAGTATAGGTGAACATCTGCAGAATAAAGCAGCTTCACTGCATTTTCATACTATCACTATACATCAAAATGGACGAAAAATTGGTTTTATGTTCGGCAGGTCATTTTTGTGGGGGAAAAATGATTGATTATTTACATTCCACTCTAACGCACTGCTCTGTCTCGTTTGCACCAAGTATTTTCTGATATAAGTTTACGAAGAAACGCAATCGACCTCACTATCTAATGTATCTAAGGTAAAACAATAACCTAAAATTTAAACTTAAATTAATAATAATCAAAATACGCAAACAATCAAAATAATAATAACAAATAATAAATAAAACACATGGGATAAAATAGATTTTGAAGACTACATTATGATTGTCAATTAAAATTAAGTCTGTCAATAGCCGTCACCTAATTAAAGAAAGTGTAAATATATATTTTTACTCATCATCATATCGTCGCCTTACAATTATAACTTGATAACTGAAATTAGTAGTTCTGAGATAAACGATTTTTAATGTTTTTTTTACGTTTCAACTCGTCCACCATTTTTGATTTGAGGAAACTAATAAGTGAAGCTAAATACTAACCTTAGCCTAGATAAGTGGAGATATCGAGTTTTTGCGCTACGATAGCAGACAGTGCTGCGAACTTTCAGCTAGATAAGTCATATCGATGATTTTTAGTACGGAGCTGTAGCTGATTTACAAATTATCAACCACCGTTAACTCCTAAGGGCGGGGGAATTTCAGTTATCTGGTTTAAAGGGAATATAGAGTTGATATTTTTACATCTTCTGGCATACTTATCTCAAAAATGCCAATTTTCGAGTTATCTAGTTATAATTATGAGGCGACGATATATGAGTATTATTATTTATCTCATGATATCTAGCAAGTTTAAAATATTATCTCTACCTTCTATATAAAATATCCCTAATGGTTTCTTTCTACTTAGTAAATTAAGTGTTTCCATGCAGTTCATATGGAAATATAGAGTTTATAAATGATACAAATAAGCATTAATATTTGAAAAGTATGCGAAACGAAGAACCTAACGAAAATGCATTTATTCTTGGCAAAGCGATTCCGTTGCATCACTTCTAGCAAACCGTCACCGAGAGTATTCATATGTATTTTTTCATAACGAAAAATCTTTAAAGTTTACGTTGCCGCTGCCGCACCGGAGCCAAATATAATGATGTGCATTCAACTCGAAAGTCTTTACTTGGCGTGCCCGCGCCAAGTCGAGATTTAAAGAGCACAAAAGACTTAAAATACGAGCGCCCGCAGCGCATTTTTAAACTTTCCATAAAGTAGCGAAACGTCTTAGAAATGTTTAAAATGTTAATATCGTTTCCACGCAATGGAAAATGCAAAGTTATCCCGTCAGCGCGACGCTTAGCGTTTATATGCGGGTGATAAAAGTTTTAGTCACAGTAATGAAGGTTAACGTAGACGACGACCCAGCGACTGCGGAAGACGTTTTTAGTGAAACGAAAGTTATTTTCACATTGCTGTAAGGCCACACTTATTTGCATGAGCAATAAATATTATAATATTTCTATTTGTGGTATGTTAAACCTAGCTGGGTAGATGGGCTCGTAACGTGGGGTACACTGAAGTAGCCGGGAATAGGAAAACAATATGTGGTATACTTTTACGGCAATATGTGGCCGCAATATTAGCAACTATAGCTCGGCCATCACTGTAACAATTTATTGCAGCATATGGCTGGAAATTATTAGGACCTTGCATTGAAAACTTGCAATTTCATAATACATACCGTAACGTATACTTCTAGTCATTTACCAAATTGCAAAATACTTCATGTCACAGCGTCATCGTTAGGCTTCAATTATCAGTCTGTGCAATTTCGTTTAAGTGTCAACAACGGTAATTTTGTTAGCTTCGAAGATGTCGAAATTTGAGTCGACAAAACGTCATTTGCGGGAAGCAATGCTTTTCTGCTTTCATCTTAAGAAAACTGCCGCAGAATATCATAGATTGCTGCTGGAGGCTTACGGGGTTTACTCCGACAGAAAGCACTGTTGAGACTTGGTTTTTGCTATTCAAAAATGGTGACTTCGACGTGCAAGACAAAGAGCGCCCAGGCCAGGAGCAACAATTTGAAGAAGCCGAATTGGAGTCTAAATTCCATGAAGATTCGAGTCTGACGCTGGCAAAGATAAGTGAAGTGCTTAATGTTCATCCCTCAACCGTTTCGAGATGTTTAAAATCTATGGGAGTCATTCAAAAGGAAGGGCATTGGGTTCCTCGCGAGTTGAAGCCAATAGACATCGAAAGACGCTTCATGACGTCTTGTGAAATGCTCTTTCGCCGTCAAAAAAGAAAAGGTTTTCTCCACCGAATAATCCACCAACTGGCGACGAAAAGTGGATCTTTTACGAGAACCCCACTTCCATCGACCTCAACAGCCACGCCAATGAGAGACATCCACGGATCCAAGGTAATGCTTTGCATTTGATGGGATCAAAAGGGTGCCATCTATTGCGAGCTGCTGAAACCGGGAGAAACCATCACGGGCGATCGCTATCGAGCTCAGCTCAAGAATTTGAGCGATGCTGTGAAGATAAAACGGCCGGAATACGCTAAAAGGCACGACCAGGTAATTTTCCAGCATTACCATGCTCGACCACACGTCGCGATGCAGGTCAAGAACTTCCTGGAAACGCTTCGCTGGGACATCCTGCCTCACCCGCCGTACTCCCCAGATATTGCGCCATCCGACTACTATTTGTTCCGGTCAATGGCCCATGGCCTTTCCGAGTAGCGCTTCCAGACTTTCGAGGATATTGAAAAATGGCTGGATTCGTGGATAGCCTCCAAGGACGGAGACCTCTTCCGCCGGGGAATCTGTCTCTTGCCAGAAAGATAGGAGAACGTCATAGCTAGCGATGGACAATACATTGAATGAAATGCACTTTCCAATTTGCATCGAAATAAATTTTCAATATCACAAAAAAATGAAATTTTCAATGCAAAGACCTAATATTTAGCCCGGCTATTCTCGGCAATATTTCTACAAAAGTATGGCATAATTTTGACTCGTAAACGGGCTACACAATCGGGCAACAATGACTGACGAAATAATATGTGTCGCAGCGGCTTACATTGTTTTAAATAAAAAAATTAAACGACAAATAAAAGACGAGAATGTGGATTCGACTTGGCTTCAATAAGCGTGATACTTTAGATATCTAAGCCTGAATTCAAATTCAAATTCAAAATTCTTTAATCTATAATATTACATATATTTTTAAATTCAAAGCCATTCTAACTAGGCCTCGCCTGTACTAAGGTAGGCTTAATATAAAAGAAGGTAGAGTGGTTTTCGTAACTTGCTGTATTGTCTTTGTATATTATTATGTTAAATTTAAGAAGATAGATATGTCTCTAAAATAATAAAGCGTAATAATATTAAATTTAGGTATATACATATAAATATAAACGTACATACATGAATAAATATATACTTTATAGGTAAATATAAAATAATACTATATACGAGTATATACATATATCTCACAAATCGTGCTCTATTTTAATATATATGTTATTAATGTCTCCGTTTCTTGTCGACCCATAGTCAAAAGTGACATAGTTAGGTTTTTCTTTACGCCATGACTAGTCCTATATTTCAGTCCTGCAGGAAAAACACTATTCATTTTGTTGAACAGTCGAGGAGCAATGTAAGAAAAGTGTTTTTGTGCAAAACTTGTTCTCTTTTTTTAATGTTTTTGATTATATGAATACCAATTGAAAGATCTTCTCCACATGAATTCACTATTAATAATAAATTCACAATAGAATTATATATTAATGAAGTATATAAACATTTAAATACACTAATAAATAATATAAATTATTTCACGCAATTATACATAACATCAGAATAGATAAAGCAAAGGGTTACACTCAAAATATCGGTGGCTTCGGAGCCACTATTCTCCAGAGATCGTACTGTTTGCGAATCGTCGAACAAGCGGATTTGTCGGTTCTGATGTGCATTGGCGTCATTCTTTGGCATCAGAGAATTGAACGTTTCAGGGCTGAATGATGACTTTTAACTTCGTTACGAGACTTTAAAATTTATCGCTCACTCCCTCAATTATCTATTACTACTTTTCATTTACAACTATTTATCGCTCAATTATCATCCACCTCTTCCTCCGTCGGTGCTCGGCGATTAGCCCGACGAATATGAAACGGAGTAATAGCTTCGGTTACGGCGTCTGAAACGCTCTCGCCCAGGATACGGCCTCGGGGAACAATCGTAATTAAACAAATTAACATTCAAAATTGTCTTACGTTTTATACCTCCATTCCTGCGAGACTGACTGAGCGGAATTTTATTCTCTTCGTTGAAATAGGATTATGAAAAGGGAAGCGGAGCATAATGTAATATATTTACCTTGCAAAATCGGGGCATGTCCTTTTGGGATCAACAGTCACAGTCCGTGCCACCTTGCGCAAGTATCGGAATATACTTTTAATTGGCCTTCAGCACATATCTCTCAATGTGTACCTATATATGTTTAACTAGCTGTAAGTTTTCCTATGAAATGAAAATAAAATAAAATAAAATGTGAAACCAGTACAGGAGAGCCTTGATAATCAGAACACCGAAAATGTGTACCCTGTTCGGATTCACGAAGAATTCGGATTATATCATAAGTTTACCGGGTTTTTAGGGTATACGGTGCCGACCTTTAAATATTTTTTTTTGTAGATATTTCAATAATCAAAATTATTAAGTTGAAAAATATGGACGTATTTTAGAGGCGGCCTTGTTTGTAAATGTTTTCATAACAGCCTGCTAAATACAATTATTTTACTCTGGTAGGAATTTCAAACACCGACGCGGTCGTAGGCTGTGACAGCTATTGTTTCCATGTGTACGCTTCCAGATTTCCCTAGTTTGCGGCGGTAGGCAGTAACATAATAATGTTACATATACTCTGGAAATGTCAAGCAACCGCCCGTTAGAACGATACGCATTGCACGGCCTGCCCTGACAAGAAGCAATAAAATTCCATTTATATCCCTTCCCCCCCCCCCCCCCCCACCTGAATACGCGACGCACTAACATTCCACTTACGGACAAAGCTAAAAGGAGAAATGCTTTACGTATTTGAGGGATAAATCTACGGAGTTTAGGAATGTTATTACATTTTTGCGTCGTCTGATGAAAATATACATACTGGGTTCCGTGAAAATGTGCTAAGATTCAGTTTAGATAGTTATCTTCCTACTTTGATAGTTTAGATTAGATAGTCCTTGTTTGTTTGTTTGTTTATACTCTTTATTGTGAAAATGTCACAATGGGCGGGTTTATTGTCATATGATAATCTCTTACAACCAACCCTACTATGACGTGTTATATGTATGAGTGCGTGTAACATGCCTGTAAGTGTGTGTCTTGTTATTGCATTCGATCGACAGAATTGAAAATGCAATTCCGTTAATTTGATCCCAACGGAAAATGGTAACCCAGCCAGGAATCGAACCCGGGACCTTACAATGTAAGATCAGGCGACCTAATCACTATGCCACCGGGTGTGCTACTAGTGTGCTACTACAGTGTTGCTACTAGTCCTCGCTCTACTAAATGAAAATTCACTGGTAGGCATGATGTGTCTCTGAAAGGGTAGCGAATATAGTCGACTCTCGACTGCCTCGTTCCGATGAATGTTTATTGTTCAACCCTCGGTCATTGCCAAATGATTAACCTTGCCAGCTCCCGCAAGCGTGCACTATACCAGCAAACCAGCTTCTCCATTACATACTGAAGTGGCGGTCGTAGTCGTATAGAATAGAATCGTTGTCGAAGTCGTATAGAATAGAATCGTTGTCGTAGTCGTATAGAATAGAATCGTTGTCGAAGTCGTATAGAATAGTATAGTATAGAATCGTTGCATGGCTTTGGCACGAATGCTAATGGACCTCAGCCGACAACATGCGTGCGGAACAATGAGACTATCAGCGTTTGAGCGACGAGTGCTCTCGCGTGGGTGTCGGCGGAGGCTTAAGCTCTCATTGAAGATAATCTAGTATGATTTGTCGGTGTCTCAAATTCCGACTAAACACTTTATTAATATTGTATCGCGGCGAATTAAAGATTGAAAAGCATGTTTATTTTCCACACTGGCCTCTACATCGAATACGACTATTTATCAATACATGTCCCTCTCATTAATTTAGTTCAACCTGAAGACTTGACTCGGGGTCAAGTCTTCAGGTTGAACTAAATGTATCTTTCACCACCCTACCCTTGGGTTACTATTCAAAAAGTAATAATACATGTTTACAATATACCAGAAAACTTTTTTGTACAATAGCCTCATTTATGACCCTTTTTGTATATAGAATCGTAGGAGCAAATTGACGTTTTTTTTTGTACTTGAACAAACGGGATACGGCTTGTTGCGTTAAGGCGATAATGTAGCGGACGTATTACGTACGTTCGTATATGTAGGGAGGTTAATGCTTGATTTTGCTGGTTGGATACACTGTTTGGATTCTATTATGAAATATCTTCGATTCAGTTCCTCTCCGTTTTCTGACTGAGTCGTTCTTATTTGCATTTTCTAGAAATTCAGTTTCGTTTCGATGGGCCATTCATTAGGTAGAGATACCTAGCTTCAGCTTCACTTTTATACTTGTACGTTAATTCTACCCTCTCCTCAGGTGCAGCTTCAGACTTTTCTTGTTTTTTTCTCATACATTTCTTGATAGTAGGGCATTATGTGTATCACGCAGTAGATGTTTTTTAATTATCTATAAAGTATATTCCGTGGTTTTTAATATAACATAATATCATTTTTGATTCCAAATTGAACGGAATATACAAGTAATGGCGCATTGGATGCAGGCATTGTCAATTAACTATATTGTTGTCGATACACGACACTGTATGTATCTATCAATAATTAAAACCGCTAGTGCGGCCATCGGTGAGAACGTGAATAATACAATATTGGTCGCCATCGCTGGCCCTGCTAACGAACCAGTCACGTCGAAAATGTAAAATATCTATCCACCCATATAAAAAATGAAATTGCGAAAGCCGCGCTGTATCTACAAGGGCTCCAGTTATTGTGAAGCGTCCGACCGTTAAAATTGCTGTTATTAAAAGTTCCAACCTTTATTACGCAAACGTTTTACGATATTAATAAATGTGTGTCCGTAAACCAGCACTATAAAGCTACATTTATGTGATAACGAAATTTTGCGCACGACTGCATAATATAATTAATTTCAAATAATGATAATAGTTTTTATTAGCAAATACTTAAATACATTAACGATCCAGTAAGTAGGTAATAATCAAAATGTTAACCAAAAAAGCAAAACCGACGCCATTTTTATTATAAGTGCGGCAACCATGTCATGGGGAAACTTAGATCGTGCTATCACAATTGAATGCGTATACAAAATTTCGTGTCTGTCCTGTTTACCATTGAGGAGTTCCCTCGTTGGAAGCCAGCCCTGGGTGCCGCAGTCCTGTCTTGGTGAAACTTAGAACGGGCTGTCGTAATGGAATGCATATACAAAATTTCGCGTCTGTGCTGTTGACCGTTGAGGAGTCCCCTTGTCGGGAGTCGACCCTGGGTCTAGAATCATCTTACCATAAAAAATGCATTTTAAATGCAAAAATTTACATGTTGCTTAAGTTCTGATGAGGAACTAAACCAACATGTACATTTTTAACTTCATATGATAATATTTTAAGAGTTCTCTCGATTCCTCATGGATCCCATCATCAGAACAGAATTTTTATAAAAATGGGACCAATGTGGTATATCATTTCAAATAAAAAAAGAGTTTTCCGAATTGGTTTATAAATGACGGAGCTCTAAGGTAAGAAACATTAAAAAAAATATATACACAACGGAATGGATAACCGCCTCCTTTTTTTGAAGTCGGTTAATAAATAAATAACAAACGTTTTGGAATCTTACTAATAAAAACAGTAAAAGGATGTATCTTTAGGCTACAGTTAATTGGAACATTAAATTGATAACACGGACCTAAATTAAACGCGTAATTCAACCTACGAATATCGTAGACATACCAAACCAGTGTGAGTAGTTAAGATACATGTCGGACCGTAACGTAAATCAAACGTATTTTAGGTGACCAGCTCGAATCGTTTGGCCTAAGGCTATCCGCAACGCAACCGACACTTAAGAAGCAATATTATCCAATTTGGATCATTTTCTTCGCTCTAGCAAATAAATCACTGTGGCTCCGTTATCGCAACTCAAATTGTGCGCAATAAATAAAGACATTTAGCGTGAACGATGGACGCTGGGATCGGCTGTTCTGGAAAAAAATCCGAAACACTTTTTTCGAAACAAGTTTACCCACTTTTTAACTGTGAGGATGTCGGCATCTCTCTGTCCATGGTGTATAGGAGCTAATGGGCTCTGTTGCAGTTAAGTAGCCACAAGACCTATGCGTTTAGGGTCGGCCAAACTCACGGGTCAACATAAAATCGAAGACTATAGCGGTTGTTAGACATTATAAATAGGACAGAAAACGAATTTACCGCGTGGAATTTTTGAGGCCTGTAAAGGATGTAATACCACTGCAAACCCTGGTGTGTATAAAGTTGAATGCAGTTGCGGTTTAGCCTACGCTGGGCAAACGAAACGGCCCATAGCCACGCGACTGACAGAACACATCAAAGCTGTTAAAAACGTTCAGCGAGAAAAATCGGCGATCTGCGAACATATATTGGATAGCGGAAGTAATCACTGGATGCAGTTTCAAAATCCCATTGTGCTATCCAAGGAACAATTCTACTTTCCTCGCGTGATCCGGAAGCCATTGAAAATAAGAACCCCGAACTTCAATAGAGACGACGGTTACAAACTCTCTTCTACGTGGAACCCTCTTCTTTAAATGTTCCCGCCGCCGAACGCCGATGCAAGGACGAAAGACAGGATACAGTGAGTGTTGTGTGCAAGACGGATCCCCACCACCGTTATAACCTACGCAGTGGCGGCAGCGGTATGCGGCCTACCCGCAAAACAACGGATTGACAGCTCTTCAGTCTACCTTAGACAACGGCGGCTGCAACGTCACCGAAACGTCGGGTGCTACAAATTTCACGGGTCAACACTCATCCGACAGCCTCCACGCAGAACTGCGAGCCCAGGTAGGACTCTGGCCTGCGGGCCAGTTTCCTCTAGGAGTCGAGCTTCGGGCGCTCCTGGATGGATTGCTCACCGTGCGGCGTCCGCAAATCGATTGTGCATTCCGACTGATAGCCAGGGGAGTCTGGAAATCGTTTTGTTTCATATAGAGCGGGGGTAATTGTTAACCTTACGTCAAACTGCGTTTGACACGACCAAACAGCTACCCGATACCGGGTGACAGCCGGGCAAAGGAAGCCATGCTCCGCGATAGATTCGGTAGACACCGTGTCACCGCTACGTAAGGGAGAGGACCGCGCACGCGAACTCGAACCTGTGACCAGTCGGGAGACCGGAGTTATCTGGTTGCAAATGGAATTAAGGGCGCGAGTGTCGGCCCCCGGTTGATTAACATGGTTAACTCGCTGTAAGGCGTTGGCTTCTTACGGGCGAGTGGCGTAACTAGACAGTGGACTGTTTTCGACCGAGTCTTCTACGCTCACCTTACGGGAGACAGAACGATCTAATATCGTTAAAACTTCCTGAGGAAACGGGTTCGCCCGTTGTAGTTGACAGCTCCAGTTTTCCATGATGTATCAACTGTTTTTAAAAGGGTTTCGGTGATTTTATGATATCGAAGCGAAATATGCGAAAATATATCACAGTTATTATAAGGTGTGTCGAGGCAAAATTGATAGGCCTCGTGATAGATGACATTTATTCAGAAGTAAAGCGATTTGTTTAAAACTCATGTTGGCAGTTCCGAGAATAAAATGATTTACAACGTCGCTTCGGGCGGAAGATTAATAAACTTTTGAAGGAAAAATTGAAAAGAACTTTGTGGCAATACTTTAATACCTTTTCAAAAGACCAAGCATACAAAGGGACAAGAAAACGTCTAATGCAATAAATTGTGTGAGTAGAAAAATAAAATTCGATCCGCGTGATTTACGACGTGATCCCAACTGGATGCACGTCTCAACAAGCTTACAGCGGACGTGCAGGGATGCTGACGTTGCCTGGAAGTGCAATAGAGCCAATGAATGGATTGACACGGAATAAAAACATAGAAAATAAACAAAAAGAATGGGATTTTTGAGATTTGTAACTTTTTGGAGATATCTGTTGGTATTTGTGGCATTTTATTCCAACAATAATAAGGAGGAAATAAACGTCTGCATAAAAACAAAGTAAGAGCGTTTTGAGTACGATAAAATGAATCACAATCACACCGTCAAAACAAAAAATGTTCGTGTCACTGCCATGTTCCGCGGAGAAATTATGAATACACAAAATGCGTAACTGGCAAAAAATCCGGATCACATGCGAAACATTGTTTATTCACGGAAGAATAATAACGGCACAGCACTTAGCTTCGGCCAACGCCCGTTTACCTGTGGCACAAAACTCTCGGTCTTTAGACATTTTTATAACACTGACAAAATGGCGGAAGTGACTCATTGAGTTCAGATTTGTTAGAAAGTTAAAAAAAAATACGGCAAAAAAGCAAATTTTTAACCTAAAATCGAAACGTTTCACTATTGAAAACAGGATTTCATCAATTGAAATAAAAGTTTTTAATGTTTTCTTTTATAAATTACAGTGGAACCTCTCATAACGAGCATATTAGCAATAAATTCTAAGCAGAATAGTCTTAAATGTCCCATCGCGCCGAACTCGTCACCCAAGGGGACCCAGGGGATATTCAATGTACCCAGACTCCATACAAATCTAGCAAGGAATTCAATCGAATTATGGAAGCGTACGATGAATCGTTTCAGGAACTAGACATATTCTCAAAGAGCAAAAACGTTTATCAGAGCGGTAATAGACCAGACAATAAAAGCTTGAACAGATACATACCTGTGCAGAATCACACACTCTCATATATACACAACTATGACACATACACGTAGATGTACTTACACACACCCATTAAACACACATCACAATCACATATATACACACTCATCCTACTCTATCATACACACTCACAAATTGAGAGAACATGATTATATAACATAATATATAAATATTATTACACAACATCACGCACATAAACTGTATATTATCAGGAGACTATTTTGGCCGTTATATTGTTATTATATTTATTAACTTAAGACCCGAGCGCTGTTTTTCTCTTTTGTTGGAATAAAATAAAGAATAATTCGTTCCAGACTCTTACTCGTTAAGCGAAACAATTTTTTCCCATACTCGTTATGAGAGGTGCGGCGAATTACTCGTTATGAAGATTTACTGCGAATTACTTGTTATGACAGGTGCTCGTTATGAGAGGTTCTACTGTACATATGTTTCTTTTCGCCCCAGCACAATCGCATAAAATATTCGGAAAAAGTCATGTGTCAAAAATTCATTTGACAGCAAAAACTACAATGATAAAATATAACGATTAATACACGGAAATACGGATGTTTCAACAAGGACTACGTACATATCTCCGACTGTGGTCCATACGTATGAATTAACATGACGTAACATGCGGAACGGTGTTGGCGTGACGGTAGTTACCGTGTCGTAATGTCAAAACATAATGTTATTTCATTACGTCGCGACATTGGGATCTCGCTTCTAACATGACAGCATGTAAAAGCATACGTACGGTTATAGTCGGGACAGATGAATCATTTTGAAACTCAGGATACTGTTTATTTCTGTATTAACCGTAAGGGATATGTTGATACATATAATCAAGTAATAGAGTTTCAACAAAATTCCTTGTAATTCAACAAAATTACGATTGTAACATCCCTATTCTGTATTAAACCGTAATAACAAAATGGTAATGTATCAATCCAATATTTTTCTCAGTGTAACATAAGAAGCATTACAGCTACCGTAGTAAAACAGTCGTAATGAGGCGGGTTTCGGAAATTCGCAACCCGGCCGCAATTCGCGAAAGCCTCTGTATTCATCACAATCAAAAAGTAACTCAAAGTGACAGTCATCTCTGCGGCTCGCGGAACATTACCCGGGACATACTAGTAGGCATTCAAAAGGACGCAAAGCACACCGGGGACGTATCCTCCCTCACCGCCATTTCGCGTGAATGAAAACTATGCTCGCAATATAAATTTCAGTGCCGCCAAAACGACCCTATGCGGTGGGGTAATTCGGATTGTTGGGCAAATGGCAGGAATCCCATACTAACGCTCGCACGGTCTAGATACGGTGCCGTTGAACGAACGCGTTGCTGATTGTGGAGGTTAAAGGAGCTAAAGGTCAAGACTTGTCTTGTCGTTATCGCTATTTGTTCCAATTGTCTCGATGCAAAGCCAGCGACAGTTATACAGCATAAATATTTACTATCATTTCGATAATTTATAACTGAATATAATTATGACGACACAGATTAAACAGTTCAGACGGTACTATACTCCTCCTCACATAAACGCAGTGGCCAACCCACTAGCATTGATTATATAGCGTATTAGATTGCTCAATGCTATAGTATGTTATGGCAGCTAGGATTTTACTATGAAACGCGACGTATAGATGGCATTCATAGTTCCAAACATTGAATAATTTTCTCCTCTATTTATTACTAGCTGCGCCCCGCGGTTTCACCCGCGTGTTGATGGAAAATTGTGATAATGATGATAGAAAACTATATATCTTTATAAATTATAGCCTATGTGTTATTCTGATCTGTAAGCTATATTATTGTAAAGTTTCATCATAATCCATTCAGTAGTTTTTGCGTGAAAGAGTAACAAACATCCATACATACATTCTTACAAACTTTCGCGTATATAATAGTAGTAGGATGGCGGTGTTCGTGGAATAGCAGTATGGCGGCGCACTATAGATGCCACCTTAAACACACCGTTACGGTATCCTATTTCAAAATAAAATAATAATATAATAACAAACAATTTTTTAAATCGTTAAAATTATTGAATACTAGCTGCGCCCAGCGGTTTCACCCGCGTGGTGATGGAAAATTGTGATAATGATGATAGAAAACCATACATCTTTATAAATTATAGCCTATGTGTTATTCTGATGTGTAAGATATATTATTGCAAAGTTTCATCAAAATCCATTCAGTAGTTTTTGCGTGAAAGAGTAACAAACATCCATACATACATACAAACTTTCGCGTTTATAATATTAGTAGGATAGTAGGATAGAGTTTAAATTTAGAATGTCAATTTCTTAGATTTTTTTCCTACTTACTTGAAAGTTATCGTTATATTTTAGATAATTCACACTATATATGTATAAATTATAGCCTATGTGTTATTCTGATGTGAAAACTATATTATTGTAAAGTTTCATCAAAATCCATTCAGTAGTTTTTGCGTGAAAGAGTAACAAACATCCATACACACATACAAACTTTCGCGTTTATAATATTAGTAGGATTTTCAATCAATCAGTCCTTTATAAAACACCATTCATTATCAACGTTATTATAGACTAGCTATTATAGACCCGTGCCCACTTCGTTGGGCGGCAAAACTTTTTACCTGTGATGAAATTATGAGTGTGGTTCGGTTAGTACTGAGTGCTATGATTTATTTCCTGACTGCCAAAAGAAGGGGTTATATGTTTACTGCATATGTATCTACGTATTTGCATGCCAATTTGACTATATTACCGTTATTTGCGAGTGTCTTCTTGTGAGTGTCTTATTTGTGAGTGTCTTACCTCTTTAACCATTTATGCAGTAAAAGGGAAATTATATGCAGTAAAAGGGAAAAGTCTTTTGTTCTAAACACTTGAGACGATATATTTATTGCTTTCTATTGTTAAAAGAATTTTCAAAATCGGTTTGGTAGATCCAGAGATTACTTCCTACAACCTCACAAACTTTATAATATTAGTATAGATTACGACATGGTCGCGGTTCCATACCTATGTCGTATTATCTCTTTAACTATTTATGCAGTAAAAGGGAAAAGTCTTTTGTTTTAAACGCTTGAGACGATAAATTTACTTATTTTGATAAGAATTCATAATTGTTGATAATATGACCAATAAACATGACCTAACGATTTAAATTATTTTTTTAATATAAAATACTATATTTTGTGACTTAAATATAAAAGGTAGACATATGCTGTCGCTGACTTTTTTGTAGGCATTATCAAGCTCTACAACTTTTCTCTAGAACTTAATCATATATCTCTCATCGTTAAGGCGGTGTTAGTTAAAAACGTTTTCGTTCGACCGCTTATTCTCCGACTTACTTTGCAAATCCGACTACCACAAAAAAGTCTTTTAATTTTTCGGATTAATATATAGCCTATGACAATCACAAATAACGTGGCTTTCTATTGGTAAACGAATTTTCAAAATCGGTTTCGTAGATCCAGAGAGTACTTCCTACAACGTCACAAACTTTACCTCTTTATAATATTAGTATAGATTACGAAATAAATTGCTATTAGTTTCGCCGGACAATGCTTCGTCAAGGGAACTTTATGAACATCTTTATATATGAAAAATTAGCCCGCGTATATTTGTGCTCGCAAACCTCGAAAAGTAGTCTGTCGATTGACTTGATTTTTTTAATCAGCGTTGCATTCGAATAGGCGCGTGTTTTTATAGTAAAATGAAATTTTGACACAACGTCGCATTCGAATACGCGCGACAAAAGTTTAAAACTCTTCCCGCCCCGGTGAAATCTTCGGTGCGCTTCGACATCGGTTTGTTTCCCATCCGTTTTATATAAGACTGACCCACCACAGCGAAGCGTGGTCGGTTTTACATAGTTTTTAATAAATATCACGAAATCCGCGACCCGATATTAGAACGAGGGGATAGATAAAATTTCAGAACATTTCCGCACTGAGTATAAAAAGCTTCTGGAGTGCCGCCGAGCCGCGGTGAAATTCAATCTGACAGTGACGCGGATGAAATTTCTATAAAAATCGAAGATGGCTCGGTTCATTTTGAGACACTCCAAGATAGTAAGAATTTAGTAATGGATCTTCAATTATAACAATTTACATTGGAAGAGAGTTTGCGTAAATTAATTAATATTAATTATCTTGTTGGAATATTGAGCGATGGGGGTCTCCCATTTATCTTTGTGCGAATTAATTAAGTATGCGGCAAGCGATCGGAAGTTTGGACCCAAAGTTTGATTAAATTGGATGACGTGAATCCGTAATATTTTGAGTAAATATACATATCGCATCATTTATTTATTAAACACACATATTAGATATACATGTTTTTAATAGTGTTCCAACCTTAAGTTAATTTTTACACAATATGCACTCATTTGAAAACAAAGACTTCGATAAAAATTAGATTATATGGTAATTAAAGAAATTATGAATATAATTTTAAAAAACGCATAATCGTTTATAATACGATGATATTTATCGGTCCGAGAAAAAATATTCCATGGAATAATAGAAGAAACTGAAAGACATTATCGCTAGGTGATTATTTTATAAAACCATTAAGGTCATTGTATATCTCAGCGGTCCGCAAACTTTTTGATGCTGCGACCCCAAAATTAAAAAAAGAGTTTTCAGCGACTTCAGGGTGGAGGCGCGGAAGCGGCGAGGGTGTGACGGGACAGGACAGGACGCACAGTCGTACATTATTTTCGAATCTCTCCGTTTTAAAAAAATTGGAATCAAAATGTGTATGGAGAGGTTATATTTTACGCATAAACCTTAATAAAAATCGATAAGTACAGGACCTTGTTGAATTTTTTGACGACCCCATAATTATATTTCGCGACCCCGTGCGGGGTCGCGACCCCAGGGTTGCGGAAGGCTGGTATATCTTACGCCCGGCAACACCGGCCAATCCTATGGACTTCGTAAGAGAGTGGTTTACGTGCCGCAGACGATTTCAGGATCGTGTCTCTACTTATAGCTTTTTAATATACAGTACTACTTCTAGTTATCTATATCGACGGGACTGTCGACAGAATTTGGCAGAACTATCTTGAGGTATTGAACAATTATAAGAATTGCTCGTTAGCAGTAGTAATTTATTTATTTATTTATTTATTTATTAAAGAAAAGCACATTTTTTTATGGCAGTACATTGTAAGTTTAACAATATAGGCTTAAATGTAAATAATAGCAAAATAGAAAGCACCGCAGACCAATTTTTTTAAAATCAACGCCGCCTAACTAGGCCTAGGCCCGTACTAAGGCAAGCGTACCAAGTAGAGTGGCTTGTGCATACTTTAGAATACTTAATTTAAAAGATATGCTAGGTATCAAATAATATAAAAAATTAACTAATAATAATAAACATTGTAATTTGAGTGTAGTGTGATGTAACTGTAGTGTAGTGTAGTGTGATGTAAATGTAGCTGTAGTGTGCTGGAAAAATAACATTCAGTAAATGGTGAAATAATTAAACTGAATAATAATAATATAATGTCGTAATAAATACAATAAAATATAAAAATATTATTAATGAATCGAAATCGAAATAAAGGAAAAAATTATATCTCAATAAATATTTAAAGAATCATATTTAAATAGTCCGAGGATACAATTATATATAAAATGTCCATGTTACAAGTTAAAATATATATTTCAATATAATTCAATTAAGAAAAGAGAAAAACAAGAATAGCGATTTAATAAAATAATAATAATAGTAATTCAATTTATTTAAATTAAATTACATAAGAATATCAAATATTTGGTGGCTAATATCCCGACCTTCATTCAGAAGCCACCTGTGACACCGTTTTTTAAATTGGTCTTTACTGTATACGATTTTAATCGACTCATCCAATTCGTTGTATATCCTGGGGCCTATACTCATAAGATGCCTCTGACCAAAAGATGTTTTCGTTCGACGGACGTCTAACATATCCGCCACGGATCGCCTTGTTCGGTGTGCTTGTTGTGTGGGCGCTCTCTTAATTTGAAATTGAATAAAAACCAGACAAAATTTTAAATAAAGTTGCCTTACTTCAAGTACACTGAACTCTTCAAAAAGTTTTTCTGACGGGTATCTGTATGGTTTACGGGTGATAATTTTAATTATCAGCTTCTGTGCTACCTCTACTTGATGGATAATTAGTAATGCCACGAATATTCGTGGCACGAATATTACTGGGTATTCGGCCTATTCGGCCACTTTTTTAATATTCGGTATTCGGCCGAATACTGCGTACTTTTCGACCGAATACCGAATACCATGAAAAAAACGTACTCAAACATGTATCTATTTTAATCACAAATAATATTATTGCATCAATACATAAAATCAACTAGTGGTAGGATATAATGAATGAAAACATTTTTTTATCATTGGTTGGTTGTAAACGATTGCGCTTTTCCTCGTAAACAATTCCTGCTTCTGAAAATAGCGTCTCCCTATAAACACTACTGCCAGGAGATGACAGATAAATCGTTGCGAATTTTGTCAGGCTCGGATATTGCTTTGCGCTTGCTGACCACCACTTGTAAGTGTCTGCCGTCCGATCTAGGCGAACAGTTTCAAATAAAAATCAATCTCATGTACAGTAGAACTTTTCTCCACACCCTTATCATTTTGCATATTATCTGTAGCGACTTCCTCGAAAGAGTTTCAGAAACTGTTATGTATTTTAAACGTTTTACCTTTTTTATTGGTTTTACTTTACTTACGAAGTGGACAAGAATCACCATAAGAACAATACTACTACTTTGTGTTGCTATTTCCGTTTGAACCAATCCCAGGACACTAGTTTTGAACCGCAGGTCAAGAAAAGTGGCAACCAATGAGACAGGTCATAACCTGTCACGAGCAATGATGCACGCCACGCATACATCTTACGCCGAACATTCGGGAGCCGATATTCGCTATTCGGCCAAATCACTATTCGTGGCATTACTATAGTTAGCAGTGAGACCACGTATACGAAGTAACGCATACGCAAAAAAACTCTTATCTAGAAGCGATCGTAGAATGTACAAATCATAACACGCATGTTCGAAGCTATCGCACAGTGCCTCAATATGGATGTTCCATCAGGGCGAAACTCAGAAACCTAGCCTACGTTACATGCTGTAATGGTTCACTATGGTACATAGTTCTTTCAACGAAGCTTGACAACTTCAAAATGAACAAGCCTTATTTTAAAACTATTGTCTTGTAGAGACTACGTCACAATATTGTAAGTCAATTTCATATTATATTAATTCATTCAGGTGTAACCACTGCAGAGCATGAGTTGGAGTTAGACGGATTTTTCTACGCTGTAACACTTGTGCGAATGAAGAGCCGTTCGCGCAACAGTACTAAATAAACGAACGACCGAACTACACCGTGTTTCTTTTCCGCGCCGCGCTGCATCGCCTCGGTGTACGAACAATATAAACCACGTGGCATACTTTAGTTTTCTCTACAACGAACTAATAGTGCGCGTTACGGGATCCTAATCATCCCCATACCATACACGGTAAAGTCTTATAAATAACCTAAAACTAAATGTAAATAAATATGAAGTCATGCCATTTACCAGAAATACATTTAGTCCCATAGTTTACCAGTATGAACCGCACGATAATATTCTTCAAAAAGCAGTGTAAAAAAGCTGTTATAGATCTTGGAATGATTTTTGACAGTAAACTACGTTTGCATATATAACGTTTCATCGTTCCCCCAACATGCAATGTATATAATACAATATATATTAAAAAACCTGTAGTTGTAGTTCAATCTTATTCATGACACGTAAGTTAAGGCGCATCGAATGAGTCTTGCTAATATTTAAAATGAGTTATGATGAGCTAACATTCATAATTCTCCTTCTTTGAGTACCTATAGTGTAATTGTAGCGACTTGCCATGTGCCACCCGTGATCGCTGTAGTATGGCTAAATACTGTAAATTAAGATACAGTGTTTTATAGTAATATAATTTAAACGAATCTACTAGTTTCTTTCATGTATCTGCTTTAGAGTAACAGACAGAAACCTTACTGGCTGTCTTGTATAACAAAGAAAAAACAGGCTTATAGAATGGTGCATAGATGAATGAGTTGTCAAGAATCCCATTTATTTGAAAGAGCTATTTTGAATTTGCAGTGTTTTGTCATATCGCGACAGAAACATAGGAACTATTTTATACACGTGGTATATTTTGTTAGGTGTGCTGAGATGCTACGGGGTTTTCATGCCATCTCACTATATTTATTGCAAAATAAAGATACATAAATGAATTTCGTACTTGTATGATAGAACTGGAGGTGTATTTTAATAACGCGACAGCTATTATTTTTACATCGTTTCGATTACAGCCATTTTGCGAAGAAAATATAAAGTGGCGCTCTGAATTTAAATTGGATGTTATAACAAAATGACTCACATTTACAAAGCGAATGAATTGTTCCCCGCGTCGTAAAACTGACAAAACGGTGGGAAACTGCTAAAATGCTTTTGTTCGAGATAATTAGTTAAACACTTTCGAGCGGCTCTCAACAAAAGTGAACGCGTTTGGGGAATTATACTCGGCATTATGCCCCGCCGTTTATTAAATTTATCCCAGGCCGGATATTCTCCGTTTCCGGATATTAAATGAAAAGATAAGCAAACAGCACTGCCAGCTGAATACATTTGCATTCGACTGGCGTAGCGATGATTTTTGTTTTACCATGTGGAAAACTAAACTCAGCAAGGCAAGATACAAAATATTCCGGGCCATATCATTTCAACTGGCTACCGGAAAGATTAAAAATAATTCAGGTGGAAAGTTTATTCAAAAAGTTGCTAAAGGAATTCCGATTAGAAAATACTTTTTATTCGTTTGAAGACTTAGTTAATTTTAACAGTTACTATAGAAAGGGAGTATCTACTGCGAACCTGGTGTTTACTGCACTGTTTGCGAAACTAATTATTACATTTTAGATAATTTTTAAAGCGACAATTTAATGTAGTATTTTTGAATTGTTTTGGCTAATTTTGCTTTTATTTTATTTCATTTTAGCGAATTGATTTTAATGATGATTTTTGTGTAGTAATGGTATTTTTTTTTGTTGTACTTAATATGCTAAATGTTGTCATTGCGGTTATGCAAACTCCATACAAAATATAACATGATATTCCGACTTGCCTCTAAAAAGTTTTTTCGTTATGTTAGTGGTATAGTTCTTTATTATATACATAAATTGACATGTTACGAAACAATAAAAAAACTTTGAACATTGATGCCCCGTATGAAAAAAATACTAAATCATGTCAACTGTAGTATTAAATATAACCCAAACTTTGATTACTGGGCAGTGACTGTAAAGAACAGTGAAAAGGGGTAAGACTTTCAGTAGTAGAGCGGAGTGGCTATAAGGAAAGTTCGGTTTCTAGACGGAGAAAAGGCATCCTCAAAAATAAATCACTTAAGCTTCTGTTCCAGAATCACTTATGGAATTTTAAATCTGTGGAAATGCTAAAGCACTTTCCACAAAATCTGGGATATTGATACAAGCATCAGAATATGCCTACCAGTGATAACTCTATACAAAGGGAAATTTTGGAAATTAGGAGTTTCACTCCAATCGCCATAGTCACAATACTCGTCACAAGGACAATATTATATTGCCGAAATTGAGGCTCGCCAAATATCAGTCGTCATTTTAATACGAAAACCTCGAAATGATCGACAAGCTACTCCGTACAATAAAGGAACTTGAAGAAGCGTCATTTAAAGACTGTATAAAGATAAATCTCACTAAGATAAGATAGATCTTAATAGATCTAGTCATTGTTTCTTATTAGACTAATTGTAAACAGTTTAATATTAGACTAATTTCAATGTTTTTTTTAAATGTATGTATCTGCTAACAACTCTTACTCTTATTCTCAAAGTATACGTTAGGTTACTTTTTACTTTATTGCTTATTGCATAATCCTAATATACGTTTTATCCAAATTTAAGGATATTTTTTTTTGGAATTTACTCTTCACACCTATTTCTCAATTTGTAAATCCATTGTACATAAGTCAAAAATACACATAAAATTCGAACAAAATATCACTGGAACTTGGAAAACTATTCAAATGGTATAATGATCTTTCAGCAAAATGCCCCATGATATAGTATAAGATAATGAAATATTACTACAAAAACAAAGGAAGCTCACGGGACTTTATCCCAATGTCAATGCCTAGATAGGCAGAACCAAATATGATAGAGGCAGTGATTCGAATGTGATTTCCGGGCCCACAAATTTCAAAAATTCAAACATACAGTAATCTCGTAAATTCCACGCCCATACCTCCAAAAAAGTCATAAAAGCTAATGGAGAATATCAAAAAACCAATATTTCCATCTCAGTATATGTATAATTTTTAATGGACAATAAATGAATTTTCGAATGTGTTCACGTGTTCACGTGTGTAACACGTGTTCATACGAATTCGCACACGTCTGTATATTCTCATTCGATCATAACGATATTGACTACCGTCGGGTAAACAAAGCGATTGTATGTGAGGCCACGCGCGTTTGATGACCGCCTGTGTCCGAATTCGTCATAAAATTTGCCACTGCCGTTTCGGTTGAACTTTTACTGCAGGTTTTATTGATCGACACCTCGTTATGGAGCAATCGAAATGGCCCCTCGTAAAACCTCCGAGTTGATAGCAACAAATTATCACCTGCGCACGCATCGCATTTACAAACGTTGAGAAATGATCTATCGTCGTAAATTCAAAGTGCATTTTTAAATAAAAAATCTAGTTAATGCACGGCATCATTTTTTTTGTGTGAATCGTCAGTTAAACAAGACATAGGCAATAACTAATTTAGCACGTGGAGTACACATATGATATATTAGTAATAATTAATTAGAGTATTGTTTGCGTACCAATTGTTCTAAATAAATCATTTATTTATTTATTTCTGGGAAAACTAACAGCTAATTATAATTTAACGAAAATCGGGTATAATAATCGCCATTTCTGGTTCGATTTAAGTACATTTTTTTTTTCTAGTCATCATTTTATTTTCTAGTCATCATTATAAAATTGTAATTATTATACTCGTAAACCACTAAAGATATTAAAAAATGACTTACAACAACGTTATAGATGCATTATTCTCAGGATTCTAATAACCTTTTGGAGTCCGTTGTAATAACCTTTTCTAGATCTAACTTGTACTGACTTGCGAACAGTGTTTGTAGATAATAAGAAATAAGAAATAAGAAAATTTTATTTTCATAAACCCGCTCTGGGTATAGAAATTACATTACGAAAAAATATTATATATATAATAACATTACGAAATTACAAAAAATAGTATTTCTACAAATGAAATTACATTTCAAATTATAATAAAAAGTGTATAAAAAGTTCTGCGATCTAAGCTAACAGTGTATAAAAAAGTGTATAAAAGTTCTGCGATCTAAGCAAAGCATTCGACTGTATAAACATCAATACCCTGGTAGACAAGCTAAACCATCACGGAATTAGAGGAGTGGCCAATTCACTCATCAAATCGTACCCACAAAACAGGCAGCAAGTGGTGGAGATTAAAATAATTGATGGAATTGAGGAAAAGGCTGAGCTTAATAACTAACTTAACCAAAAGAATGCCTTTGGAAATTAAAAAGAAGATGTCGCAAAGTGACGAAAACAAAAGTGTGGACGTCAGATTTCAAAATCATGTTTATTTATTTCTCTAGGACCGGTATTAATAAATTTAGGATTTTTAAAAATGTTGAAATCTTAGTTATTTTGAAACTTTCGAACTTTTTAAATCTCGGAATTAGGATGAGCTATTTGTGTACGTAATTTGGTCGTGTAGTTTCTGAGATACAGTGGGTACAGATACACAGACCCTCAGATACAGTCAGACACAGGCTCGCGCGCGCTTGGGCGCAAGCCACACACAACGGACGTAAAGGGGCGAACACACTCTCGGACGCGTCCGCTGCCGCGGCTTATGGACAGGGTGGGTGCACAGTCGTTTGGGACGTGGCTTGTCAGATCTCTATCGGACGTCCGAAGCCTCGAGATCGCGTCCGCGACTCGATAATAGGCACGGCTCAATAGAAATTCAATACACAGATCGCGCCCATAAGCCGCGGCAGCGGACGCGTCTGAGAGTGTGTTCGCCCCTTAAGACTCGGACAGGGAGCAGACGGGAAGAAACGTGTCTAGACCCCGTCTGCGGCCCCGTCTTTTCTGTATGTTTTGCGTCGCGTCTTTTCTATACATTTTGTATGAAAGTTCTTTAAACGCGACGTGTCCGTTGTGTGTGGCTTATGTCCGTTGTGTGTGGCTTGCGCCTTACGCATACACACCCACGCATACGCACACCCACACACACGCACGCACGATTCCCAAGATCTCAAAACGTAGAGATCCGGTGCAAACTCAAATTCTAAATTTTGCTCGAAAAAAAAAATTATATTATTATACTTGCTGAGTTAGAAGGCAGAATGAGATGTAATAATTGCTAGACTTACCTGAAACAAAAGAAAAACAGTTATAAGCAAAAGTTAATCTCACAATTTCGACACAAAATAAAAGACCTTATATTAGGGAAAATATACAGTGCCAGAAAAAAATAATACAGTTACATTAAATACATACATTTCTGGCCGATGACATGTTTTCAACAATAGAATCAATGAATTGTTTCCAATATGCACAGTGCGGGTAGGGGGTGGGAAAAGGAAAAGGAAGGAATAAGTGGTGTTGATATTTTATGTGCTGTACTAAATATAAGAATAATATATTACTTTATGCTGTAAAAGTGGCACGATTGTACTCTTATTCGACATAACTATATCTAGTGGAACAGAATAGGCGGAAAGATAAGGTTTAAGTTATTCTCCATAAGCAGCTGTATTGCGGCTCTTTCGCGCGCCAGACGAGTAGAGCTTCTACGAATTCGCGAGAAACTTAGCTGGGTTTCAAACAGTCAAAGTTAATTTCCAAACTTTGCACACAACGGCAGAGAGTGAACACACGCTGGTAGTGTGCCGAGTGTTTGTATAAAATTTAAACACGTGTCGTTAGAAGTAAGGTTACTGTTACGCATAATTATATAATTTCCATGACAGTTAAGGTGGATACATATTAAACGTGACGAAACATGGATTTACAGCTACGACCTAAAAGCAAAGCAGCAATCGACCATTTGGGACTTTTAAGATGAACTGAACCCCAGAGTGATGCGGGTGCAATGTGCCGCGAAGCGGATGATCACGTCTTTTTTAGGAAAACTGGGCACGTAGCTACTGTTACTTTGGAGAATCACAGTACCCTGAATGCTGATTTGTATACGGCCATTTGCTTGCCGGTAGTTATTAACGAGCAATCATCTTGCACCATGACAATGACACCTCCCACACGGCCATACATACAAATGAATTTTTAGAGGCGAAAAACGCTCATCAGATATCCTCCATACTTGACACCTCATGACTTCTTGTTCCCAACAATTATGACCATTCATTGGACTGTTTTGGCCATTCATTTCATTGTACTTTTTTCTTATTCATTCTGGAAGCTTACAGTGTGGCCCTCGAAAAATTAATTTTAATCAATATATTTTGTATAGTATTTAATTAGTAAAGCATCTTATTTGAACTACCTGGTAATTCTATCAACAACACTATGGTTGATAAGAGATTGCCATAATGCGATAAATCCGCCATTATGCAAACCCGTAAATTTTGTTTAGTCATCAATCAATTTTCGTGCGATCTGTGAATTCTGTTTTTACACGACTGCCCAACAAAATAGGAGTGTAATGTGTTAAGGATTCATCTATGTATGTTTTTCGTTTCTTTATTCCACCATAACTTTTAAACGCTTGAACCGATTTAGTACTATGTGGTATTTTTAGAATCGTTATGTCATGCCGAGTGTCATAGGGTACAACTATCCAAATATCCAGTAGGTAAGTAGTGGTCTAAATGTCCAAATGTCAATAAATTAACTAATAAGAAATGTCTGATTGAGTAAATTCCGGAAACATACGTGTATCTATATGGATAAATACATAAACCATAAATACTAAAAAAAATGTAATAAAAATTAATATAAATACAACAGGTATAATAGTTTCTGTAACGGCAGACGTGTTTTTTAATATTTATAATATATTTGCTTGTTTTACAGAAGCATTACGTCAGTTGTGTTACTTCGTTTAAAGTTAAATCAGTTTTACCTTAAATATCAAGTAAATAGTTGTCTAAACGTCCAAATCTCCAAATGTCAATAAATTAACATTAATATATTGTGTGTAGTGTCAAATGAAAGGTCTGATTAATATTCCGAAAATATATATGTTTCTATACGGATAAATATATAGTCCACAAACATTACATAAAAAAACCATAATAAAAATAATAATACACAATAGTTCATTTTTGTATTGGCAGTCGTGTTTTTTATTCCTTTTAATGTATTTACTTGTTAAGCGTCACTTCTCAAATTACGAACGACGGCAACGTTCTGAAAAGGGTGGCCATTATTATTCACCTGTTAGCGTAAAAGATTGAAAATAAAATCACTTTGGCCGTCGTGTCGTCGTTGCGTGCTCTTCGTCGGCAGCGGCGGCAGTCTCCTATCCCATCCTCGGTGGCGTGCTGACATCGAAATATGTCCCCTTTCTCCCCTCTTGTTTCGTACGCCGTAGCTTGCAGCGCCGCGGGCAAGACTCCCGCGAAAATGGCGTTTAGTCGGCGGGACGCGGCGCGACGCAACTCCGCTCGTAACTTCCAAGTGTCTCCTCGCTGCTGCCAGGGTAATATTTTCTGCATACACACCGGCGATGCAGTAAAGTGGAAAAGGCACCAGCCGCGCCTCGCACGCTTCTGAAGCAGTTTATAGAGTGACTCTGCCGGCGAAATGATGCACAAGTACATTGAATATAGAGCACGATGGCTTAAGTGCGTCTCATACTATAGCATCAGCGTATATTCTTAGTTGTTTAAAGTATGCTAAAAACAACACACACGAGTCTACGCTTAACATGAATGTACATGATCACGACACTCGTAGTAAAGACAATATAGCCCTCCCCATAAACCGTTTGACTATGATACAAAAGTCATTTGTGTATTAGGCCTTTAAAAACTTTTATAACTACCAATGACAATACTAGATTAAGAACCAAAAATATTCGAATATAGAATTAAATACACATGCTATTTATAAGATAGACGACCTCGAAGAAATATTACAATACTTTTAATATAGGTACATATTTATTATGAAATATAATATCATATCTCTAAGATACCTCTATTATTCTTATCCTAAAACATACGAGTAAACCTTGTATTATTAAGTTGACAATATTTGATTATTCGTTATGATTATTGTCGTTTTACTTAAAACATTATTGATCATTTATTTGTTATTTTGTCCGACTTTTGCTTATTTTTAATATTATTTATACTGATTTGAAGAAAAAAAAGGATTATTACATATCTCAATGTATTTGCAATTTTGCATGAATAAAAGACGTATCACAATAAGAAAACCGGTCTTTTTAGAAAGTGAGATTGATATTTAAACGATTAACTATACGAGGAAAACGAAAAAAAACGGCTATGATAACATTCGTCCTCGGAATTCTTGCGATTTCGTGTGATCCCATTACGCACTTGTGTCGCAAAATGCAACCTTTGAGAAGATGAGTTCAGTTTGTGCACACAGAAAATGATATATTATAGTTATGTGGGAGAAAATGTTTTTTTTAAAAATATCAATCGTGTAATATATGTTTCGTATAATATATGTTATTGTAATCATTGTCGTTTATTAGATAAAACTATTTAATTTGGATTATTTTGATTTTGTACTTATTTGATTGTGATTATTTTGTTTTTTCTGATATGATTTATTTATTTGATTTTTGGTATTTTATTTTATCATCATTAAATTGTGGTTTCCTGTATGTACCAATAATAAATAGGTGTGTCCTGAAAACCAGGATAAGAGATATCCTAAGGATACCCTTAATTTGCAGCGTTTGTAGTTTTATTACTTAGTCTTTGCCTATTTACAGTTTTAATTTTTAAACTATCGTTTTTTTTCTTTTGTATATGTTTTTTGTAACAGCAGCTGCAAAATAAATATTTTTTCGTTTAATTTTATTTCAATTTCAAGGTTTCTGGGGTACCCGAGTATAATGAAACAGGTTTCAGGACCAATCGCTCATCAACATTCTTGTTTTCAAGAAGGCAGCAGCATTTAAGACCAGAAGGTAGCTTATGTATTTTTGAGTTGCCTATCATGATTGAAGGCGTATGAAGAGCAATCGGCGACCGCAAGTGACTATATTCAGGATAACAGTGGCCGCACGGTGTGAAAAAAAAACAAGCCGGCATTCGTCGCGGTTTTGGCAGAATGGACGTATTTGGAAAGGATTTGCAGAAAATAGTCTATAATCCAAATTAGTCTTAAAACGCCCGGAAACCAAATGTCTCAAGATTTGCTGTGAGATTTTAAATTTTAGAGCATTATTTGAGAATGTCGGTGAAAGGGTATTTATTCCTCATCAGTCAGCCAGCATTGTAAAATTTCACAATGGGCGGGTTTATTGTCATACGACAGTCTCTTCCAATCAACCCTATTATGAAGTGTTCATGCGTATGTGTGCGTGTAAGTGTGTGTCTTTTATTCTATTTATGTATTTGATTCCGTTAATTTTATCCCAACGGAAAATGGTAACCAAGCCGGGAATCAAAACCGGGAACCTTACAGAGTAAGATCAGGAGACCTAACCACTACGCCACTGGGCCGTGTTTTTGGTCTATGCGCCTTAATCCTTCTTGTTATTGGCGGCGACTCATACAACATTTTACTCATATGCCTTACACGTTGGCCGCATCGCTAAGGTGGAAGTGAGTCGGCACCGCTCGTCGCGAGTGAACAATGTATGAAAAAGAGCAAGAGAGACAAAGGCAGTCGCCAAAGCATTGGCCAATGTGTAGAGCGGGCAGTACACAACTCTGATAAAAATCTATGCAAGCCTTGCCTATATAGATTTCTATTAGCACCAAACCTATTCCCACTGGCATATAAATGAGCTGAAATGGCACTTATTTGGTTCAGCTAAATAAGAAAAATTTTAAACCGTGCGAAGCGTGCGAAATAGAAATAAAAGTAATAAAGTCTGAATCAAATTACAGGAGGCGTTATTCGGAATAATGAACTTTGCTCGGCGGCTCACCAAACTGTTGCTTCGGGCGCAACAAAACGAAAACGAATTACGAAGCGCAACGGAAATTGTAGCAGACAAAACAGAAGGGTAAAACACGACAAGCAATCGACCACGCAAGGCGGCGGAAACACTATTCACGACCGGAAATACGAGTAAACTCTTGAGTGTACTTATTTAAGCGACTATGGCGAAGGCACAGCAAACGAATGCAAGAAAGGAAGTGGAGGCTAGAGGTCCACGTGCGACCTGGCAGACCATAATACTTCGGGCCTAATCCACTTAAATTGACCAAAGGTTTTTTAATAACAATACTAAAAAATAAATAAATTAATAACAATAATAAATAAATCTTTAAATAATAACAATCATCATTATCACAATATTCCTGATTTAGCACCCAATGTTTTTTTATTGTTTCCATACGTAAAAAAACCAACTACGTCGAATCAATAGAGATTCCAAACGCTGGAAAAGGCGATTGATGCGTTCGAAACACATGTTTTAAATATACCTCATCCACTATGGAAAATTGCTATAAATATTGGTTCCAAAAGTGTATGGATCATGAGTGAGAATCTTTTATATTAATACATTTTATAACATTTGTGATAATTTATAGGCTATCCTTAAAAGAGAAAGCTAGGATTTAATGGGTTGACTTTGATGAAGTATCCAAGGGGACCTGTAATGAATTTAAATTCAATAATAATCGTGAAAATTTCTAAACTGGCGAGCTCGCTGAAACTTCTCTGCCCGGTGCTATAATCCATTTGATCGCTCCGAAGTCGTTGCCGCGCCAGCGAAATAATGAAGTCAACCTCCAAGACGAAACTTTTAATTAGACACTCGTTTCTGATTTTCCAACAATGGGTTACGATACCTCCTCCCGATTACTAGGGAGAAACACACGAATACTCCCAATTGCTAGGAAGAAATTCTACTCTAACAGTTTTATTATGAATCTATTTGGATACGCTCGGAGAAAAAATTTTGTCTGATATTTTAAGTAAATTTTTATAAGTTTTTATTTAGCTTCAATTTTTAGTTAATTGAGGTAAACTTGTAATCTAATTTTAACTCAATAACAAGATGATGTCATTTGACTTTAGACCACTCTATTTTGCTACCAAAAAATCTCCACATGGTCTTCTACATGGTTTCTCGTCATCTTGCAAGTGGTTGTCTAGTTATCTCAAAATCGATTTCATTCAGTCGTTATAGAAAACCCAACAAGCCGTCATTTCTTTTCTTCCATTCTTAAAGTAAAACTGGCGTCCCACAGGGGTCCATATTAGGGCTGATTCTGTACACACTATTCATCTCTGGTATAATATCTAACTTCCAGCACTGTGATTACAATTGGTAAGCCGATGACACCCAACTGCAATCATCAAATAAACCCTGATGACCCTCTGGTTCTGTTATTATAAGCAAAATCAACCTAGATTTAGATAGACTGTCTGCGAGATCAAATTAACATTGACTAAAAATTTATCGTTTTAAATCATGCCCATTATTGGAACCAAACCAGCGAGAATTGAGATAGCTATAACCCGAGCAGCGTACTTAGATACTTGCCTTCAATAAAAATGCATACTTCGATCCATGGTCGTCTTTCATGCTCTCTATTTATCTATCTTCCACGTACTCGTGCGGTACGATTTAAAACGTACCTATGACTGAACAATTTCCGAATGGGCTAGCCAATCGATTTCACTTTCGATTCGGCTGGAGGCATTTGCGATTCAAACCGCTAACGACCAGTTACGTCTATTTTCTATAATGGTACAATTAGACGTTATCCTGACGTTGACCATTGCTAGTCTTTTCAGATAGACTCGCTTCTCCTGTCGCCGCAGGCGCCGGGCTAAACAAAATACATATTTTTCTGAGCTGTTTTTTCAAGTAGGTACTAAAAGTTCTATAATTCAAATGCTATACTTATGAACGATTGACTATTTTAATTTAAGACGATTTTCCTAGGCCGAAATGGATATTTCGTTTTGTATTGTTCACTTCAATAAATAAAGGATGTATTGTTGGCTTGCTTGTTTTTCAGTCTGTTTTTCTTTCTGTTTCATGTTTTTAATTCACGGGAACGTAGGGGACGTAAACGACAGGGGTCGAAGACTTTCAAATATTTTTGAATTATATAGAATCAAAATTATATTTTGCAATAATATTACCGAAGAAATTGTCACTGGTTTTCTGTGGAAATTCTTTCCAGAAGAAAATATATAAAATATAATGTACTATTATTGTCTTTGGCATGGCAATATTTTACTAACCTAGTCACAGTGCAGTAGTACATGGGCGTGTTGTCGAAATAAAGATTATAATTAAACAAATAAGTTTGTCTGCATAAAATACAACTTATATTTAAAACTAAGAATGCCCGAGGAGAGAAAAGTGGGAGAGGAAGGAGAGAGAAAAGGTAAACCTGGTTAAATCTGCGAAAATTAGTACTTTCTGAGGTGTCTTGAATGATTGTAATAAAGGCATGTTTCGATAGTTCTTGCACCATGGACACAGAAGAGTAAGAGGAGAAATGGGTATTATGACAAGTAATTTTGAGTAAATTACTATAAAGTGGCAGCGGCAACGTAACGGTTCGAAAAACTCGTTAAGCTCGTAGGGTGGTGTTGATTGGGAAAGTACACGATAGAAGAGATCAAGTATATGCACATTTCTCCTTTAGCGCAGTATCATATGGCGTATATTCAACCGCCTTCCCTTTGGGTTATTATTTAAAAAGTAGGCAAAAACTAGTTAAGTTTTTTCATTAGTTTTCTTAATAACAACACTTGTTTACAATACCAGAAAATTTGTTTACACAATAGACCCATTTATGACCCTTATTTGTATTTAGAATCGTAGAAACAATTTGACGTATCACGCACTCTTTGTAGGTTTCGAGTGTTTTTAGCACGCTTTTATTAGGTCGACCTGTATGTAACCATGTAATGGAATCGAAGTTAACTAATTTAACCATCTTGCAAGGATCGTAGCGTCATGAAAATTGGCAGCTGTATGTAGTTCTGATGACAATACAATAATATGGTACTGTCGAACTGATCTGATGATGGAGTCGGAAGATATGAATTGGAACTTCATGATGGAACATCGTATCATAGCTGTGTTTGGACTTGTTAGAAAAGTTTTGGAATGAACTTTGACCACGATTAGGTTTCAAGGTCTGATGATGTGGTTTCTACGTGCATTGATAAAAGCGTGTTTTTAGTGTTTTTTTTTAAAACTATTAATTTATTGTATTTTTTTCTTTGCTTAAACCGTACAGGATACGTTTTGGTTGCGTTCGGGCGATAATATAGCGGTCGTATCACGTACTTTCGTATAGGTTAACCGCCGAGCCTTTCAAAATTTCCTACCAGATTCCTGTGATCGGCAACGGCTGATGTAAGAGTATATCAACCCTAATTACTCGCTTAATTTACAAAGCCATCATTATAAAAAAAATCGACATCGTTCGTGCACAATGTAGCGCGCTACGTCTATGTAATTTTCCACCGGTGCGAGAGATCAAAGCGGACGGGGAAAATTTGCAACGACGCGGGGCGAGCTCGCCACTAATGCATCGTTGCCGGGCGAATGTCGCGTCACCGGGCCGTGATTGATCACCAGCCGCCCTAGTATACTCACATCCGTAGCAAATTTCAAATGCCGCCTTTCTTGACAATGATACGTGGTGCCGATCTGGTAGGCGTGAGAAGATAACTGAACATACGAGGTGCTACCCAAAAGTTCGGGGAATTTTACCATAAAAATAAAATAGCTTATCCTAGCTTCTAATTCCCACCTTCTCCTTCAAAAGAGTCCCCTTGGGCATTAATACAGCGATCCCAGCGTTTCTTCCAGGATTTCATGCATCCCTGGAAGTCTGCAAGTGTAAGTATTCGAAGCATAATTAGCGTTTCTTCCTGGATCTCCTCAATTGTGTTAAAACGACGGCCATTCAATTGGAATTTTATTTGGGAAAGTTTAAAAAGTCGCACGGGGCGAGGTCAGGCGAATAGGCTGAGTGGGGAATCAACCTAACCTACCGTGTTTTTGAAAGCCAAAAACTTCCGAACGACTAGCGATTCTGTTCAACAGTCTCGGTTCGAAATTTGCAGCAATGAGTCTCATGTTCAAATTTTCTGACAAGATGCGTTGCACGGACCCGAAAGACATTTGTACGATTGCACAAATATCATGGATCAAAAAAATATGCCGCGAAGGAAAAATGCCCCAATTTAAAAATAAACTCAAGCTATATCTCATTGAAAGAGAATTGTACGACATTAACGATCTCTAAAAACTGTATGCATCTCGACTATATCTCTTTCTGTAATAGGTTTTTAATCAATTTTCAATTTGACTAAAATGTATTGACTATTTCAATTACATATTAGGTAGGCACATATTAATTATATCTTGACTATTTTTTTTGCAATATAATCACTAAGACATATTATTTTACTTTTTGACACATTTTTTTGGTCTTTTTGACATTACATTTATTAATTTTATACTAAAAAAAACTTATTTGTATCGGTATTTTAAAGAATTAATTATGTTCATTATAACATTCTTTTTTTCTCATTACATTATTCATTATATTGAATGTAATAGAGTCACTACTTATTGAGTTAATTTCTACATATCTTCTCTATACCTTACATCTCTATATCTTACTTTCTACATATCTTACTCTGTGTTTTTTATCTGGTAAACTAAATGGTGAGACTCGATTAATTTTCTACAATAATACCTTTTTTATTCTTACGAGTAACCTTTTATATTTTGACTATTAATAGAAGAATTTGATCATTAATGAAGAATTCAATCATATCACGCCCAAATATAAATGTAATACAACTGTCTATACAACTATGTATTAGTTTTTAGGACAATAAATTATTTGATTTGATTTGATGGATTGTTCGTCTACGATCTGCAACAATAGCCTCTCGCACTTTTGCGATATTTTCTGGTGTTGAGTTTGTTGACGGTCGTCCTGAATGCTCTTTGTTTTGAATGCCATTTATGAATCGTTTGTACCACAAAATAGTTTTACTTTTACACATAGCACTCTCTCCAAATGCTTCTATAGCAGATTTTTTTAAAGCTGGGAGCAAAATTTGATGCAGGTTCTTTGCTCTTTAGAATCTACCATTTAGAAAATCGCCGATTCACTATAACATAATGTTACACAACCGCACAAAACTCAACAATGCATCCACTCAGCTGCACGGCCATTGGGACACACAAAGAGTTCTGTTAGCCACATCTAGCGGCAGTAGGTCGTACCACCAATAGTTCGCGCGCGAACTATAAGTTATAGAACGTAACACTATTACGTTACGAACGTAACACTAAATAGTCCCATAGCACCTCCTTACCTTAAAGACCTCTTTCTCCCGTTAGGAAGTCATGGTGTTCCACTCAGGTCAAGCCAGGACAACACCATAGCAATTCCACTACATCAGTCTTCTTTTTTCACTAACTCATTTAGCGTCCATTCTGCTCGACTTTGGAACCAGCTTCCGCATGCTATTCGTCATGCAACATCCTTGCCCTGTTTCAAGGCGTTACTGAAAAAAACATTTTCTCCCTCAAAATATTAACTAAGAACCAACCCTCCCCCTATCCCCTCCCCCCTTCCCCCTTTCGTTGGGTTGTTGACTGGATAGAAGCATAAGAACTTTGTAATATCTATCATTTTATATAAGCAGTTATTTTTATTATTATTTATCTGTAGCTTCTATGTATTTATTATTATAATATACATATATTATATTATAAATTATATTTTTTTTTTTTTATGTATGTATGTATATTTGGATGTATGTATATGTATATTTATGTGTATATGTTTATGTATGTGAGCTGTATTGATACTTTTATTTAATATTACACGGTTGGCTGTAAGAAATCGTGAAACGATAAGCCCGCCGTTTGTACTAAGTTAAAATAGAATTTAAGTTTTCTTTACCCATGTATTTTTTTTTGTTAGTACAATAAAGGTATTTTTCATTTCATTTCATTTCATTTCATTTCATTTCATTTCATTTCATTTCACTATTGATTATATAGCGTATTAGATTGTTTAATGCCGTACTACGATTGGGCAGCTAGGATTTTACTTCGAAACACAATGCATAGATGGCACTCATAGTTCCAAAAATTTATTAATCTTCTCTAATGTTCAATATAGCGGCGTTCGTGGTATAACAGTATGGCGGCGCACTTTAGATGGCGGTCTAAACACACCTATACTGAATCCTATCTCGAAAGAACATAATAATATAAATATGTCAATTTTCCATTTGTTATATAATAGGTTTAAGTACGTAATAATTACACATTTTAATTTTCAGATACACTAATTGGTGGCATTCTATCTCTCTGTATTATTTCAGAGTTGTGATTTAATTAGCCCCTTTAAAAATGCGATAGATGGCAATAATAATTGAATGTTATTATTGTTACCTCTGGTTAAATTATTGGGTTTTTATAATCAATCAGTCTTCTATAAAAAAAACATTCATTATCAATGTTATTAGAGATAGCCAAATAAACTACTATTAGTTTCGCTGTCAGTGCCATCAACGCCAAAACGTACTATGGAACTAGTACTAGCAATCTAGTACCATATATAATAATGGAAGCAATGTACTGAGTTACTGAGAGGAATTGGAGCGATCTGTATTGAGGACTGGGTCAAGCGCTAAAGTAGTTGTATCACAATTTGTAAAAGGGTTAACCCTTTTACAAATTGTATAGTGAGAACACTTTGTATATAGTACCTACTTTGAAAACGACAAAAAAAATCACTTAATAAATTATATTGATGTTTTTATTGAATGACTCCCGATAATTGTTACACTGAATGTATCGTACAGGATGTATATAATAGTAAATTTGAATGTCGCTTCAGAAACAGAGACGCAAAATCAGGAAAATATGGCGTAATAACAGTTTTTATACCGATTACGGTGGATGAATAATTTTGGTCGCCCAGACCGCAGATACCCCTGCGATACAAAACAAAAAACTACAGCTACTTACTAGTTTGATAGTATCAAGTTATAGTTGGTGGGGCCCCAATACAGTCTCGCTCATGACAACGCGGCGGCTAACTTTCTGAAATTACATTTGTGTACTACGATGAACTTATTTATCCTTGTTCATGTTCAACTTCTAACGTACTTTATCATGATTGCTATTTTATTATTACAAGCTTTTATTACTGTTGGCAAGTGAAGGGTCAAATTGGGTAATCAAAAAGGGTTGGCAGAATCCGAAACAAGGGTGGACTTGAAAAAATAACTATGTACCAGAATAAGAGGTATGTCGAATTACCATATATAGAAGTAATATAATTATAAATTGGTGGTTAGCCGTTATGAGTACCCAAGATATAAAGTAAAATTTGAAAACATAGCATTTTTAAAAACACAGCCATCTGTTGTAACTCACTGAAAGTACTTCAAAACACGAAAAAAATACACCGCATAAATCTAATATCCACGAAAATGTATCCCAAAATAAAGATTTATAAAATATTACCTCGAAAAAAAATATACCTCGAAATAAATGAAGAAATCAACACGTCAGTCAAGAAATCACATCAGACGAAATAAAGGAGAACTATTCCATGTAGTGCAAATATCGAACGATAGATCTCATTACATTTTGACCTTTGCGTATAGCCTATAAAAGAGTTTATTTTTTTTCTTCAGAAAAATACATTTAAAAAAAATACATAAAAAAATGCAGACTGATACAGGGACGGAAAATGCAGAGTTGAATTTCGTTCGAATCGTAGCTAGGTCAGTGTAGTAATAGTAATAGGTTTGATATCATTTTTTAATTAATCAATATCGGTAAAATCATTTCCGGTGTGATATTTACCTAACTATCTTATAAATAGGTTCAAACCTCTATCTTCTCACGGGCGCCCTCTGAGATCTGAAGACGACCTACTGCTCTCGATCCCTAGTCACAGTAGTGATTTCTTCTCGCACTCCTTCTCTGTACGTGGAGCCCGTCTCTGGAATGCTTTACCCACGCGTATAAGGATAGCACCTAGTTTGTTTTGCTTCAAACGCAGGCTCAAAGAACACTTGAACCCACGCCCATAAATATTTCCTTATTTTTCCCTATTTTTTCCTCCCTATTGCGTCCCCTGCGTCATTACAGGTTTATTGTTTGTTTTTTCTTGATTTATTGTTTTGTTTTCCTGCTGAATTAAAATGATTAAACTTTAATTTATTAGTTTATTTTTACCGCATAACATGTTATTCCACTAGGTTACGGTTAGCTGTAAGATATTGCTTTTAGGCAATAAGCTCGCCTTTTTGTTAAAGCAAATAAAGGTTTAATTATATTATTATTATTATTATTATTATATTTACGAGCACAACTTTCCATATAAAAAATACATTTGTAAACCACGAAAATGACATTATTTCAAAAAATCACACTGTATTATTCACGAATAATCTCAGATGATAAAAACAGTAATGATAACTTCTAAACATTTTTTTTTCTGAGGAAGTCAACAATGTCTAATCTATGAAAATAAAATTATTATAGTTTATTTGTCTCGTACAAGAAGTTTTCTTTGTAGATTCGAAAATCACTCATATTGCCTAAAAATCAACTGACACCTGTAGAGAGCTTTCTGACGAAGAGCGAATGAAGAGGCAGACAAACTTTTAAAACATTGTCATTAACAAGTCAAAAATATAAATACTTGATACTGAATAGAGTAAATACATGGCTGTAACGTCAATCACGTTTAAATTAATTTAATAATTGTAATATTCTGACATTGACGAAAACAAAAGAGAGGGCTGCTCCACCTCCACATCCATCTTTCTCTCTCTATCTCTCTCTCCCTCCGTTTCTGGCGAGACCGCAAGGCCGCGGCGACAAGCCGCGGTCCTTTTAACGAGATTATGGGGCGGCTCGTGTCTCAATTTAGACCTTGCCGCTCTCGCGCTTTACAGACAATCCAGGACTTTGTTTACGTACAAGTTCCGGCCGCGGCTTAACTGCTCCTCGGGGAACCGACACGCCAGCACCGCAACGACACGCTGTGGCAACTTTTCCACTTTGAGAATCTACGCCTAACTCTCTTCGTTGTTGGTGGTGCTGGAGAAGAATGGTGCAAAACGGTAACGAGAATGACACCGGTGTGGTTCAAATTACGCCGGCGCATAATAGATCGACTCCATACTCCACACAAGAGTATCGCGGTTGTTTGACATTATAAATAAAATAAAACGAATTTACCGCATGAAGTTTGTAGCACCCTACGTTTCGGCGATGTTGCGACAGCCGTTGTCCAGAGTAGACAGTCTACCCTAGACACAGGCAGTTGCAACCTCGCCGAAACGTCGGGTGCTACACACTTGACGTAATAAAGTCGTTTTATCCTATTTATAATTTATACAAAAGGCTGGATATAGGAACTTAATAAGATTAATTAGCAAATACCGAAAAACAATGTTTGTTTGTATGCAAGTTTCCGATGTAAACTATAAGGAATATTAAACTAAAGAATTTATTTGAGTTTTTGTCACTTACACTCATATCTGTCACTTAACGCGTACACTCAATCTTACTCTCAAAATATTTTGGTTCTCCCTATTATACTTACTACTTATTTTTTATTCCAACTTGTTCTCTGGAAGGGTGGATCGCTTCTAACACATCTGCACTCGGGCTAGTCCTGGGAACTGGTGCGTACACCTGGTAATGAGAACAGGGATCGAAAGGGCAATTCCCTAGAAATGAATGTCATTATTCATTGCATTTCTATCAGGCATGCACCTTCGTTGTACACTTTTAAAAAGTTGTTTAAGAAACATTTATTTTCACACAACCACTAACCAAATCCTCATAATGTCATCTCCTTTATCCTTCCCTGGGAAACCTTAGCATAAGTTATTGGCCGATATTTGTAGTTTATTTTAAATTTAACTTTATCACTTCTGTGTGTGTTGTACGGTGGCAATCAAGAATTAAATTATCAACCAGTGTAATAATCATTAAGTATTGTTTTTATAGCGCAATAAAGTTATGGTACTTCATGGTATACTACCCCAAAACCGGTTGTTGGCCACACCCTGCCCTAAATAATAACCATCTGGGCAAAGATCGCTTCGTAACTCCGAATAAAGTAACGGCCCGCGCAAGCGACCTCGACCATGATGTGTCGTGGTGGACGAAGAAATCCACCCAACACAGGTATAGCAGAGAGCGGAGGAGCCTGGCGGAGACTGATACCGACTATTTCCAGAACGAACCCAATACTATGTAACAAGTATTTAAAAGCATTACAGTATAACACAAACAATTAAAAAAACAAGATGAAACAAAATAACACCATGTTACAGACAAAGGAAAAGTATGGAAGGTAATGGTACATTACTGTGGAAGAAATGAAGAGAAGAAATGCTTATTCAGAAGTAACACAAAGAGCGATTTTAAGTCTCTTATATATGGAGGGAGCTGATTCTATGATTGAGCTGCATGGACAGAGAAGGAATAAGCATAAAACAAAGTATTATAACTAGGGAAGCAAACGATGTCATTTTGACTTGATCGGAGCGGGAGACTATGAGTTCCTAGTTCCTAGTTCCTTCCTATGAGTACCTTATCCTTCAGATTCTCATCTGGTGAGAATGGGATTGGAGAATGGTGAAGTGGGATTGTTGAGCACATTGTACAACATAGGTAGGACGTGTAGATTACTGCTATTCTGATTCTCCAGCCATTGCATACTATTTCGAGAGGAAACATGATTATACCATATATCCGCAGGGTAAACACGAACATCAAGCAGCCGTCATGTAGTCCCTCTAGCTTACCGAGGATTTCTTTGTTCGCATTACGGCATGCCACAAAAGCGTAGTGCAGAATGGGTAGTAGAAGTGTTTGCACAAAGATCTGCTTACGCTAGCTGGTAGGATTGTTTGCAAACGTTGCAGGCTGTGAAAGTGAATAAATGCAATTACTGATTAAATGATTTGTGCCGCCATGAAAGAGTTTGGTCTATGTGTAACCCCGGGAATACTCGATGACATTGTTGTCGATTTTGACCTGGATATAATAAAGACATCAATCGACGCAAACAGTTTTATCCGCAGACACAATTAATCGGTCGGATTAATAAGAATACCATGAATTTTCGTTTGATGTGGTTTAGATTCAAAATCTTTCGGAAATAGCCGCCGTACTGACAGCTGAAATACGAAATACCTAATTATTTGGAAAAATGTACCTACATCGACAACAACAGTACCAAAAAAAGTGTTAATTAGTTTTCTTTGGCAATGTATTCCATTAAGTAACTAATACAATCCGTCGGAAAAAGAAATATTTATTTATTTATAGTAATTCGTATACAAACAATACTCTAACAAATACTTTAATTATTACTAACATTTTTACATAATTTCTTATTATAATATAATATTCCATGTCAGCAAATACTCTGCTATTTTGTAAGAAAAAAAAATGTTTATTTTAAAACCATAAAAAATATTATAACAAAAATATTTTTTATTATTTAGGTTTTATCGATGCCACACGTTGAAAGACAAAACTGCGACCAACGTGGGTCATAAAATTGATTATTCCTAGGATACTGAAAATTATTAAAAAAAACATTCAGAAAATTTATATTTTATGTATCTGAAAAAAATTGTCCCACTTTGGGTCGCTAAAAACTAGTTATTGCCTATGTGTCGATTAAGGTGATATGATATCTGGAAACGACCATACCTGAAAAACTTTTGTTTCATGATTTTTTAAAAAAGTATAAGCACTAATTTTTAAAAAGTTACTAACAAATATTTCGATAAGGAATCAATTTATAATTAAGACTCAAAAAAGTTGTTCATTGCCTTGGACATTCAGGCTTTAAACTGATTTTGTAAACTTTCAGGCGCGATTGATCCTACAATGTAAGTGGTGAGTGTGTTTTATTTTAATTTAATTATATTGACTGGCTAATTCTCTAGTGTCGCGCTAAGTAACATTTTTTTTTATTTAGACACTAAATTATTCACAATTAATTAAAACGTGAGAGCGCTCTGAGAGTTACGCTAAATATGCGGAAAGACAGTTTTACTGTGTGAGCGCTGCGATCGAACGTTTAGTATTCGCCCGCTCGCCGGCGCGTACGCACGTAGAATCTATGCCTGACGATTCAAAAACGCTGGATTTTTATTGGTCGAGCCCTACAAAAGTGACCCCACCCCGTCTCAGATATTTTTCTCAGGTTTTATGTCGCCTTAACCAACGATTCATAAAAAAAGCATCAATATAAAATTTACTCAGTTGGTCATTAAATTATATGAAAAAGAAAAAAAGAGATAAAAGTTTTGCAAATAATTGATAGTTCTATAATACATTATGTAGTAAAATTGTCTTTTGACGTTCAGCATATGTATGCATATGTATGCAATGAAATAATGAACTTTGAACCAAGCAGTCGCCTCGATAGCAAAAATATATGAGTAAGTATTTCATTCGCTATTTCAGCATTTTTCAAGCTGTGCCTCCCGCCGCGTATACCATTTGTCATTTGTCACTGAGCACACTCCCGTAGCGCCGGTAGAGTATGTACCAACAAATTTCCATGTCGGAAAAACTGCTCAAACCTGCCGCCCGCCCAGGGCCCGCAGCGCCCGTCTAATGGAAGGGGTATCACCCGCCGTGACATATTATTATTGTACCTGCGACAGAAAAGTTTCGGAAGCGAATGTGCGCCCGCCACTCCGCCTAACTCGCGCTCGCGGGTGTGTTGTGCTTTGTTTCCATGTCGTGTGGCACCAATAGGCGCGAGGAAGTTTTAACTTGCGGTGGAATCGCTTCGAAAGTTGCGGATCCGGATCGAAGGACCATAGCGAATGGATGTTGCGGCGGAGAAGTTATATGATAAATGCCTCGTTACCGTCACTACGTACTAATTGAAATGAGTATTGTATGCTACGACGAGTATTATGAAGCTGAGTGCACTAAACTTTGCTACTAAAGGTGAGTCGTTGCAGCTAGAATAAGCGGGATATATACCTAATTAGAAGAAATTGTTACAAACGCAGGATCTTACTAGCACAGCTCATGCGGAAAACGGGTTGTAAAAGTGGGTACCCATTAACTTCGCTCATCAACTCTGCTCCGCGCGTCTGCAACTGCTCCAGTAGTGGATACGTTCGCGCTCCTGGAGCGTGCAACATTGCACGCACCGCGGCGAGCGCTCCACGCGGTGACGGTAAATGCTGCGAACACAAATTGGAGCGCAGCGTGTTGGTGGACGCGAGCGAAGTAAGACGTTGGTGGGTACGTCTCGCGCATCACGTTCGGCGTTCAGTAACCGCGAATTCATCGTTATGGAGAGGGCCGAAGAGAAATGTCTATCTCTACTCGAGGAGTACCGAAATTATACAGTGCTGTGAGATCCGAAAGATGGGAAATTAAAAAATAAATTTTGGCGCCATTTTCGCTCAATGTTCAAATGAAAACTGCGGAGCACTCGTTGTTTCAGAGTTGATGGGCGCACCGTCTACATTTGAACAGTTGCAAATGCGCAGAGCAGAGTTGATACGGGAAACTAATGTATACCCACCTTAATAGCAACATTCACTAAAAGTACGATTCCCAAATCACGACTGCCAGTGCGCCACAAATTCACGGAAAGCCGCGAGGCATATAGCTCCATGAACAATCTCAGCGTATCAAATGAGACCCACAGACATGGCGCCCGATCCCACGGTTTCGATCTGGCGGTTGAAAAAACAGGACACGTCCACATAATGTGGTTAGCGGTCTGGCCACCAGTTCCACAAATGCGCCACGAATCATCAAAGAGCCCAAGATCATAAAGCTTGCTCTCGAAATCGCCGTGCCCTCCAACAACCTGAGTGGCGTCGTAGTCAAACCGCAGAAACTTACTATTACGCGGTCTGGTCTCGATGTCTGGAAAGAAATAGTGAGTAAGCGACTACCATACTCTCATGGTCTCTGCCAGAATAGCACGAGTAAGCGTTCACCACAAGAACTTTACCAATCTATGATAACGCTGCCCTGTCGAGGAATTCGACGTCCGCCGGCATAAAAGCAGACCTCTAACGAACCTAAAAAAAAGTCGAGCGTCTAAGTGGTACAGTGGGCACACTGCACATGGCAATCAACAGAAGACGGTGACCTCGCAGCAGCGCCGCCATTCTTGCTTCGAAAAAAAAGATTCCGACCGCCACGTGTGAGAAACGTACATTATCTGGTGTACATAGAGATGTATTACAGCTAGTGAAGCTTCTCTCTGCATTCCGTGATGTGGTCAAATTTTCTGAGGCCATAGATATAACAAATGCTTTAATCTACTAAATCTAGTTCCAATCTGGATTCGGCTCGACGGACCAAACATGCGAGAAAGTTCCGCAATATTCATGCAAACTGCGGTATCGCAGCTGTTCAGAATGCGCGGCGTAATTATATAATTGACGTCGGCGACAATTCGCTCAGCGGAAGTTCACCACTGTCAGAAGAGAAGATAAGCAAGAAGAGCAAACATCCTCCTATACGACCCGCCCGATAAGCCACAGTGGCACAAAGGCTCCTGTTCTCCTAATAAGTGCTTCTTCGGTCGGCTGGTAATTTCCGTTCGCGTCTGGTACGACTTTGGCTGTTTTACATAATACCATCTCTGAACGTCTCTCGGAGCAGCGAGACGACCGAACATATGTCGGAGAGTTTCCACATCCACAAATTCACAAATGCTAACGACCCGAAGCGGAATGTACACCAATAGGGCGGGTGCACACGGATTCAACCCAGGACATACATGACTGAATGAGTGAATGAATGGATTGAAATATCTTTACTGCTATATATTTAGATATCGTTAGACCACGTCACTTAAACCATTGATTACATAGCGTATTAGATTGCTCAACGTCCTACTACGATTTGGCAACTAGGATTTTACTACGAAACGCAACGTCTAGATGACACTCATAGATACAAAAATTGATTAATGGCGAATTTTGCAGTATAACAGTGTAGCACTACACTGTAGATGGCGCTCTAAACAGGCCTGTGCGGTATAACATAATAATACAATACCAAAAACATTTTTAAATCATAGCTCTTATTATTTTAATAAAATTTACATAAAGCTTTCGTCTTTTAATTTGGTATGCAGGTTCAATACGTAATAATTACGCACTTTAATATTCAGATAGACTAATAGATGGACAAATAAATTGCTATTAGTTTCGCCGTCAGTGTTATCAGCGCCACCTGAATTTCCACGGCACAGAAGGGTTGCTAAACCGTACTTGGAGGTTTTAACTACAACGGGCGAACCAGTCACCTGAAGACTCAGAGACGATACAAACCTACCGTCCAGCTAAGCCAACATGCCCGTCTGAGCCCAACGCCATACGGCGAGGCACTTAGCACTTTTCATCAGGGAGTACCAGTGGCAATCTCCCGGCTCTATCTTCAGACCCTCGTCATCATGAGTAAAAAAAAAGTACTCAAGAGAAATACAAACCCAAACTCGACTATCTTAGCACTTTCATCAGAAGGTTTCAGTGGTAATCTTACGGGTCCATTTTCAGACCCTCGTCATCAAGTGTAATGGAAAGTACTCATGATAACAAAACATATTATCCGAAATTCGACCTTCCCACCATTTGCCATCAGGGAGTTCCAATCCCTGGCTCCATCATGAAATCAGCTCGATGGTATTATAATATTGCATTGTCACCGAACTTATGCACATAAGCGCCAAATTTTATCTCAATCGGATATCAACAAGTGGTTGAAAAATGGTTTTCAAATTTTGAAACGAACAACTTAGGTACATACGAACATTGCAAGTTAATATAAAGCTTGTGATAATAAACGAATGTGTAAAATACCGATGTATAGAGTAGTTGGCTGAAATGACCACAGATTCCGCCGTTCGACATCACGTGCTAATAAATAATGCGCTCGGCGCCATCTGTGGTCATTTCAGTCAACTACTATACATCGGTATTTTACACATTCCGCCCACCAAGGACTTGTCCTTCAGTAACTGAACTCAATAAACCTTACCTTTCTAATCCCATCACCGTAATTTGCTTGTAATACATAGTACAAAATAATGAAAATAAAACACTCGCACCAGAGCCCCGCCAATCTCATTCTATCTAGGAAAAAATGCAATAATGAATCGATGAAAAACACTTAAAGAGTTACGCAATCATTACTTTAGCAAACCATTAGTATACATTTAAAAAGAATATATGTTAATCTAGTTGTAATTACGGTCTTTGATAAATTAAATATGTTAATGGAACACTTTCGCAAAGCTCACAGCGCCGTTTGGCAATCAAAAGTGGTGGGGACTGCTTTTGCGGTAGACGCTTTCGTACGAGAAAACGAAAAGAAACCTGATATTAAGAAGTTTTCAAGACATCACAAGCCATAAACTAGGTCTTGCCATGGTTTATTTTATAACGTAATAACATGTTTCTAGGATCCATTTCTGTAATTATGAGTTTCAGGTCTTCTTCATTGGTTTTATATAATGCTGAAGTCGCAAAACAAAATTCTAGTGACGAACTATAAATAGCATAACTATGAACAATTTAAATCAATTTTACACTTTAAGAACCATGGGACATATGCGTCCCTTCAATTCAAAAATCAAATTACAAAATCATCGAATACGAATAATTTATAAATTATATTTTTCCCATGCTATTAAGACATAAAAATCTTAATATTCGCAAAAAAAATATTCTTTAAAAATATAACGTATTTTTTTAAAATACTCGTATAGCAAATGTCGCAAATATTTAACGAACTCCGGGGATTTTAAATAAATAAATAAAATATTTATGGCGACCTTTTCAATTCAATCTTTTTATTTTATTATGTTTTTAGCACGTATGATGTTTGAGTTAAATAATAAAATATACAAACTTTGGAAAAGGTTGTAACTTTGCATTTTTATGGACCACAGAGACAGTTATGTATCATAAATTTATACAAAATCTAATACGCCAATTTTCACAAAACTTGACATACATGTTATTTACCAGTTTTATGTATAAAAAAAATTACTCTACAGCAAAGCTTATGGTCCTCAAAGGGTTAAAGCAATGTGAAATATGTTGGAACAAGTGCGCCTGATATTGATACTTATGTATTCTGAATGCGATTAAATTTAGAAATTGTTAGTTGTGTCGAATGCAATTTTTGATAAAATTTTTGGGACCCCTTTGTATACGCATGCGCACCCGCCTTAATGGCATAATCGCGAGGACCTTCGGTTTACTTCTTTTGCGCCCGCGGCATTGTGTCAATGTTTGGACAATTTCTTGACACTTGGGGAATATTGATTAGCGATTACACGTGAATGGCTGATTACATATTTACCCAGGCTGATAAATCATGTTTTGCCTACAATAATTTTGGTTGCTCCCGAGATTACGATAATAATGGGTTGCGCTGTTTATTTTTTGTCGTGTCTATGGACTTTGCGATACGTTGGCGGCGGTTGATCTTATTGGTTAAAAAGGTCATTGTATCCGTTGTGAGTATTGAAAACCAACATTATTTGAGTAGTCATGTCACCAACTGTGGATTCGGTTCGTAAGGGAGAGGATTGCGCAAGCGACCTCGAACTCGGAACCAATCGAGAGACCGGAGAAATCTGGTCACAATTGGAAGTTAGGGCGCGAGTGTCGGGCCCGCCAGGTAACATAACTGGCTATCTCGCGGTAAGGCGTTGGTCTCTAACGGGTTGTGGCGTAGCTAGACGGTGGATTATTTTTGTCCTAAGTCTTCTACGCTCACTCCAGGGAGATAGAACGACTAATCGTTAAAACTCCCTGTGGTGACGGGCTCGCCCGTTGTAGTCGACAACCCAAGTTGTGGATTCGGTTGGTAGAGAATGGTTTCGTGCAGCTTGGGCCATTAGATCCATTTTGTTCTCGGATCGACCTAACTCACGATTCAGCTGCTATTCAGCCTCTTCGGGTGGAAGGATACCCCGAGTAAGACTCTAGCGTATCAGGCCTCACGGCTGGTGGATCGGTTTCTCCTGGTGGGATCGCCTATCGGCGCTACTGGGCGGTTTGTGCACCGTTCGGCGACGCTAATCGGTTGTGCACTCTGACTAATTGCTGAAGAAGTCTGGAGACTATGAAAATATACTGTCTCCTAAGCAGCGGGGGTGGATGTAGACCTGTCGTCATCCACTCTTGAAATTACTATTAGGCACCTGATACTGAATTCAGAGCCGGGCAAAAGATGCCTTTGGTCTGCGACATATTCAAACTGAATCACCGCTGAACATACGGTAGGTAGAGGTCGCGTAAGTGACTTCAGACCCGTAAGGAGATATCCTTCCAAAACTGGTAGTCTGGGTAACTTTCCCGGTGCCTCGCCGTAAGGCGTTGGTCCCTGGCGGGCTCGTGGAATTGCTGGACGGTAGGCTTGTCATCCCACAGCTAAAAGAACGATCACATATCGTTATACCAGCCTGGGGTGACGGGTTCGCCCGTTGTAATCGACACCGCCCAACTGAAGTTTCGGTTTTAAAACTTTATTTTTATTTTCTTTAATCCTGACGGCAAGTGAATATTCCTTTGATGGTCTGATACAATGACATGAAACTATTAAATTCTATAGACAAAATATTTAGTATTTACGAGTATGTATTTTTAGGATATGGCACCATGATAATGCGTCATCCGGCACATCGACACTTGTATATCTTTGACCAAATTTTAATTAAAAACTAAATGAACATCTTTAACTAAGCACCATATTCACGACGCCGTATCACTTTCCGGTTACTTGAACTTGAATGACGTTTTGAGTTCATCGAAGTCATAAAACATAATTCGCAGCGAGCATTATTCGCAAAACCGGTTCTAGTTCGCTAAATCAGCGCGAAAGCGAAGGCAATAGAAAATGCCAAAGATATAAAATCACCCTGCTGACGTCATCTATATTGAAACGATCCGTTGGCTACCGGATCACGAGTGACCATGACGAGGAAAGAGCGCCTCAATATGCGATATATTCACACTGAATGACCGCTTAAGCGACTTCGAATTCGCGACCAGACTGGAGGACGGAGAAATCCGGTTAAATCTGGTAGTGATAACGCGAGGCTGCCCGTTGGTAAGGCGGCACGCGGTAAGGCGTTGAACTCTCACAGGCAACTAGGGTTGTCGACTACAGCGGGCGAGCCCGTCACCTCAGGAAGTTTTAACGATTAGTCGTTCTATCTCCCTGGAGTGAGCGCAGAAGACTTGAGGACAAAACAGTCCACTATCTAGCTACGCCACAAGCCCGTAAGAGGCAAATGCCTTAACCGCGAGATAGCCAGGAGTGTTACCCGGCGGGCCTTCACTCACGCCTTACTTCCAATTGTGACCAGATTACTCCAGTCTCTCGATTAGTTACGAGTTCGAGGTCGCTTGCGCGGTCCTCTCCCTTACGAAGCGGTGAAACGGTGTTTACCGAATCTATCGCGGAACACAGCGTCCTTTGCCCGGCTGTTCACCCAGGATCGGGTAGCCGATGGTCGTTTCAAGAGCAGTCGCCGTAAGGTCCGCAACCACCCCCGCTCTATAGGAAGCAGTACTGCTTCCAGACTCCCCCGACTTTTAGCCAGAGTGCACAGTCGATTGGCTTACGCCGCACGGTGCGCAGACCGTCCAGGAGCGCCAGAAGGTTGATTCCCAGGGGAAACTAACCATAAGGCCAGAGTCCTACCCAGACTCGCACTCCATGCGTGGAGGCCGTCGGATAGGTGTTGACCCGTGAGTGTGACCAACTTTGAACAGAATGGGTCTTCGTGGCCAACTCAGCAAGGGCCCATTAACTCCCACTAGTTAGACGTAAGTATTTACGTTCACCCCATGGTTGAAAGAATGATTATATATCGCTACACCCTCCTGCGGTATCTGTTTCGCCCGTAGTAGATGACTACACCAAAGAGCAGTACATATATTTAGGGCGTTCATTACATGAGCATGGTTATAATTTTAATATAATTTGGTATCTCATGCGGACCGGACCGGACCTTACTAGCATCATTAGTAACCAGTCGGTGTGGCCTCGGGCCGCGGCAAAATTCTCGCAATCAAGGACGTGCCTCGAGCGAGAGCGGCGAACCGTCTGCAATTGAAGAGGTGCAATATGTTAATGAAATCGCCTCTGAATAGCGACCAGACGAGGCGGTGTTAACGACCCTCCTCTCCGCTTTGAATCGCTGCTCGGGATTACCAAGCTCGGCGTTAACCCGAACCACTTTCGAGTAATGCTATCTGGGGATAGTCGACCGATCGGCGGTCGTCGTGTCGAATCGGCTATGCTCGGTTCGCAGTCGGAGAGGGACGATACGATACGATACAGTTCGCAGACGGACTGTTCGCAGTCGGAGCGATACATGGACAAAGGTCGATTATTTATGTGATTATAGAGAGACTGCAGGGTTATACCACAGATATGTATATTAAAAAAGCTGTATCCAGGTCTCTGATAGAAAAATCGCACCTTACTATAAGCATTGATTTGTATAGCATATTTGTTCTGTGCAGTACTATGATTTGGCAGCTAAGATTTTACTACGGAAGGCAACGTGTAGATGAATGGCACTTTAGTTCCAAACATTCAATAATCATCTTAAGTTCAATATGGCAGCGTTCGTGGTATGCCAGTATGGCGGCGCTCTAAACACGCTTTTTCGAATATAGTGTCCTATCTCGAAAATAATAATCACAAATTAGTAGTGTTCACTTATTAAAAGTGTAGGAAGTACTTAAGTTATGCTTTTTATTTAAAAAAGAAAGTATTAAAAAAACACTAATGAAAAACAAACAAGATTTCGCATTAATCTAATATTGACGTAAGTATATCTCAAGATTAAGCTTTACATAAAAAAATAGGATATACCTGATAATAAATCAAGACACCAATATTAGAACGAACTAAATGCAAATTAATCATTGTACATAGTACAACTTTTTAGTTTTGCGTATAGCTCAAAAATACATGAAAATTAATGTTTTGTTAATGAATAAATTTTTAAAAAATATAAACATTTTGCTGTCATAGTGTATATGATAGATTTTAAATCTAACCTTAACCAGATCCAATGTCGCAAATCCTCTTTAGTATCGACCTCCTGCATCACAATCGCAGAAATGAGGAGCAAAACACCGCCGACCCTGAGAATGAAGTTCAACGGCATGCGAGTGAAAGAGATACGATATACGAGCATTGGCCATTGTAACATACCAGTGCCGACATTGTTGCAGAATTGTGGGAAAGAATAGGGCGATGACTTCCGCGTTCGTTTAAGGGGAATATCGCTGTTAATCTATAGTAAAATGTACAAAACGTACGTTTAAAATGTCATAGATTAAAACCCAGTAGCAAAAAACTAATAACGTAATACGAAAAACTGTTGCCAGTGATCCTATTATAAAGGCAGACATTTAAATTGTGATAAATATGTTTATGATCCACACAATCCTATTTGATTATTTATGATAGAAAATTATAATATGCATTTTACTCCATAAAATAATTTTAGATTTTTTGCAGACAACAAATAAACGTGATTATGAAAAGGAAATTTATTTCACTGTATTTTAAATTTAAATAACGTATAATTCTTCATTGTTTTAGTTATTTCTTGCTAATATTTTTAGTTATGTAACGGTTATCAACATATAATTTTGCGACTACCAATTAATTCACACGGTAGGTAACATTCTTCGCAAGAATTCTGTGTGACCTTATTTATAGCATAATTACTCAGAATTCACAAACGTGTCTTTCGCGCTCAGCATTTTTTAATTTCTTTCAATATACGAATGTACAGCCTGACGTCATTCTGAACTTTTCAATGTTGGCTTTATAAACCGCAATTTTTAATATATAAAATCACTCTTTCACTGACATCGACTACTCTGGTAAGCGTCTCTCTAATATATTAATCGAATATTAAATTGTTCAAATACTAATGTTTGTGTCTCTCTACTCTCTTGTCCGCTGAGGTATAAATCGAAGTAAAATTGGGAAGCCTGGTTTCCGCACACCATCAGAAAGAGCGACCAGGCACATATTGGATTTGATCAGAAGGTTGCGTGTTCATATCACGTCGGGGTCACCATTGTTAGACGAGTGCCTGGTCGCTCTTTCTGATGGTGTGCGGAAACCAGGCTTCCAATCTTATGTTGATTTATACCTCAGCGGACAAGAGAGCAGAGAAACACAAACATTAGTATTTGAACAATTTAATATTCATATCTAATCAATTTAATATTCATATTTCATATCTAATGAAAATACTTTGTTTTTAAGGACACCTCATTTTTGTTTTATCTACCGTGTTTGTTTTTTGTTATAATATGACAATTTATATTGATTCTTTTGATTATTTACTAAGTTTAAACTATCTTTATTTTTTAAAGTCATTGCGTAACAAAATTTTATTCTGAGTTTATATTTACTGTTGCATATTTTCTTATTAAAATTTTAATTATATTAGTAAAATACACTTTATACTTACCTAAATTAACGTTTTGATACATAACCTAACTAATTTTGTAATATTATTATAATGAGTGTTTTTTTAATTATTTATTGTTGAATCAATATCTCTATATAATCGATATTGTTGAATCAATCTCAATCTCGTTGTAAAAAAAATATTGTACGCCTAAAATGCAGGTTGTGCGGCACTGAATATTTGTAAAACTACATGTTACTACACCACAATCACAATAAATTAAATTCAAATTGAATTTAATAAAATCCAAGTAAAGAAAAGAACAAAATCAAATTGAAAGAATAATATAAACGAATAGTTATTATTAAGAGGCCGTGCCGGCCGTGGCGGCCAAAAGCTCTATGAAGCATATTTTTGTGGCCTGGTTGTGAGAACACGAAAAAGAATTTTAATACAATTATGCCGGATTTTAAAAACCCGGTCCTTAATGTTAATTATTTCCATATTAATTGTAAATTATATTTATTCTGTTACTGTTTTCAAAAAAAAAAAAACGAGCGTGATTTGTCTTCAGTTTTTGAAAAACCTATAGATGAATCTCAATATTAAAAAATACTATTTACAGCGTATGGTCTATTTGCATAGTACCAAGACAGTTTTTGGAACTTCCATACAAAAAATATAACAAAAAACTGTTTGAAATTACGTAATTTCCAGAAATGTTACAGCCTAACATTATTTTTTTTCTATTTATTAAAGATACTTTTGAGTGATATAAAAAATAACACAGTAATCTTAAGTTATTTTATTGTTCTAAACTAATTTTTACTTTATAAAAAACTATTCATTTGATAATTTATTATATTATAATTGAAAAGCCAAATCGACTATATTAAGACGACGCGCGAAGCCGAAATCGTCATTCGTAATTGGCCACTGCCAACGGTGGGACGTATTCCTTTGTCGCCGCGGTATACCTATACATCTTTATGTATATATCAAAAGCGCGAGGGCGCGTGGCATTGCAAAAATATCTAAATTTTTAGTCGCGTCAAATCGGTAAAGCTTTAATTTTTTATAGCTGAATGATGAATTTTAAACCATAATCATAATAAAAAAACGATGTACGAATAGATAGTATTAAATTAATCATATTTGCTAAAAAAATAGAGAAATACCTAATTATTTTTATACCTAATTATTAAAAAAATAAATTGGTAAAAAGATGACTTTTACCTAATTGAGTAGAAATAGAAATATTAAAATCACAAACAAATAAAAGAAAGAGTCGCATACCATGGTTTATGCTACTTTTTCGGCGGCATATTTAACGTTTCAAGGTGGAGAAACAAGTAAGTAAATCCTTTTATTTGAAACGCTGTTGTATCTAAACATGGATGTTTTTTTGAGGATAAAATGTGTATGGAAAGGTGACATTAACAACTGAGGAGTTCAGCGACGGCCAGCTCAGGAGGTCTCCTGGGTATCATACCCAGGAGAATACTGCCATTTATAAGAAATCTCGGGTAAGGCCGGGTGAATTAAGAAGTACGGTAAATCACAAGAGATTAGGTTTGATCGCAGATATGAGAGACAATACGGCCTGTACAGGCGGGCATCGAAGAAAAAACATCGATGTTACCATCGATACCAACATCGTAACGCAAACATTGATGGCCGAAAATTATCGTTAGCCAATCATTTAGAAAATCAAGATATTTTTTTTATAAAAACATCGTTTGTTAGGCTTACTTTACTGACAATCCGTATACGTTTCTTCTAATAAATCAATAATAGAGATGAACACAGTGATAGTATGTATAATATAATTCAACATAGATGATAAAAATGAAACAATTAAAATAAATAAATTAATCTAAGTTAAAAATACGAAATTGCAATTTTTGTTCGATTGATTACCAACATTTCGTCGTTTAAAGTGTTAAGAAATATTTATTTCGATAAAATGTTGTTATTCATTGATGGTAAAAGAAAACACAATTGATATCGACGGTGCCCATCGATAAGGCACCATCGATGTGAAAAACATAAACTCTAGCCATCGACGTTTTTGATATATCGGGCTTCGATGTCCATCCCTACTCCCGAGTATACCCAGGAGGATATCGCGATTTATAAGAAACCTCGGGTCAGGCCGCGTGAATTAAGAAGTTGAGTGAATCACTAAAGATTACAATTGGTCGCAGAGATGAGAAACAACACAGCCTGTACAGCACAATCATTACCTACCATAACGATAGATACCATCAATCATCTACCAGCTGCATTCGCCTTAATGCGGCGAAAGCAGTATAAGTGTACATTATTAGAGTAATGGATATGACCTGTGCTATGACTAACCGCTGGTTCTTGGGAGAATTGGATTCCTTCGGATTATGCTTCTGGGAAATGGCGTGGCTCTCACGAGTAATAAATAAGTACATGTACAGTAGGTACTTTAGTTAGAGGACCCAAGTCGACCACATAGTACTTGCACGATTTCTGTGAAATCTATCTGGATCTGGGAACTGGGAAGTGCTACCTCGCGGGCCGACCTCACGTTCTTACTACCAGATTTCGAAGGATTTTTCCAACATTCACAGATTCTAGGTCGCTTGCGCGGCCTCAACCTGACGTAAGCGGTAATTTAGTTATCGAATTTATCGCGAATCCGTGGCTTCCTATGCCCGCCAAGATCTCTCGGAATCGGGTAGCCAACGGATCGTTTCTAAGGATAGGTGACGCCAGCTCAACAGCAACTCCTGCTTCTTAGAAAACATTCGTCTCCAGTCGCCCCCGGTTATTCGCCGGATTGCGTAAGCGTGGCTGACACAGCCTTGTAGGCAAACCGCCCAGTTTCGGACGAGGTTCTCAACTGTCTACGTCTGCAGGTTGTAGCCGCATTACGAGTCCACAGCGGCCCTTCTAGGTTAAGTCCTTCGTCAGGGCGGCTACCGGATGGGAGCTGAACCGTGACACTATACTGTGACCGTGAGTTGGGCCGACCCATGAAAGCAAGCGTTCCGCCCGGCCGCAATATAAAAAGGTACCGCATTCCTTCAAATTTCGAAATATATTAATTTTACTTCAAACACAAACGAATTATTAATGTCTTTTGTTTACGGTCGATTATTTCGAAAATCTTTAGTCGAAAAGTAAAATACATGGCATCAAAAGAAAGCTTAGTTATTTCTCTACAGGAAATACTGAAAGTGTTTATAAAAGCGCTTGAGCGCGCAGAGTGGAGCGGCTTCGGAGCGTTTTCGGCCGGGAAAATAAACGGTTAAATAACTTTTCGAGTACGAGTTAGATTGGTTGAACATTTTGAGTTAACCGCCCTAGATACCCTGGACTAATCTGGCAACAGCGCCATTCGATTTCGCTGTAACGCCGCAGCCGACTCATTTCCCGCGACAGGATATTAGAAATTTGGCGCGAAAATTCTATACTATGAGAAGAGAGTGGCGCCGGTGCTAGGGGCGGGGCCGCCACCGCTCTATTCATGGCTATTCAATCGCGCGCCAAAAGTTTTCCCGCACAAAATGGAAACGTGCGAGCAATTTCCGCGTTACCCAAATTAAACCAACGTTCAATGGGGGAAAAAATGTTCTCGCATATGTAATTTGTTTTTTTTATACATAATGGTTTTGTCTATTTTTTCGGGTTGCTAGCCGCCCAATATATAGCGAATCTTATATTCACTGAAGAAATGGTCCTAAAACGCAAGCTTTCTATCTGGTTTATCTTTTTTCTATTACTTTCTTGTATGCTTTGAACTGCTGATTTGGCGTAAACCGTAAACCTACTCTATTCCTTTACCCTCCTAACCTACTGTAAACCGACTATTCCTTAATGCCTCAAATTCAAACAATTAATCTCTCTCTTCAGCCGTCCCAAGAAAACGTCATGCATCCGCTTTGGTAAAAATGAACTTAAAAATGTTGACCATATAATTTTTTTAGGTATTCATTTAAATAATAACTCTAATGATCATTTTATTTTGATGAATTGAGGAGAAAATTAAGTAGTGTCATGTTTGTCATTTAAAAATATATGTTTTGTGGCTTTGAAGCCGGAAGACTTAGCATCTTTCCATACTTGACTACGGTGATGATGCCAATTATTTTATTTTGAATAATCTGGAGCGTCTTCAACTTACGAAGGTTCGATGAGCAACTTTACTGGCTTCCTATTCGCGACCGAAGAAATTTGCATACGTTGTCGCTATTCTATATATATCATCCTCAATACCACCACTTCGCCCTCCTATCTCAAGGAGAAATTCCACCCTTTGGGAGGTCACGGTCTTCCACTTCGACACACTCGCCACTCTGTTACATCATTCTTCTGTTTACACGTACTCTTTTACGGTTCATTCTATTCGTTTATGTCATCAGCTCCCACACTCTATCAGACGGCACTTTTGTTGCTCACTTTCAAAACGCCTTTGAAGAAAGCCTTCCGTGGGAAATATAGCAGAAAACAGTATATTGTACGTTATTTATTTGTATTACTTTAATTTAAATTTTACTTTATTACGTGTACTGTACGGTGACAAGTAAAATGAGGTTCTCAAATGGTTAACTGTAAGATGACGCTATACGAAGTAAGTTTAAAATCACGATGCCTCTTATGTTCTTTTTATATATTCTTTCTAGCACAATAAAGTTAATCTATTCCGTTTATCTATCAACTAGCTGCCAACTGCCAAGGCCATATCCCAACTACTTGTCTTTATTGGTGTCTTCCGTTTAACAATAAAAAGAAATCACACCATCTATGGTAAATACAAACGCAAAATAATTAACAATAATAATAATAAATAATAATAATAATAATAACACACAATAATAATTAATCAAAGATTCTATCCATTCAAAACGGCAGTCACTCCTCGATCCTCGAAATGTATAAACATAGTATGTGGAAGCCGCAATTCAGAAGTTAAATCCTATAATTAGACGTGACGGCATATGGCCACATTGTCATGAAATGCGGCTTGAATACAAAAGTGTATTGAGAGCGATTTTTCATTGCCTGGCAATCGAGATAGTCGAAAATCAGCGTTTCCTGGCCAGGCGAAGATCTGCATACTCCTAAAAGTGACGTATCCGGATGTATGTGGTTTACTACGACAATTATCGGAGCAGATTTACGAACATACTCGGTGTTTAGGCTTGTTTTAATCATTACGTGACGTCACGACGCGACGCTTATCTTATAAAATATGTTTATTATTCTTACTAGTATTTATTTATTTAGAATAGTAGGTACCCAAACATTACTCTAACAAATACTTTAATTATTATCAGTATTTTACATAACTTCTTAGCGGAGCATAATATTCTATGTGTACTCAGCAAGCTAAATTATTTTTAATATGATTTTATTTTTAATGTGGTGTCCGTTTTACTGACGATTCATTAAAAGTATTTAAAAAAACTAGTGTTATTAAAATGATCAATTACCATTGTAAAAAAATATGTACATAGTGATAGAAAATTAACTAGTCAACAGTATAAAGAAAAGAGAGAAAGGATCCTTGATATGATTTATATAAGACTTCGGGGCTTTCGAAAAAGTTGGTCGACCTGCAATCGCACATTTATATCGCGACCTGCAATCGCACTTACATGATTTTACAAAATTGTTTTTATGTACATAATGATGGAAAAGTATTCTATTCAAGAGTAAATAATTATTTAAAGAAAACAATTAACTATTCAACAGTAAATAGAAATTAGAAACAGTATCCTTAGAATGATTTATACAAGCCTTCGGGGCTCTCGAAAAAGTTGGTCGACTTTCAAGCCCACATTTCTTTTTTTATGTTTAAGTTTAAACGTTTCCCGATACAGCGTCTCCCACCCTCTGCATCGCCGGGACCGGAGGCGGAAACGAACAGAGGCAAATGGGTAATCGCACCCGCCGTGTCCCGTATAGTAGGAGAGCGCACTGCCGATATCATTTGGGGATGGGGGCTTAGCGGATATGGGGCTTAATGATACAACTCATGACTGAGCCACCATTCCGGGAGCATCCTCCAAGAGGTGAATACATGCAATAATTCCTCGGGCAATTCCTGGAATGTGTACTCTGCAAACTAGTGTTTTATCGGCGGATTACCAGGGGGTAGATGCTTACCTAATGTCATCTAACTTTAAAATGGCCTGTTGGTCACTCGACTCCAGTGCAATTTTGCGAAAGCGGGCAAATGTCGCTACACGGGTTGTAATTACGAGTACACACACTAAGTAGAGGTCCGCGCAAGTGACCTCAAGCGGTGACAAGTCCAGTTGAAGGAGTAGACGTTCCAAAACGAATAAGCAAGAAAACGAGAGAACCCCACTGGTTTACCAGTGCCTTCGTTGTTTGAGGTAGGTCTCTGCTGCGCAGTGGCGTAACTAGATCTGTAGATGTACTGCGACTCATCTCAAGGTGACTAGACGACAACATCGTTATAACATCCTGAGCTGGCGGGATCGCTCGCAGCATCAACAACCTATTATTATTAAACACATATCCACGATTAAATAGTTTTTAAATGAAAATTATTCTCTGTTCAATTTTATTCAAAACAAAATAGTATATCTCATGATTTCATGAATGTGTTAGCTGTTCGTCGGCGCGTACGGCCATTGCTTTAATGTAAAACGTCTTCTGCAGAGTCGCTTTGGTATTCGACAGATTAATGGAAGTCATTTTCAATCGCTATGTCCACCGGACCTGTAATTCCAGTCGTGGACACATACGGGTTCTAATCTGGGGAAACATCTCGGGCGATGCTGGCGGTTTGCGCATCGTGCGGCGGACAGCCAATCGACTGTGCATTCGGTGAATTACCGGTGGAGTCTGGAAACATACTTTTCCTAAGCAGCGGGGGTTGTTGTTGACCTGGTGTAAGCCACCTTTGAAAATGATCTATCGGCTACCCGATCCGATCCGAATTTTGAATTGAATTACCGCTAACATGAGGTAGAGGCTGCGCAAGTGACTTCGAATCTAAGACCAGACTGGAGGATGGAGAAATACGTCCAAATCTGGGAGCATGGTCGACCCGCTAGGTCACCTTCCCAGTGCCTCGCGGTAAGGCGTTGGACTCTTACAGGTTTGTCGCCCTGGTTGGACAGTGGATTGTTTTTGCCCGCTAAGTCTTTCATGTTCACTCCATGGGAGACAGAACGACCTGATGCCGTTATAACTCCCTGGGGTGACGGGTTCGCCCGTTGTGTTTGACACCCTTCATTGTCATAATAATGTGTAAATAATCACATAATCACAATAATGTGTAAATGTATTTTTTTTTTTTTTCTACCGGCATTCAGCTCTTGGACTGGATACATCACACGTACGCACTTAGGAAAGCGCGCGTCCCATCCCGTGGGCCCGAAATGGCGGGCGGAAGTGCGCGTCGTCGATCACGATCGTAATTGTTGATTTACCGCCCGTGTCAGTTCGTTTATAATAAAGAAGAGTATGCGTCGCCGATGTGGCATAGTAATTAATCGCTCCATTGTCGATGGACGAGCGCCGAGCGCTTTTCCAGCGCTACAACGATGACTACAGCCAATTAAGCGATGTTGCGCTGTAGCTTTTTTCATTTCTGTCATATGTAGTGTAGGTTATATATATACTACTAGGCTATACATATACTACCATCAAAACCAAAATGACATTTGATTCTTTTACTTCTCTCATATTTCGAAACTGGCATTCTTCGTATCTTCCCTGTAGGCAATTATTTAATTCTCGGTTTTACAATGACAACTTGGTTTTATTCCTGTTTAAACACGTCAATCGATAGTAGCATGTGGTGATTTTATATGCCATTATAAAGTCAATTTACCTAAAAAAGCGACCTTTTTCCTATTTCCCGCTTGTTTTCATATGTGAAACAACCAAACAGCTGATAGAATAGCAAGCCTGCTTGCCACAAACCCTGATACTTTACAGGTCATATGAGGTTATTGTTTCAGCAGGTTATGTTGCCGTGTTATGCACTGGAGTGCACGACATTAATGCATAAAATTACTGCCAAAATTATACATAAATTGCTCGATGTGGTAGAGGCACTTACCAGAGATTCCTGGTGGTCACGCATACATTTACATAATTCCTTCGTGTTTATATTCCTTCTCGACCATAGCAATCTGTAACGCCACACAAGGTCTCGCGAGTTCGCTCCAAACATGTTTAAATCGTATTTCGGCGCTCTATTAAAGTAGCCCCAAAAACTGTCAAAGTTACCCTTAAGGTTAAAGTAACCCCGTTTTACGGCATGGTCCAGACACCTTACGGCCAATAGACAAATGGCTGTAAGCCCTCGCCATGTAAGGACTAGCTTTAAAGGATGTTTCAAATATCGTGCCGCCGTAACCGGGAACAGGGTCTTCGTTGTCACGATGAAGAGCTGTGTTGTCGCCATCCAAGGTAGGTACTCCATTTTGGAGCGACAGTATATCCTTCATCTCAGACACATATTCAATTATTCACGGTGTATGCCATTTCATTCATTGTGAAAATCGCATTTTTCATTGTATGTCCCTTTCAGTCTGTTTGGTAAATCTCTCACGATTTTCCAGGACCGCTTCATATCGCGCTTCCTCGCCGCACTCGCTGTATTGTGGCTGCCGGGGGCGGCCAGCGGGAGACGCAATTACTATGGCGTGTTTACAATGTACGACATTCTCGCATGCCGGCATAGTCGTGTCACCAAGCGGCCTACATTCACCCATCCATACGCCACAACAGCAAGCCACTCTAGTTAGTTCCTGCATTCTTTCAAGCGCATGCTCCGCGGAATGCTGCCGCCGGACGAGGCTCGCACTGTTCGCGAACAATAAGGAAATCCTACATAATAAATAGTAGGGTTGAGTGTTCTCTAATTGTTATGTATTTGATCTTATTAACCTGATAGTTTCTGAGGGTTTGGTTTTTTTTTAATATTAAAGAAAAGCACATTTTTTACGGCAGTACATTATAAGTTTAACACTAGAGGCTTAAATTTAAATAATAGCAAAATAGAAAGCACCGCAGACCACATTTTTTTCAAATCAACGCCGCCTAACTAGGCCTAGGCCCGTACTAAGGCAAGCGTACCAAGTAGACAGTGGCTTGTGCATACTTCAGCCTACTTAATTTAAAAAATATGCTTGGCATCAAATAATATTAAAAATTACCTAATAATAATAAAAACTGTAATTTGAGTGTAGTGTGATGTAACTGTAGCTGTAGTGTACTGGAAAAATAACATAAAATAAATGGTGAAATAATCAAATTGAATAATATTAATAATATAATGTCGTAATAAATATAAAAAATAAAAATAATAATAATAATGAATCGAAATAAATGGAAAAATGATATCGCAATAAATAGTTAAAGAATCAAATTTAAATAGTCCGATGCAATTATATATAGTATGTCCATGTTACATGTTAAAATATATATTTCAATTAAAAAAAGAACAAAAACACAAGAACAGCGATTTAACAAAATAATAATAATAATAGTAATTCAATTTATTTAAATTAAATTACATAAGAATGACAAATATTTGGTGGCTAATATCCCGACCTTCATTCAGAAGCCACCTGTGACTTGCGACTTAAGAAAAAAAATGTGTTCAATAACTAAATGCTAGTCATCCCGAAACAGTGTCGCTTATTCGTTAAGTAGTCAATACTCAATTTTAAAATCCACTTTTATGTATTTTGACTCAAAAGTAGATCACCTTTACTAACTGTACCAAAAAGCAAATAATGTGAAGGTATATCTATAGGATGGGCTATTACTTATGTAATTGCCGTTTTCTGAACATGGATAACGTCGGTTTGTGTTGGAATTCAAAATACAATTAAATTTTAATTCAATCTTTTTCATAATGAGTAACTCCTGTCAATTAATATTTGTTATTGTTCAAATAAACCATGTTTTTTTTAAATTTGGGTTTTTTTCTAATATGAGTAGGTACTTGTGTCGGTGTTACAAACACCCACCGTACTCGCCTGACCTTGCTCCAAACGACTTTTCCTTTTTTCGAAATTTGGATAAATTATACAGGGTAAAAAAAGCCGGAAAGGCAGTGAAAAACGCTTTCGAATCAATCATCGATTGCCCCCCACGAGAGTTAACAGCAGAGGCATTAACCAACCTATTAAAATCATAAAACTGCATAGATAATAGGCGTTAATATTTCGATTAGTTAAATATGTATATATTTTCATACAAAACCTATTTTTTCTTTACAGATCGCAAGGACCTACAGATTATCATGGTAATTAGATTACTCTCAAAGCCGTACTACGTTTTGGCAGTTAGTATTTTACTAATAAACATTGATTAATCAACTCTTATGTTCAGTAGCCCAAAAGATGGCGTTCTAAAGCGCCGTTACGCTATCCTATCACAAAATAACATAATAAAATATTTTTTCAACACGTAATAATTATTTGCTTTAACCGCCCTACCTATACGAGCGTACGTGATACGTTCGTTATATTATCGCCCGAATGCAACAAGCCGTATCACGTACGTTCTAGGACAAAATAAAAAAAAAATAAAAAAAACCTGAAACCTACAAAGCGTATGTGATACGTCAAATTGGTTCTACTATTTTAAATAAGAAAAAGAGTAACAAATTGGTCTATTGTGTAAAAAACAAGTCTGGTATATTGTAAACAAGTATTGTTATATTAACAACCGTGTTGATGCTAGTCAAATCTTGGAGCAGATAATTTTTTTCGTGCCCCCTCGACCAGCTCGCTCTCAGCGTTCCTTTCAACTGCCAATTGTCAATTCTAACTATGCACAAAATGCTTTTCTTTATAGAGCTTGTCATCATTACAACTCGGTGTTTATGGACGTTGATATATTTGCCACAACCCCAGATACATTTTAAAATCTAATTATGACTATATTACATTTTAATTAAGTAATCTGTTTATTATGAAAATAGTTATTCTCCTCTTATCTTTGTATTTACATAACCTATTCCTTTTTTCTATTTTTCGTTCTCATAAAATGTGTCATAACATAATTATATATTTTATTTTCTTATTACTATCTATTTAATAATTAGTTCATTTATTACCATATTAATATACATATCTATGAATCTATTTACTGTTTTTTCTGCTCTATTTACTTTATATTTACTTGTTTAATACTTTGGACTGTTTAGTAACTTAGCAATTACTTTTCAGAATATTTTTTGTTTATTTAAAAAACCCTAATAATTTCACTTTAAAAAATGCTTGTATACTTTAAACTTTTCTTTTATATAGAATAACGCACTATATGACCGTTTAATTGGTGGAAACACATAAATGGTTTATGTTTGTTATCTTTTGGTTAAGTAAATATGTTTTTTGTACTGTATGTTTTCTGAATAAAATAAAATAAATAAAAATAAACAAATGTAATGAAAACACCCAACGATTTTTTACCTCCTTTTTGAATAATAACCCAAAGGTAGGGAAGTTAATGTTCAAATACACTAATAAATGGCATTCTAATCTATACCTATTATTTCTGTTATGTAATCAGTCTATATAAAAATGTGATAGATATCACTAATAATTGAATGTTATTATTGTTATCATTGGTGAAATAACGGTTTTTATAAGCAATGCTTTATAAAAAAATCATTGATTATCAATGTTATTATAGATGGCCAAATGAGTTGCTATTAGTTTCGCCGGACAATGCTGTTAGCGCCACCTGCATAAGAGTTGCCAAAACGTATTATCGCATTGAGCAATGTAATGCCCTATATAATGAATGCTAATAGTTTATATCTCAAGTGCAACTCCTATAAGAGCGTACTGTACTGCCTATATTGTAGGCAATTCAGCCCGTTTATAAACGACATGATCGCGTAGACCACGAGACTGACCACAGGGGTCAACGTCACCGCTTTGTATGAAGTGTTGATTCAATATCGTCACACGCCAGCCATATTCATACACGCAACAGTACAACGGTTCCGCGCGTGTATGGGTGTAATTTATTTTAATAGATATGACTAGGAATTCAATTCAAGCAAAAGTGCTCTTCAAAGCTGGCACTAAGTGATCCTCAGTGTCAGAGATGACAAAGAAAGTGAGATTGGGAAGCGTTATAGTAACTTCTGAGGAGCAGTGACCCAAATTGTTACGATGATGCTTTTCAATTATTTTTTGTCCCTGTACTAGGAATTCAATTCAAGCAACAGTGCTCTTCAAATCTGGCACTAAGTGATCATCAGTGTCAAAAATGACAAAGAAAAATAAGATTGGGAAGCGTTAGAGTAACTTCTGAGGAGCAGTGACCCAAATCCTTAGGATGATATTTTTTTATTATTTTTTGTCCTACCCATATCTAAGAATAAAAGAGAATGCCTATCTGTTTATTGTTAATTATGGTAATGTAGAGGTGTTATTATTACATAATTCAGTTTTGAATCATTTGATATTTAGGCATACAATAGTAAGTTATAAGGTTTAACAAAATAAGGATTACAAATAATACACAAAAAAAATATAACAACTAAAAGTTAAAATTGAAAAAAAACTTTGGAACTAGCAATACGACAAAAAAATAATAGTCATAATGTATTAAAATGATCTACTTGGTAATTATACATTAAAATTGAAGAAAAATGTTGAATAGGTTCATATAATCAATTACTTCTGATTGTAATAATCCACCAATTCGTCGTGTAAAAGGAAAAACAAACATAACATGTCTCAAGTCTAATTTTCAAGTAGCATGGAACATACAATATTTTATATTGCATATTCTGGGGCTTCGCATAAACACATGTAGCTTTGCAAATGATAGACTAAATATTTTTTCCTTTCTTCAACCAGTGTCATAATGCTGAAGCGCTTAAATAACGGTCTACATCATGGGCTTCCAACCTTTATAAGAATGCCTCCCCCCCCCCCCCCCTCTGATAAAGCTTATATAATTGTTGCCTCCTTCTCCTTTCATTAAAGAAACACTTTATAATTGTTTAACCCTTTATCTTTATCACTAGTCACATTTATCGTACGAATGAATCAAATGAAGGGGGGGGGGGGGGGGGGGGGGTATTTCCCCCCTCCCCCCAAGAAAGGCGCGCCTCACCGGTTGGCAAGTCCTGGTCTACATGATTGAGACACATTCTCCTTAGTAATTATCCCAATGGCCTGTTTCTGTAAAGCAAAAAACTCTTGTGTATGGCAATCTTCTCCTGCAAATTATCAATACTAAAATTCGAATCAAACGAATTATTAGAGAGTAATCATGGATTTTGAATCAAATAAATTATAAAAAAGTTATTCAGAGTCCATACATAAGCTAAACGTCAAGGACAAAAAAAACAACATTTTTTTGAAAACTTTTTTTTGATGCATACGAGCTCCACTGGAAAGAACCGTCAAAGAAAACTAGATGGCCACTTTTTTGGCAGTCAGGATACAACCCACGTTTTCAAGTCCGTTAAACACATGATTCAGAAAGAATAGAGTAAGTAAAACAAAAGAAAAGTAATTAAAGTAACAAAAAAAATCGTTTAGTTTTTGTAGAATTATTCGCGAAGGGAATCTGAAAACTAAGTTGAATCAACACCAGGCATCCATAAGATTCGATTAGTCGTGTTAATTTTATAGTGTGATTTTTAACGAAGTGTATTTTAATACGATGCTAAAATTATTTTACTGGTAACTATCGAATTTCCTGAGGAATTATATTATAGGAATGTATATTATTGTCCCATAAATACATTCCGCAGCTTGGGAATTGAAAGCTTATTTTTATTTCTGGTATATTTATATTAAAGCAGACATCGACTTTATTGAACATTTTCAGATTTGTAAGGATATACCTACATTATATTTATAAAAACAAACTAACATGAAACGATTAGCATGTTAATTTCCTTGAAAAGGTCCCGCCGCGCCGTGTCTCTCGTCATCTTAAACCGTGCGAACATTGATCATTACATCGTAACGGTTACTGTTAAAAGTGATTAATGATTTAGCCTCATACTAATTTCGTTGACATCACGTCCAGTGTCTATTAATCATCTCGACTACCGCTTCCACATTCCGTCGATGCGAAACTTCAGTTACGTTAACGCGCGTCGAAAACTTTCACAAAGGGAAAAGATAAGATCCATATTCAACTCTCAACTGCACAAATGCAATTTCCTGAACGACTTCCCTCTCTCATTTCGCTGCAAACAAACAATGTGGCCATCGCACTCGCGTCATAAATACTAAGTAAAAGTTCCTTTGTTGACTCTCAACTCAATTAAGATACTGAATTAAATACGCCATTAGTGAAACACACACACAAAGTGTGTGTGTTTCGAGTGCTAATTACTCGCTATGCAATATTATTATTAATAAAATAGATATTAGAACTAAGTTAAAAATGTTAGATGATAGTAAAGGTCCAGGTCATGATGAAATCCCTCCCTTATTCATTAAAAAATGTTCAGCAGAAATCGTACAGCCATTGCACATTATATATAATAAATGTCTTGAGATAGGAATATTTCCATCGCAGTGGAAGATTGCTAATATCATACCGATTCATAAATCCGGAGACAGGAATTCAGTATCTAACTACAGACCAATAAGCATACTCTCCTGTTTCGGAAAGATATTCGAATCTCTTGTCTGTGATCATGTTACACGACATTTTAAACATATAATCTGTCCGTACCAGCATGGATTCACCAAAAACCGATCGGTGGAAACTAACCTGTTGGAGTACAACCAGTACATTTCATCCGCGTTTAATAGGAAACACCAGGTGGATGCCGTGTATACCGACTTCGCTAAAGCTTTTGACAAAGTTAATCATGACATATTACATATGAAACTTGCAAATAACGGTATTCACGGTAACCTACTTGGATGGATGAAGTCGTACCTATCAAATAGGACACAAATTGTTCGTGTGAAAGGATATACATCGATCCCTGCCTTAGTTAAATCTGGTGTGCCTCAGGGATCAAATCTCGGACCACTTCTATTTTTAATATTCATTGATGATCTCTCTAAGAGTCTACGCTGTCGGCATCTAATGTATGCAGATGATTTAAAAATATTCAAAGAAATACTGACAATGGAGGATTGCAATGCACTACAGAAAGATCTTTGCGAATTGAAAAAATGGTGTGAATCTAATAGAATGGAACTGAATGTTGAAAAATGTCAAATTATTCGTTTCACTAGAAATAAGCAAATTAAAGACTACCCTTACTCTATCGGCAATTCAACACTAAAATCTACAAAAAGTGTAAGAGATCTAGGAATACTTCACGACGAGCACCTGACTTTTAGAGAGCATATCAACAATGTAGTAAGTAAGAGCGAGCGAACACTGGGTTTTATATATAGGGTTACTAAACCGTTTAAAAATATTAACTCTTTTAACTTGCTCTATAATTCTCTTGTACGCAGCCAACTGGAGTTTGGTTCCATAATTTGGAATCCATACTATGAGGTGCATTCGGAAGCGATAGAGTCTGTGCAGAGGAAGTATATGCGTATGGTAACCTATAAAACCGGCCTATCACGCACTCTCTACTCTTATGAAGAGCGTTTAAATTATTTTAAGATTTTTACTCTTAGAAAGAGGAGAGAGTGCGGAAGTCTAATGTTTCTGCATAAACTTCTTAACGGCGGGATAGACTCACCAGATTTATTAGAAGCGTTAAATTTCAACGTACCATCCAGGCGACTGAGGCAGCACTTAACATTTCACCTTCCCACTTCGCAGACAAATCAATCTTTCCACAATCCTATCTCACGTACATGCCGGTTATACAACACTATAACCGATAACATTGATTTCTTCAACCTGGGACCATTAGTAGTTAAGTCCATTATAAATAACGTATTATGAAACAAATTGATAATTTACCGTATGTTTTTAGTATTTTTATTCCAGACATTATTCGATCTATTTTTTTTACCATTTAATTGTTTAACTGTTTTTCAGAATTCACTATAAACTTATTTCTAAAATTTTTAATTTTTGTTTTGATAATTTTTATGTTTTTATTATTTTATTCCAGACAATATTTGATCTATTTTTTACCATTTCATTGTTTAATTGTTTTTCAGAATTCACTGTAAACTTATTTCTAAAATTTTTAATTTTTGTTTTGATAATTTTTAAGGATATTAATTTTTGTGCTGATAATTTTTGATAATTTTGATAATTTTGTAAATCATGAGATACGGCACATACGCAATTATAAATTAAGCAAGCGGAGTACGCATATAATATTATACCCTAATTAGAAACAAAGTAAAAATGTTAGCGATAGCCATGTAATATTAGAGTATTGTTTGTGTACCTTTTATAATAAATAATAATAAAAATAATTAGTAATGCTTGTAATGTGACAAAACTTAATTTTAATCTTGTTACACAGATAAAAGACAAACGAGACGGCATTTGTTGGGTTTGGTGAAACATAATGATAATATCACACAAAGATATTTTATTTGTTTTTATTTATTTAAGAAATAATTACTAGATAAAACATTGATTTTGCTTATAAGTAAAGTGTTTTGTATTCGCCTTATATGCCGTATATAAGTTACCTTAATAATTACGCATCGATTGAATGAGAGCACATTTTTATTTTCCGACAGCTCAGACATGACATCTAGACACATTTTTTCCGACCCAGTCTAAACTGTCCTCGGGCCCAGTGTAAACTGTCCAAGACCCTACACAGAGATAACTGGAACCGAATGGCAAAACCATATGCTTATTTGATTCTGTCACCCAACTGGGGCAAGCCCGGTCTGGGGTGGACAGGGCTCTCATATTACATTCAATTATTTAAAAGTTTTAGTAAAATGCTCATAAAACTAAATTGACTTAAAATAAGGTCCTCAAAAAATAAACAAAAATCGCAATTCTATTATAAAATCGGCATTAAATGAAACAACATTTCGTTAAGTAGAGTGTGACAAATAGAATAGACTTACAACTAAAACAAAGAGAAAAATATAGTGATAAGAAATCAGAGAAAATAGAAAAAAGTCATAAGAAAGAGAAAAAGAAGTCATAAGAAAATAAATAAGATAAAAACTATCTTATTTATAATGTCAAACAAGCACGATAGTCTTCGATTTCATATCATAAGAAAATTATAAAAAAGTCATTAATATTTAGTGAATGGTAAGTAATATAAGATTAAATATAATAATACCTAGTCAAAATAAGTAGGATTCATTGTCAAAACAATATAAAACAAAAAATAAACAATTTTTGGTAATTATTTCATTTGATTCTGTAGTCAACACGCCGGATTTGCACAAACCCAAAGTTTATATGATCAGGTGTTGGCTCCCACGAAAGGTGTTGGAAGCCGGCTCCCAGAAGATCTTAAAACCATCAGCCGCAGTTATTGATGTGTAGTATGCATACGATTCAGTGTCAAAGAAACGGCTGCTGTCGAAAGTTCTAAAGGTAGTACCAAATAATAGTATCCTGAAGCTCCTTGGTAATTAAGAGGCTTAAAATGGACCTTTGTAAATAAATGCACAATTCACGCAATAAAATTCTATTCTACGTATCTACCATATATCTAAAAATAATGATAATTGCAGAAGGCCTAGTTAACGGTATGCATAGAGAACCATTTCAAAATTTCAAATTTGACAAGTCCCACAAAATTCTCAACACCTCTCTCACCCAATTAAGCGGGATGTCATTAAATCGGTAAAATACGACCAGGCAGTTGCCAAGATTAACGTAAACCGCCCTTAAATTATATTTAATGCGCGCACCCGCGACAGGATTAGGATTATTAAAATTTAAACAAAGCGGTAAACTAGAAACTGAGGATGCCAAAAGACATTATGCACAGTCAAGCGAAATAGACGCCCCACTGATCTTAATAATCGCGGAATACTGCAAGTATCGCTTTGATAGGTCTTAAACTAATTTTAGCACTTTGCGTAATCCACGCTGCGCCGCGCCGTCGAAAATTTCATATTACCCTTCTTCATCTTAGGGTGCCAAGGTTGGCAGTCAGCTCCGCATACTTCTTTTTGTCCTTCGCCAGGTAAAACAATTAGGCGACACTCGTAATCCCGATCCATTCTCGAATGATCCGCAACCAAGATTTCCGCCTACGGCCAGGTCTCCTCTTCCCTGCAACTTTTACCATCATAATGAGTTGCAGGAGTTCGTACCTGTCGTGCCTAATCACGTGACTTAGGTATGCAGCTTTGCGCTGTTTGATGGTCTGCCAAAGCTTGCGTTTTTGGCCGACACGCCGTAAAGCTTCCTCATTGGTGACTTTCTAAGTCCAAGATATCGAAATCATGCGTCCGTATGCCCACATCGCGAATGCTTCTATACGTTTCCTGAGATCTTCCTTAATAGTCCAGGCCTCACATCCGTATTGAAATATGCACCAGATCTAGCACTAGAGAAGACGTATTCGAAGTGGGATTTCCAGGCTTCGATCGCAAAGGACCTTTTTTATTTTTCCGAAGGCGTTGCGAGGCGAGTCTTGATCTCCACTTTACTGTCCCAGATTTGTGTAAGCATATTATTACCCTGCAGAGGGAATATTATTGATGGTCGAGTGCTAATTCATATGGTAACCAAATAAACCATTGACATTATAGCGTCATAAATATTTCAAGAATGGGCCCCTAGATACAGTACTAAAACCAAGAGCTCAAATGACTACAATGGAAAAGAAACTCACTGGAGTTATCCTGACATTTATTCAATCGACATTGTTATTAGGTTCAAGCTTCGATAGATAAAAGAAATAAATAAAAAAACACGACTGCCGTTACAGAGAGAGATCCGGAAATATACATGTATCTATTGTATTTATAATTATTTTTATTACGGGTTTTTATGAAATATTTGTGGTTTATGTAGTTATCTATATAGATACATGTATATTTCCGGATTGTACTCAATCAGACCTTTCATTTGAAACTAAACACGATATATTTATGTTAATTTATTGACATCTGGACATTTTACATTTAAACAACTGCTTACTTGATATGTTGACAGTTAAGATACCATATGACAGTATAACATAATAATTCTAACAATACCACACACTTCTAAATAGGTTTAGAAGTTATGGTGGAATAAAGAAACGAAAAACATACATAGATGAAAACTGAACACATTACACTTCTCTTTTGTTGGGTAGTCGTGTAAAAATAACAGAAATAGTTATTCAAGTTGAAATTTACACAATCTATAATTTTATAAAGTTCAAGCTTCGATAGACAGAAGCAAAAATAACAGAGGTAGTAATTCGAGTATGATTTCTGAACCCACAAATTATTAAAAACTCCAAGAATTCCATAGATTACATACTTAAACTCTCCAAAAAGACCTAACTGATCGAAAATATCATATCTAATAAAATAACCAATAATTTATTTAATTAAATATTTAAACATTAAATATTGCACATTTAAACATTATATAGTGCACATTTAAACATTATATATTGCACATTTAAAATTATATATTGCTAAAGCTACTTATAGGAAGCTACTATAAGGAATTGATCAATATGTTACGGCTGGTGCCGCTCAACTAAGCGTAGGTTTGCTCTAGGGCAGACGCTTGTTGTTTTTCAGTTTTTGTAGTGTGCACAGTATTATTACTATTTAGTTATTTTTTCGTATTTCTAAATTTAAATTGAAAGTCTAATTAAAAATAAAAAAATCCTTATTAATTTGTAAATTTCATTATATTGTATTAAAATGTCCACCTTAGTTCATGTATACGTTTAACATCCAATAAATGATTTTTCGAATATTATTGCTTCTTATTTATTATTATTTGTTCCGTAGCCGGCGATTGGGGAGGGGGTCGCCCTCGCAGCCAATACGCTGCTGTCGGTGCCGCTGAATCTCGTACTCCATTCACGATTCGCTTCCATTCTTGACGATTTTATGCCACGTCTCGAGCATCCCTAGCCGGCAATCGTTGATTTTTAAGGTCGTCTTTGATGTTATTTAGCCAGGTTTTCTTCGGTGCCGATCGCTGAATTCTCCATTCTGTCGGACGGTCTCGCCAAAGAAGTTTACGTGGCAAGCGATTGTCGTTCATTCGGCAAACATGGCCGAACCATCGTAGTCAGATTAATTTGCATACGAAATAAAATATACGATAAAAATATCCCGGATTTCCTATATTCATAATTACTAAAATTATAAGCTTACTAAAAGAAATACTGGAGCATTTTATTTTTTCTTATTTAGTTAGGTCCGCTTTTTAAATCTTCTTGATTCGCGAGGATTTTTAAGTCAAATATGCTGTCCTCTGTAAGTCGAAAAGGGTCCGCATTCTTTCTCTCCCTTTCTCTTTCTCTGTCTCTTTTTCTCTTGGTTTAATTAGAGAATTAAATCAAGCAACGAATGCTGTTACACCGGGTGCTTCTGACTCGGCAGATTTGTTTGTCGATTCCGCCCCTGCAAGAGCAAGGCCCCTCGATTCGGAACGTTAAAATTCTTTTCTCGTCGCTGTAACAGTCAATTATGTTCGCTTTTATTAAAAAAATATACATAATACACATTCAACTGCCTCTCGGGAAAAATGAAATGATAAGCGAAATAAGAAACGAAAACGACACTTGACAATTCCGAGCGCCCTCTCGCGGTAATCAACCGAGTTACGATTTGCAGGAGTAATGAGACATTTTTAGGGTAGAAATGATCACGGGTAATCTGCTGTGATCTTCGAAAGTAACGTAATGAGTTGAATATGAAATTTTAATGTTGTTTCATTCGCGTCACTTAATTGCAACTGTACATTATTTCTGCTGTATCACCGCTAAGTAAGGTGGATGACCGCGCAGGCGACCTCGATCCTGTAACCAGTCAGGAAGCAGGAGGTATCCTGAAGGTTAATTCCAAAAGGAGATATCCTTCTAAACTGGTAGTCAGGGGGCGAGGCTGCCCGCTGGTTATCTTTCCCGGTGCCTCGCCGTAAGTCGTTGGCCTCTGATGGGGCGAGTGGCGTAACTAGACTGTGGATTGTTTTTGGTCCCAAGTCTTCTGCGCTCACGGGAAACAGAACGATCTAATATCGTTAAAATTTCCTAAGGTGACGGGTTCGCCCGTTGTAGTTGTCAGCTCTATTTGTACATTACTTCTATCATCTCCCAATGATTAACAGAGGTATGGAAAAATTAAAAAAACACATAATTTCGATGGCCTACTTCATACAATTAGTAAACCAAGCTAAGTATTGCTGATTTATCAACACTGACGTAAAACAAAGACGTGAAATCCTTAAACAACAATCATCCTGACTAATGGCCAAACAAGGACAAGTTTCGTACCAGACGTATCACCATGCTAAAAAATGTATGCGGCATAATGGTGTATGACCACTCCTGGCAAGTAAAACGGGGTTGCCGACCAAGTCTGGCAGTATTATTCACGCTGCATCTCTGGACTAAACTGACTGCAGTTACGTCCGAAACTTCGTAACATTATTGTAACGCCACTGCAATGAAGTGAGATGCGTGCTGCCAATACTTTTGAATGCCACAATGCCATTCGTTACCACAATGTCGTATCACCTTTAACCGACCTACCTTTGAGTTATTATTCAAAAAGTAGGTTAACATCATTAACAGGTAGATCTTGTACAATAACCGTTCCGGTTTTTGCAGAATAGTTTGAATGGCAAAAATATTAGGTCCGTGGAAGTTGTAAAAAAAAACCACCTCATACATATTTTTCAAAGCAAACCAAGCAGTCTCTTCAAAAATAGATTCGACAAACTTGTTGATCGTTGTAAAACAATCATAGAGAAGGAGTTACATACTTGATTATTAAAACACCTGTCTTTACAATTTAAAACATGTTGATGTTTACCCTTAAGTCGGACACGAACATGTGCAATAATCTGATATATGGATAAGAAATACTGGAGATATTAATGAATTATAGAGCCCAATCGTGCTTTAGGGAATTTTTTAATTATCAGTATATAGTACTCATTCAGCCTCAGCATCTTCTTGAAATTTAACTCGGAAGACATGACTTTCGATGGTTGGTCTGGTCTGTTCACCAGCACAATTATTATATAATTGAAGTTCATTCTCACTAAAGGTTTATATATACTCTTTACTGTGAGATACATCCTGAGAGACCCAGCGATGCCCATCAATTTAAAGCGGAAAGTTTATTAGACATGCGTGATGCCAGTAGCAACCAACCTAGTCTTGAAACAGTGCCTCTAACGCAGAGCAGTGCCAACCGCCTCAGAATATGCCAAAGGGCAATGAAAAGAGCAATGCTAAACATCAGTTTCTGCGACAGCGTGTTCAATGAAGAGATACGAAGGCGCACGTCATAAAAGCTGATGTGGGGCTGGGGCACATCGCCAGACTGAAGTTGGCAGGTCACGTCGAAAGGCAGGATGACGCAAGATGGTCGAAGAGGCTTGTCCAATGGAGACCAAGAACCACAAAGCGAGGCATATGGAGACCACAACTACGACGGCTGGACGACATCAGAAAAGCAGCAGGGGCCAACTGGCGGAGGGCAGCAGCTGACAGACAGACGTGGAAGGAGAAGGAAGAGGCCTACGTTCAGGAGTGGTCCAAACCAGGCTGAGGAAGAAGAAGAAAACTGTGAAATTTCACAATGGGTGGGTTTATTGTCTTACGGCAATCTCTTCCAACCAACCCTACTATGAAGTGTTTATATGTCTTGTTGACAGAATTCAAATACAATTCCGTTAATTCTATCCCAACGGAAAATGGTGACCCAGCCGGGAATCGAACCCAGAACCCTTACAATGTAAGATCAGGCGACCTAACCACTATGTCACCGGTTAGGTCGCATGATCAGTTTCGTATAGGTCAGTTTTCTGGCATATTTTTGCCCTTTAATGGGATTTCATTGCAAGAAGTAAGTTACATTTCGCAACGGTGCAACCGCTTGAGTTCGGAAGTCGAGTCCGGTGTATAATCTCGTCAAATGCCATAGCACATGTCGTTAATAACAGGCCGAACGATTGCGGAAAATTGCTCGCCGTTTACACTCCAACCGCTTTCTACACCTCTTCCGGCATCGGCCAGCGGCGTGCCCGGTAGAACTGGCGCGGCTAGTTGTTTCTCTTCGGATTAGTCCGCGACGCAAACTACCTGTTTACCGGCGAAACTTTCGTGGGACTAGGAATATAGGTCGCTAGTGCAATAGCCGCTCGCCAATAAATTCACTAGATACTGCGTTCTCGCAATATGGAATTTAGGTCACAGATATCGAGGCTATTTTGACAGAATCGAATACGTACAAAGGAACGTATCTTGCGCGACAGCCGCAATGGCGACAGCAGATGAAACTCCATCGAAACGTCGAGAACTTACTCACCGAATATCTATAGAGTAAGCAACAAAGGTTACGCGATTTCGCGACAAACACTTCAAATGTCTTAATTTTTTTGACTAGGTATTTTTATAATACATTTTATATAACTTACATATATTAAATGTTAATGACTTTTTCTTTCTTTTCTAACTTATATCTTTCAAACTTATCCTTTATTTTATTTTTAAGACTATTGTTTGTCATTCTCTATTTAATCGAAAGTTATATTACATTCATTGCCGATTATATAATGGAATTGCATTTTATTTATTATATTATCTTATGATTTTTTTGTTGAGAATCTCATTTTAGGGCAATTTAGTGTTATTAGCATGTTACTAAAACGTATACATAATTTATTGTAATATTAGAGTCCTGTCCAGTGTCCACCCTAGAACGGGCTGGTCCCACTTGGGTGACAGAATCAAATAAGCAAATGGTTAAGGTTTTGCCATTCGGTTCCAGTTATTTTTGTAAGCATAATCAATGTTTTATAGTAATTAAATCTTAAATAAATAAATTACTACGTATCTACATTCTTACCAACCACCACGATTTGCTTCTTATAACTCGTACTTAATGCATGAGTAACTTACCTGAAACAAAAGAAAAACAAAAAATTAGAAATCTAAGCCAAAATGCACAATGAAGCTGCTCCGCTGTCTGAGTCTAGAAATTAGAAGAACAGTAATAGATTGGATTCCCTATTTTATCACAAACTGAATTGTCTCAACCTCCTGGCCTGTTTTTGCTTAAATGTTCGACTCGACGAGCTCATAGGCTGCTATGAGCGCTAGGTTATATAGCATGTAATATTTACGTCCCTAATTTATTTATTTATTTGTTATTATTTATTTATTCATTTATTATCTATGTGTTTCCTTATTTTATTAATATATGTTTTTTTTAAATTATAGATGCATCTAGTTATCGTATAACTGAAAACATTACATGTAACAATACATTAAAAAAAACTGCTGTAACCTTACATCATGTAATGAAACTTCTTCGCCTTTGTAATTTGTTTGTAACTTGTAGTTTGCTGTTTCTTTGCAACTGTCGACTGTGCCATGCAGGTTTCATGGGAGTCCCTTTGCCACCAGTAAACAATCACCCTTCCCCCATATATCTCAAAAACCAAGCTTATCCTTTTCCAAAATAAAATCTCTCTAATAAAGACGAATTAAATCATTATTTTATATTTGTTCTTCCAATCCAATCCGGGAAGTCCTTTTTGTGAGTACCTTTTTTGTGAGTTCGTTTTTTTTGAGAAGTTTTTATGTTTATACCTTTTATTATTTGTATTTCTACATTAAAACATTATCGTATAAACGAATTCTTTCAAAAGATTTGACTAAAAAAAAAATCAAATATATATTATATTATTCACCAATTATTAGTTTTTAAGAGCTGCTAACAACTATTTCTTGTTCTAGAATCCATCCATCCATCTACTAACAACTATTCCTTGTTCTAGAGCCATCCTCCATTGATTGTTATAGTTAACTAGGGGCGGAAAGAGGCGCGGCTGCTATATGTATCCGACTGCATTATCACAGGCATGGTTAGCAACAATTATATGCCTCAGAAGAGAAATGCTGTCCATGTCCTATGTTTTTAATCTGATTTGAGGTAAAACTGATAACCCTAGCTTACTAACTAAGGTGGATCTGTTTGTACGTAATAATTATCTTCGTGCTCATTCGCATCATCTTTTCGCGGACCCGTTCTCGCGCACTAGCCTAACGAGGTGGAACTGGTTGGCGTGCTTTACGGCGCTTAAACGACATTAATTCGATGGAACCAGCTTTTGATGTTTTAACCGCCAACCCTTATTTTGATGGTTTTACCGCCAACCTTTATTTATTTTTATATGACAGCTAGTATTTTACACGACATTTTATTTCTATATAGTTGATATCTTTATTAATTTTACTACATAGTTGATATCTTTATTAATTTTACTTTTTAATGCCTTGGTTCTTCTGTAATGTTGATTAGTAATAAGCGAATAAACAAATAACAAAAAATAGATCAATACTAAAACAACAATAAGAGAAGAAGGATCTGTAACTGATGTGGGAATGTTCATGGTCTGTCAAGATTAGGATACGTATTTATACATAAGGAATTTCAAAAGGGTCTTATACAGCCAATAAATAGTGTCATAACAAGCAACAGGTCGCATGGCACTACTCTGAAAGTGAAGGTACTTGCTTCATACAAATTAACACGCGACGTGCGCATGCAAAACTGCCCAAATGGCGAGCTCTGAAACGGACCTTAGGGGTTTTACGCAATGACTAAATCTAATGCGAGGCTATCTTATCTATAGATAGCTATAATATCGAGGCACATCTTATTTAAAACCACAACCATCTGCTCCACTGATAAGACTCTGTAAAGATTCGGCGATTGCGGTTGAGAAATATATCGATTGCTCGCAGCATTATTTATTTTCTTATTAACGCGCCGGCGCCGTTCCATCGATCTGTTATTTTGTATCAAGTGCCAATATACACTCCCCAGGCTCGCGAATATACTGGACTGTTTATTTGACATTTCACCCTTGAGCCGTCGGCGCGGGAGTACATTATTGATAATTGGGAGTAGCAAAATAGTTCGCCACTGCAATTTTACGATACAGTCCGTCTAATATTCAGATTTATGCGGCGAAGTTCGTGGAAACCAACTACACACATGCGTCAGAGAATCGCAATGTGTGGAATTATTTGGTAAACTTCTCATTAAAGTATTTGTAAATCGTTGTGAATGTCTGTTTATTTTACATTAATTCTATTCCCCATTCGTAGATCGATTCTTACTCCTTAAGTGACTTTTCTTTTTGGAGATGGGCTATCATGCTATCATGCTAAGATTGACTCAATCGATCGCTTACAAATCGATGACAGTGTCATCGAATATACATAGGATGATGATTCGCAGTAAAAGAAAATTAGTAAAAGCTACTTGAATAGCAGCGAAGGGAATCCCAGCTTGGATTGGGAAACGCTTATGTTTGAATGAGATATACTTACGGATGTGCACGACTTTCGACTGTGCATGTTAGTTTATGGGTCCCTTCACCGTCGACGAACGATCACTATCATCCATATATCTCAAAAATCGAGCTTTTCCTTTTGCAACACAAAATGCCTCCAATGGAGGCGAATTAAAGCGAAAAAACTAAAATAAAACACTTATCACATCGGCAAAGGCCGTTTCATAAATGGAGGATGACGTTACGAAATAATTCAAAATTTCGAACGTTTCCAACATTTAAAATATGACATTATTAGGCTGCGTTAGTTATCGACGAGCCATTTAATCGAAATAAAAATAAAAAACCTCCAATGCACAATGAAATGAAAGAAGATACTTCAATCTTAATTTCTGGCAGAGAAGTTTATACTAAAGACTATATAATAATATCAAAATAAGGTAAACTTGTATAAAATTGTATAACATTAGCAAATGTATAAAGAAACACGGTAAAAAAACTGTATAATATTTTTATATTTGATAAGGTTTTGTATATAATCCGTTCATATGATGATGATTCGCAGTAAAATAAAATTAGTAAAAGCTACTTGAATAGCAGCGAAGGAAATCCCAGCTTGGATTGGGAAACGCTTATGTTTGAATGAGATATACTTACGGATATGCACGACTTTCGACTGTGCATTAGTGTGCATGTTAGTTTATGGGTCCCTTTACCGTCGACGAACGATCACTCATCATCCATATATCTCAAAAATCGAGCTTTTCCTTTTGCAACACAAAATGCCTCCAATTGAGGCGAATTAAAGCGAAAAAACTAAAATAACACACTTTGATCACATCGGCAAAAGCCGTTTTATAAATGGAGGATGACGTTACGAAATAATTCAAAATTTCGAACGTTGCCAACATTTAAAATATGACATTATTAGGCTGCGTTAGTTATCAACGAGCCATTAAATCGAAATAAAAATAAAAAACCTCCAATGCACAATGAAATGAAAGAAGATACTACAATCTTAATTTCTGACAGAGAAGTTTATACTAAAGACTATATAATAATATCAAAATAAGGTAAACTTGTATAAAATTGTATAACATTAGCAAATGTATAAAGAAACACGGTAAAAAAACTGTATAATATTTTTATATTTGATAAGGTTTTGTATATAATCCGTTCATAGGATGATGATTCGCAGTAAAATAAAATTAGTAAAAGCTACTTGAATAGCAGCGAAGGAAATCCCAGCTTGGATTGGGAAACGCTTATGTTTGAATGAGATATACTTACGGATGTGCACGACTTTCGACTGTGCATGTTAGTTTATGGGTCCCTTTACCGTCGACGAACGATCCACTCATATCCATATTCTTATTATTTCCAAGACATAAAACTTTTGTTATTTGATTTTGTTAATAATAATAATTGTAATAATAATAATTGTAAAAGAGCTTTCTTAGATTAAAAAAAATCATAATTTCAGGCAGGTAGGTTAGGCGTGCAATTACTATTCGCGTCTCGCTTCCTTAGTTTGAAAAAAAAACTCATTACCCGGAGTGGATTAATGCGATTTGATTAAAAAGTTTGCTAGCCTGCCGTGATTTCTCTCTCAGCTTCCTCCTTACACTCTGAGGGAGGTGTTTCGTGAGGTGCATGTAGGAACGACTGGATCACGTTTGCTAGGGGGTAAACGCGTGACCTGACTTTCGGTTAAGTCGACTTTCCACGTGCAGCTAATCACTTCTCGTTTTTTATTTACGAAAGGTAAGCGATGTGAACGACCTTATGCGTGCCAACGTTTTTCTGCCACGTTTAGAATTCTTCGACTGGCATACATATTCCTGATTTATGCCAGACTACTAAATGTATTTATTTATACCTAATTATTTTAGTTCACAAAAAAAGAAACCGTTAGCACTTAAACATAGATTGTGTTGCTCCTAACTAGGCAGAGCCTGTTGTGACGAGAACACCAGTACACCGGTAAACATACAGCGCATACAATATACAGAAAAAAGAAAAACATTCTGCCGATAATCGTTTCCTGCGATATTTGCAATTTAAAGATATATTAGCATTTAAAATAACAAATTCAAATTAAATATTGAGTTTAAATAGAAAATCACTGAGAATGGCAGGGAATTGGAAGTGATTAAGAAAACGGAGTTGGTCGATGGTATATGGATATATAAGATATATTGGGTGTGTGAATATGACTCCGTCCTTTCGCAATAGGTGTCGTTTGTAGTGCTGCTTAAGTGTAGGTATTATAAAATGGTAATACTTGTGTCCGATAGAGCTTGAAGTCAGCTGTCAAACGCAGTATGTGACATTTGGTTGAAGTATAAACGAATAGCATTAACTCCTTGAAAATGTCGAATGTTATTCCAAATAAACGTCATTTGCGGGAAGTTTTATTACATTATTTTATTGCGAAGAAAGTGCAGCGGAAACTTATCGTTTGCTTGTGGAAAATTACGGTGAACATGTTCCATCGAATAAAACTTACAGAAAACGGTTTCGTCGATTTAAAAATGATAATTTTTGCATTGAGGATAGAGATCATGGATAAAACACCCAACAAATTGAAGATGCTGAATATTAGAATAGAAAATATTATTGGCTCAAGATTTTAGTCAAACACAATTAGAAATGGCTGTAGCATTAAATGTTGACACGTAAACTGTTGGAAAACGTTTAAAAACAACGGTAAAGGTTCATAAAGTTAGTAACTGGTTTTCACTTGAATTAAAACAAGGAGACATTGAACGTCGAAAAACCATTCGTGAAATGCTGCTTCAAAGACAAAATATAAAAGGGTTTTTGCATCAAATAGTTACTGGAGATGAAACATGGATTTGTTATGAGAATCCGAAACGTAAAAAAGCTGTGCGCCGGTGCCCGTAACCCACTGTGCGCCGGTGCCCGCATATATCCAAAATAGTTTCAAAACACAATGGTTATAAATTAAAATATTTAAAAACTAACGCAGATAGATTTTCGATTTTAAAGTTTTGACGTCTCTTTGTCTGAGTATTCATTCATCCGTGAGATCATGCAGCCTCTGTTTTCATAAGATGATGTTTTCACAGATTCTGATTGTTAGTTCGTTATTTTGTTTCAATTATTTATCTGCATTGTCTATTTCATCTTTTAACGGCAAAAAACGTAATGTTTATTTAATATTAACTGTGATTTCGTCCACTCTCTATATATTATAGTTAAGCTATTCTGAAATATTAGTTAATATATCTCCGTTTGCTAGTTAGCAAACGGAGATAGCATTTCAAAAACAAAAAATCGATCCAAATGAAATTATTAAAATTAACAAGTTTATTAATCTCTGCGGAAGGTAGGTAACCTTCAGAATGACAAAAAATAATATAACAATCGACTGAACTTCACATTAGATTTTATATAACGACATAATTTGATTTCTTATGCGTCCCGTATGACACTGACGTTCCGATAAAGTTATTATAACAATTCTCTGAACTTCACATTAGAATTTAATTATCGACATAATTTGAATTCTAATACGTTTCGTATGGCACTGACGTTCCATTGCGGGAAGCAAACAAAAATACAACAATGGTATATGTATTTTATGCGAATGACGTGCGTTCCCTAAACAATTTAATAAAAAGCAAAGAAACCATGAATAAATAAACGGCTTTTTAGTCACGGTTAATAAATTGAGAAACAAAGGATAGATAATGGTACTTTATTTTAAAGGTCTCGCCATATACAATAATATACATATAACGAGCACAACAAAGAAAAGAAATCAATTGAAATCATTTTCCCGTTTCCGTTTGTTATTGTTTGTTGTTGCCGGTGCCAGGTCCCACCGGCCAATTGGGAACACTTGGCGGCTCACTTAATTATAATCTTTGATTATATAGGGTATTAGTACCATAGTACGTTCCGGCAACCCTTCTACACCGACGAGATGCAGGTGTCGCTGATAGCATTGTCCGGCGAATCTAATAGCCATTTATTTGTCAATCTATAATAACATTGGTAATGAATGGTTTTGCACAAAGAATAGATTGATTATAAAAACCCAATATTTTAACCAATAATTACAATAATAGCATTCAATTATTAGCGCCATCTGTCGCGTTTCCATATAGGCTGATTACATCACAGAAATAATACGGGGAGATAGAATACCATATATTACTTTATCTGAACATTGAAGTGCGTAACTATTACGCATTTAAACTAGTATACCAAATAAAAAAATTACATCTTTATGTAAATAATATTAAAATGTATAAGTTAAGTAAATGTCTCTTAATATATTTTTTAAACCCGATCAGGTTTTCAAGTTGTCTGAGGGGCAAAGGCACATATGTAGTTATATATTCGGTCCGCCTGCGTTGCAAGACTGACGTGAAAATTGCTGAATTCTGATGTATATAACCAGGAATAGATTTCCGATTTTCTGATTTTTCTGAGAGAGGGATGAGATTATACAACTAAGGAGGCATGGTTGAAAACGTAGAAAATCTCTTATAAGATAACACTGCATATCATGATCTCCTTTTCAACCTTCTTTTATTATTATTGTTGTCTGGTTGGCCATATATAGATACCAAGTTTTCAGTTTGTCATTTCTCGTTTGTCCGGAATTGCCAACTCGATTGTGAACTCGTAATGTCCGCTCTTTGTATTCACCGCGGCTGCGATTATAGCGAGCATTGGGGCCGCGACTTATTCAGGTATTGCTGCACACATCCGATTTGCATCGAGTTTATTTGCGTCCTCAACAATGGTACGAGGTCAACGTTCGGTGGCAGCGCGGACGACAATAGAATAAGATACATCCTGGCGTATTTAAAATTATACATTGATTACATTCCAAATGGTCAATTGTATGTGGGCACTAACCAGGTTAGCGGGGTCGGAAACTAATAAATAAAAGTTACAAATTACTCTATATCTGATGCCCGGTGGAGCCAGTAGTTGGGGTCCCCTTCGCTATAGGTAAGAAAATCATCAGGGACTGCTTAGAGCAGGAACATCGGGCATCCTGGAAACAGAGTCAAGGATATCGCCAGGCAAAGGCCATGATGGAGCAACCACTTCCTAAGAAAACTAAGGCCCTACTTGACATGAGTAGGACGAATCTTAGAACCACTATCGGTCTGCTCACCGGACTCACGACCCTTAAAGCACATCTATTCAACCTTGGCTTGACTGAGAGCAAGGACTGCCGAATATGTGGCAAAGAACCTGAAGACAGCATACACATCGTTGGTCGCTGCCCAGGCCTCCCCCGCAAAAAGACAAAGTTTACTGGGACGAGCCTGTTTACCGAGGGAAATGCACAAATCTTTTTTTTCCATTCAATAAAATGGTCGCAATATTTTTCAGCGTCAGCTCCTTGATCAAGGAGATGACGCTTTTCTTAACTTTGGATTAGAATTGTTTTCTAGCCATTATATTCAAATTGCTACACAATAATTTGATAGGATGTAACCGGATGTACATTGTACACTATCAACATAATAATTCTTTTCGAAGTTTTGTTTCTTAACAATGTCTAATGAAATATAATATTAACACAACGAACCTAACCGATTAGGACTATTAATTAGGGAAACTTTAACAGTTCGATTTCGAAACGGCGTTTGGTGTGTAGTGCTTTTGTTAATTCTACCACTTAAGCATTAGTAATTAGTATTCTGTGTAATTTCTCTGAAATACACGTTTCACAATTATTGTTACCTAATGCAATATTTACTACATTGTTACTAACTGAACTATTTATTAGTAGGTAGAATAGGTAGATACTTCAAAGCCTCTGACCGTTAGTGGTTCGAGAGGTTACAATCGAACCCTGTGGAGCGGTCAGTTTGTCTATAAAGCGTTTGGTAGCGTTCTTTGCATGGCAGAGTCGATTTCTAAATTAAAATAGCTGATGGTTACAAGTTGTTGGGAATTGAATTGCTATTTATTTTATTGCATTTTAACGACACCTTTGTGATATAAGATTTCGTCGACTATCGTCAACCTATTTGATAGTTTCTGATGTATAACTCGCCGTGGACGAAATCGGTCGAATTTCTCGCCCTAATGGCGACCGTTGCATAAGATCCACCCAAACCGGTCGGCAATAAAATAAAACGAAGAGTCTAAAAACGAGTTTCAGATTTCCGCGATCGTAATCTATATTGGCTCGAAAGGCGCTATGTCCCCGAAATGTGACCTCGAAATTATGTGAGTTTATTTCACAAAAATTACAGGTTTAAAAACAACTGTAGATATAAGTGCGATGTTGTGATTAACGATCTTTCGGATATAATCACACGAATAAATTACACACAACGAAATTAATGTAAATTATGGCGACGTCCTCAGCAGAATGACTACGTATATGCTCAAATTTATTGCTCGTGGCTTAGAAAATATTGAATGATTTTTTAATTAAGTATATGAACAGAGGAAGAGTGTAGGTATGTATGTGTAGAGGAAGTGAACTATATATGAAATACGATCTCATTATCTAATACCATCAAATATATAGCGTAATATATTGCTAATGCTGTACTGCGATTGACAGCTAGGATTTTACTACGAAACGCAACGTGTAGATGGCGCTCATAGTTAAAAAAATATATTAATCTTCTCTTATGTTCAATATGGCGACGTTCATGGTATGGCAGTATAGATGGCGCTCTAAACATGTATAAATACGGTATCCTATCCTATCTCGAAATAATACAATAATATAATTTTTAAATTCTAGCTCTATTATTTTAATGTTATATACATGATGTAAATTTTTAATTTCGTATACAGGTTTCAATACGTAATAATTACGCACTTTAAGTTATTTGAGTTATTTCCTCTACATTTATTATTCTTTGAATATTTCATTAACTATGAAAGGCATTACATCTGCATGTGTACCTTGGCTCGTGTAGGCTCTGTGCACGATCATATGCTGGTTAATAACATGCGTTGTGTATACTAATAATAATTCCAATGAACGCTAGCTGCGTGAGCAAAGAGCGTGAGAGGTGCGGCTCGAAGTGTATGAGACTTGATAATTTACTGCACCGGCCCATTATATGCATTCAGGATAGAAGCAAATAACAGCTAGCAAATACAAATAAATCGACAGTTTCTATTAATTTGCATCGATTTTCAACTGTATGGATATAAAATAAAAACAAAATTGTTAGTTTCTTATCCACCCCTATCTGTCATCCGCCCTATTGTAGGATTCGATGATTAAAATACCAAGTAATCATTGAATGAATTAATTATCTATAAATACTGTGAATAAAGAGCCTTAAAAGTAATAAATACAGGCGAATTAGATATGACGCCATAGGTAGACAAAAGAAACGTGTTTTAAATATTAATAGTTTCTAATGAGATTTCTTTCACTGTTGTTTTCAAGGTCCAGTCGCAAATGCCGCAATATATAAGATACAAAAAGAATACTAATGAAAGGCCTTGATTCTATTATACTGTATTGTGTATTCTTAAGTCGTTCTTCGAAGAATAACTAGAATTTTTATAATAGTTTCAGAATAGCTTATTTCAGAGATGCATATATAGTAACACGTTGGCTTCTAAATAAAACGGGAGGGGAATGTGAGTAATTGACGATTAATTACTATTATATTACTAGCAGACCCGGCCACGCGTTGCTGTGGCTAAGGTTTTTGTTATATTACATTGTAGTAAACTATTTAAGCACAAAGTTTGTGCTTGCGATGGATAACATGTCAAAATAATTGCAAACAGCTGACGAATGTTATTGGGCGTTGATGTCAACGCAGCATCGGCAAGCGTTAAGTCCCAATGTTTATCGTCTTCTAGCAATTGCAGTTCACGACATGCATCTTGGTATGTATTGAATACTCAACCATTAACTGTTCGCAGAAATTCAAAAGACGTTGGTCCGGGAACATTCACCAATAACAAACGTAAATAGAAGCACTCACGTTGCTTTGGATGTACCGTGTAAAGTCGCCCCAATGTCATAGCTTTGAATATGCCTGTAATGGAAGGATGTGGTTGACTTGTACCTTATATGACACGTTTGTTGGTTTAACATAGCAGCACCATCTATTGATTAGTCTTAACTCAATCTAGTCAACAGATATCGCCATCTGTTAAAATCGTTTGGAGCTAACAGATAATTGTGAATGTCAAATAATAGACAAATAATTTGCAATAAAATAATATTGCGACTATAAATTAAGATGTAAGCTATCCTATCTTTCAAGTTGGATCAAACTGCACACGGTGTGTAAATTTGATTCAAATCGGTTAAGTAGTTTAGTAGTCCATCGCGGACAAACAACGTGACACGTAATTTATATATATTGATGATTGTTTTCTAGTTACTGTTAATTCAGTATATCAAATCAGTATATTTTACGTTTTTCAAGTATTTATTGTTATATGGACTACTATTTTGAGGAAATGCGCCGCAACCAGTTTTGCAACAGAGGGCACCGCGCATCATGTATCAGGTAACGACCAGGACCTCATGCAGAGATTATTTCAGTATTCGGCGTTCATACTCAAGGGCAGCATCGAACAGACAACGCAACTAATGCTGATTTTCACTGTCACCATACCTAGGTAGCTCCCTTTTATGCGTAACCCGAATAAGACTGGCAAAAGTACAGAAAAGTTACTTATACCTTAAAATTTTAATCCTACAGGGTCCGCCATGTAACGTTTTTTTTTTCAACTAGTGCTTATTTCGTGTATGGCAACACTTACCTCATGTCTGATTTGACAGATAATTAGTTTTATCCTTCCGCTGAACGAATATGGTTGTGTATACGCTTGAACAACGCTGGGAAATCTTGCGACATTACTTTGAAAATCATGGTAATGTTGCAGAATGTGTGCGAAAATTGCGTACGGATTTTGGAAGAAGAGAAGCACCGTCAGCTCCGTATGTTCGTTACCTTGTGAAAAAAGTGAAAGAAACTGGCATCCTCATCGATAAACCAACGCGTGAAAAGCCAAAAACAGTGCGTACACCCGAGAATATTGCTGCTGTGGCCGAAAGTGTGCGTGAATCGCCATCAACATCAGTTCACCGTCGTTCTCAACAATTGGACATTTCGCAGACATCATTGAGACGAATTTTGCGTAAAGACCTTGGTATGACGCCGTACAAAGTCCAATTGGTTCAGGAGTTGAAGCCAACTGACCATCCAATGCGTTTTCGCTTCGCTAAGTGGGCCTGCGATCGACTTGCAGAAGATGCGGATTTTGCCAAAAAAATCATCTTTTCAGATGAAGCTCATTTCCATCTTGGCGAGTATGTAAACAAGCAGAATTGTCGCATTTGGGGCACAGAAAACCCGCACGCATTCATTGAAAAGCCGGTGCACCCAAAACGAGTCACTGTTTGGTGCGGATTTTGGTCTAGAGGCATAATTGGGCCATTTTTCTTCGAAAATGAGCAAGGAGTGGCCGTTACCGTCAATGGCGATCGTTATCGGGCCATGTTGAACGAATTTTTGTTCACAGAAATTGAAGAGGAGGATATTGGCAACATTTGGTTTCAACAGGACGGCGCTACGTGCCACACAGCCAACGCTACACTTGATGTTTTGCGCCCTGTTTTTGAAAATCGCATTATCAGCCGCAGAGCTGATGTCGTTTGGCCGTGCACCTCGGAGCTGCGATTTGACACCGTTGGACTACTTTTTGTGGGGTGCCGTCAAAGATAAGTGTTACGCCGACAAACCAGAGACAATTGACGCTTTAAAGGACAATATTCGTGAAGCCATTGGTGAAATACAGCTGCACACAATCGATAATGTACCTACTTAAAAATTGGACCCATCGTGTAGGCTACTGCATGGCCAGCGGAGGCAGCCATTTGAATGAAATTATTTTCCATCATTAACCGGAGGGATTGTACTTTCAAATAAAAAAAGAAATTTGAAAAAATATTCAGTAGTTTTTTTTTATAGCATTTTCAAAAAAAAAAAAGTTATTTGGCATACCCTTTATAATCTTCTTTCTACCACTATTAAACAGCTGGAGGACGTAAAATAAAAAAAAAAACCATTCAGATGCTAGTAGGGTCTTTCTATGATCTGACCGTATTCGACGGCCATAACTTTAAAAGATTGTACCTAATTACATAATAGTATTATGTTAGGGGCTCCCTAGACGATCAAGCATGCTTGTCAAGCATCGCGTCGCGGCCTGGGAGGGGATCGTAAACCGCAGGGAAAATGCAAATATTTTTTAAAATATTTACTAAAAATGCCTAATTTTGTAGTTTTATACCAGGGAGTCAAGTCATTCATCAATTAATTACGTCTAATTAACGTGACTCCCTGGCATAAACTACAAAATTAGGCATTTTTGGTAATTATAAAAAAAAAAGTATGTTTCCTGCGGTTTACGATCCCCCCAGCTCGCGACGCGATACTTGACAAGCATGCTTGATCGTCTAGGGAGCCCCTAAGAATGCATGGACACATTGTCTGACTATATTGCTTTCATGTCATACAAAGCAACAATAATTAAAAAAACAGCATCCATTAAAAATATTGATTTTATTGATTTTTTTAAATATTGTTGACATTTTTGGATATTTTTAAAATATTTCTTTCATTATTCTACTTATCGTTTTTTTTTCAAATTATTATTTTGACTGTTTATATGATCTCATTCTAACAATTCACGATTATTTTTAATTATTATATTCAGTTATGATACCGAACTTATTAAATTTTCTATTTGTATTTAAAATAGGCAAGATAATCAAACTATCATGCAAAAAGCTTGTAGTAACTACCTGATAGAGTATCTTTTATATTACTACTTATAGTACATTGGGACACGTCCAAAACCGGTAAGTTCGCAGATGAGATAAGAATGTAATTAATGTAAGTATATCTTGTTGTTAGTGTAAATTTAAGTTTAGTAATAAATCAAGTACTATGTACCACCACGACACAACTTGTCTGATGAGGTTTTAAAATCAGAGTAAACATTATAGTTGTGTAGTAGTAGTTGTATATTTTGACAAATAAATGAAATGAAATTAAAAATTAAAATTCTATTTTCATTCCCCCCAGTCTACTTTAATCATTAATTTCCCACATAGGCAGGAATTCTAGCTGAGATTTATATAAACAATGAATAACTCTTTCATAAAATTGTGACCGATTGGCCTTAATTAATGAGTATACGAATGAGCCCGGTGGTAACGGGATGTTATCTTCGACGTATCTGCCAGTAATTACTAAGCGCGAGCGGCAAGTCTGTGAGACCAGTGCGACGACCACACCTGCTTTAATCAACAGCTTTGCCGTCCGTTAGTGAAAGGTAAACGTACAAGATGCCGACCCCGCGTTTGTGCAGTTGCAGTACTACAAATATCTACACGTTTCCGAGCGAGATGAATAACAAAATTCCACTACAAATGTCAAGAACGATGGCTGATACGTCCGGAGTAATAAATTAAACGGACGAAATATCTGATCAGGAGGCCGAAACGGGTTTTATTCAAGCCATCTTTTATTGAACGAATTCAGAAATCGGTGTCAAGGACCATCCGTTCGTATGCTTGCCCAGTTGTGCAGTTTTGTAAGTTGCGCACGATGCTGTAAATTTTGAGAGGTTGATACTAAGCCGCGGAAGCGAATATACTCTCATTTACATATAAAATTAGTAGATAGTAAATTTCAAAAGATGGCGATGATTGCAATTTATGCGTTTAGAGCGGTATTTGTAGCGCAGTCGATGTCATGCATTCATGATTACTACCCCCCACCTACTACTTATAGTTGTAGTACTGTACTACATTATATTATTGCAGTATTAGTACATACAAATAGAGTTGTCAACTACAACGATCGAACCCGTCACCTCAGAAAGTGTTAACGATTGATCGTTCTATCTCCCGTGAAGTGAGCGCAGAAGACTTGGACAAAACAGTCCACCGTCAAGCTCCGACACATGATGTAAGAGGCCAACGCCTTATCCGCGAGATAACCAGGTATGTTACCCAGCGGGCTTACACTCACGCCCTTACTTATAATTGCGACCAGATTACTCCGGTCTCTCGACTGGTTACGAGTGTCGACCGAATTCTATCGTGGACCACGGCATCCTTTGTCCGGCTGTTCACACAGAATCGGGTAGCCGATGGTCCTTTCAAGAGCAGTCGCCGTAAGGTCCGCAACCACCCCCGCTCTATAGGAAACAGTACTGCTTCCAGACTCCCCCGACTGTTAGAGTGCACAATCGATTGACTTACCCGCACGGTGCGCAGACCGTCCAGGAGCGCCAGAAGGTTGACTCCTAGGGGAAACTAACCCTAAGGCAGGAGTCCTGCCCGGGCTTGCACCTTGTGCGTGGAGGCCGCCGGATGGATGTTGAGCCGTGAGTTATAATTTCTTTTTAGAAGTGAAGTGACATGAGTGACTTTTTAGATGTTATGAAGTTATGACTTTTTACAAGTTATGACAAGATTATTTTAAATGAAAACCACGTTGAAAATCATTTACAACTTTATTTTGATTTAGGTCTTCGTTAATGAGAAAAAAACAATGTAATATCCTAAAGATGAAATAAAAATGTTTTTTATTCGCTAACCAGTCTAAGGAAAAAAAAGTTCAATTCAATTTCACATTCACGAATTAAATTTCACGACAAATTAGGAACGTTAAAAAAAAATCTATTCAGACACTTTGGCTGTGGCTGATTCTGGCTGAATCGATGATGCGTTCGTCCAGTGTGCACTTAGCCTTCATGAATGTAGAATTGTAACGTGAGACATTCTTGTCCGTCAAACGGGGCAAAGCACTGTTGCGATGGAGCGCTTTGGCGGGAGGAGTGCGGCGCGGGGTGCGGACAAAGAAGGCGCACGCGGATCGGGATAGCGTGAGCACCAGACGATATATTTATAGCAACCAGGCCGGTCAGGTGCTCAGTATACAGGCAGAGGGGGTCTGACTCCGTTAAAACCGAATAAAAATAAAATAAATGTTTGTTCACACGGGACGCCGAATTAGGACGAGACGCAACGGAGAGACAAGCCACGCAGTACGGATCACAATTGTGCCGTGTCAGGGGAAACCATACAGTCCTTCTGAATTGAGGCCTATTTCGAACCACAGTAGGTTTCGGCTTTATTTTGATCTTGCAATTCGAAAAAGTACTATATCGCATTCAGTTTTAAAGTTTTATCATAAGTCAAATTTGCAGAAGTAGCAAAACGTGTCGCGATATGTTTGAAATACGACGCAGGCAGTAGTTCCCTACGCTACTTAAGTATTTAATTCTTTATTTATTTCCATTACAACCTCACAATTGTTTAGGAATGACGATCAAACCATTTCTAAATCAGTTAATCAAATCAACAAAGAATGAAATACAGCAAATTACTTAAAAATTATTCCAATTACAAAAAAACACTATAATATATTAATGACAATAAACAATGAGTACATTGAATTAAAATACTTGGTAAGGACGATAGTATTTTAAAAGTATTTTAAAATGTCGGGATACGCATACACGTTGCTTTTAATCAGATTCAGCCATCTGCGCAAACCTCATTCCACCTGTAGTTAGTTACAGTAACACATTCGTCAGTGACGATTCTGTATCTACGTATAGATACATATTCTGTGACATAGGGGCCGAATATCTATAATAATCATTAATCTATGAAAATAACTATAGATAAAAGTCCCTCGAGTTTTCATTTTAACGATAAAATACACCCGAAGAATTCAGGGTGTATTGTATTCTCCCATAAAACTTGGGATGGCGTAACACAATATCGCTGAGTCTGGCTTAAGGCCTAATCCGCCATATTCAGGATACTTTTAATTTGTTTTCGCGGGCGGGGATCAGTCGCGGGCAGCGAGAAGCGATGGGTGCCGCGGGTGGGGGGTAAAAGGGAGGTGGGGAGGGGGGAGAGGGGAGTATCTGCTGATCCGCCCTTTTTAATAACGGACCCGGCGATTGCAGGACGCGTGGGAGGACTTCAGCTTCAGTCGGACAACAAACAACCGCCGCGCTCGCGATGAAATACCTTTTGTTTGAGCGCGGGCGGGTGGGGCGAACTACGATGGGCGGCCCGCCCACAACAACTTGACGTGGGCGAGGTGGATTTGTCAAACGGATAATTAATTAACATGTTTTTTTTTGTTGCGAAATCTCGCTTTTATTGTCGCAGAGACGTGTTGAAGTAACATATTGATCCCAACAATTATAAAATTGTAATTGTGGCGTATTCCCGAGGTAGCGGGACATTCGCGAAAACGCAGCTAACCCGCGATCAATTTACTTACCGCTAGATAGCTCATCGTAATCATAGCTTTATGCACTAATAAAAAATAAATATAAAACAAATAAAAAAAACATTTTTTATATCTTTTAAGTTTTTTAATAAATTAAAGTTGCCTACTTCGTTGTACTGATTTACCCACTAAATAAAGCCCGTGCAGTAATCACACCCTATATATTTAGGTGATTTAAAAAAATAGTCGATGAGGGACGTCTTTAGTTGTATGTATACTGATTGTCAAGAAGTTCTTAGTTCTTGGTGCTTAGTCCTCGGTATGTGTATACGTCCTTAGTATGTATACTGTAGCCCTCATTTATGTAAATTTGTAGGTTTTCAGCGTCTGGATGGCCATGGTTGTCCGAGTGAATTCGAGTTGGACCAGCCACTAAACAAGCTGGCTTTGCGGCCCAAGATGCTAGGAACGATTTCAACGAGCATGCGTCCCAAACACAAAACATGTACGATTTTAATTAAAGAAGCTATTACACCAATTATAGACAATGACTCAAAAATGTGTCTGGACGGAAAACCAGCCCGCATCGTAATTACTTGCGGCAATTACAATTATTCATTTTAATATTTAATTGCTACATTCCATCGGAACGTTCACTATCACTGGGGTTTGATATTCATATGCTTAATTGATTTCAATAGCTTTATTACGATCAATAAAAGTGGGGTGTGCATACGTAATTGTAGATACATATTCCGCGGACAGGGAGAAACTTTGGGTATCATTTCTATTATTTATCTGATAACACGTGAAAGTATATATATATTTTTTTAAACCATCTCTACGGTAGGTATTTATTAGAAAAAATCGAACCAACACCAGGGCTGCAAACGTGGAATATCTTTGTGCTGCAAAAGAGGGCTATTCGGTCAATATACGGAATAGGTTCTAGGAATATTCTGACACTTGCTTCACAATTTATGTTTGTAAATATAATGTGTGTTCCCAAAAACCTAACACAGTTCACAAAAGTAAGTAATCGCCACAATGTAAAGACGCCAAATAAAAATGAGGTTTCGACTGAAAAAAGTAAGGTCTCCTTTGTGGGGTAGTATATTATATTTCATAATAAAATTCCCAAAGAAACGTTAAACTTGAAGGAAAAACAATTTAAGACTCGTATTCAAGACACACTGAGTAAAAAAGCATATTATAAAATAGAAGATTGATAAAGACTGATAAATATGTATTGTGCTGATAAAAATACATATATTTCTCTACTGTTCTTTAAGTACTATTAATCCAAAGGCTATATTTATCGTTATTGACTATTTTATTATAAGATGGATCGAACTTTAGGATATTTTAATTTGTATTGTTCAAATCAATACATAAAGGATTTATTGTTGGCTTACTTGTTTTTCTGCTTTTCTTTCTTCTTTCTGTTTTATATTTTCAATTCACGGGAAAACCGGGCCCAACGTTAAATAATATTTTTAATTACATATATTGAATTAAAATTAAGTTTAAGAATAATGGTAACAAAAAAATGGTAGCTGGTTTTCTTTGGTGGTTCATTCCAGTGGAATCTTACTTGTAGAATTAGCTAAAAAAATATATAATGTAATATTATTGTTTTTCACGTTCAGTATATGTACGTAATGTATTTACACTGAATAAAAAAACTGAAAACTTAAAAACTCGAAAATACCGAGTTTCAGCTATCACACGATTATGTTCCTAATATTCTACACTTCAGACATTACAATAATTTTCAGAAATGTATCATAATGGTTCGCGTTCCGTTTTCCTGTTACATTACGATAATGACAGTCATATTCATGATATATTTTCTGTTTTATATTTTCAATTCACGGGAAAACCGGGCCCAACGTTAAATAATATTTTTTAATTACATATATTGAATTAAAATTAAGTTTAAGAATAATGGTAACAAAAAAATGGTAGCTGGTTTTCTTTGCTTGTTCATTCCAGTGGAATCTTACTTGTAGAATTAGCTAAAAAAATATATAATGTAATATCATTGTTTTTCACGTTCAGTATATGTACGTAATGTATTTACACTGAATAAAAAAACTGAAAACTTAAAAACTCGAAAATACCGAGTTTCAGCTATCACACGATTATGTTCCTAATATTCTACACTTCAGACATTACAATAATTTTCAGAAATGTATCATAATGGTTCGCGTTCCGTTTTCCTGTTACATTACGATAATGACAGTCATATTCATGATATATTGCTGGGTTACAGTATGGAAACTCTCATTTGTCTACTGAAGCCTTTCAATTTGTATCCCACGATTTCCATGAATGAAGGACCGAGATAAATCATAATGCTAAATTCGCATTGTCGCCGCGACGATATCAAGTGATTCATTCTCTACCTTATGGACTGTAGTAAAATCTTTTGGGGAAAAAGGATTTTGTAACTTTTTGAATGTGGGAATCAAGGGTCAGTATCTACCACCCCAAACATGACATCGCATAATCAATATAAAAGGTATACGTACAAATGAAGGGTAACTTGAAAAAACGATCAATGTCAATTTGCTGTTAAAATGAGATACTAACGCCATCTTGTGGCTTCGTACCAAATGAATCGAAGCAATAATCGATTTTTGGAAAGAAAGGGGGAAGAAATTGTGTGAAAGTCTGATCAAGGTACACGCGGTGACGGTGGACATTGATCTTCTGTCTTTTCTGTCAGGTCCAGAGATGGAATACCTCGATTCCCCCCAGTTGACGCTGATGAGGAACTGTGATGGGGAAGACTCATCAAAACCAATGTCTTTTCCACGTTTTCGTTTTTTTTTGAGGAATAATTTAAGATCTATTTTTTAGAAACTCAAATATTCTTATTATAATATTTTTCCTCTATTACAATTTTCGCTTTTTCTGAGTTACCTATAATTTAAGGAAAATGCATTTATTTTAGAAACTCCAATATACAATTTGGTTTTACAGAAAAAAAAACTCACTCAAACCTTGTCAATCAATGTCATTTTTTAAGCAAAAATGTTAAAAATGCAATTCCTTTTTTTTTTTAATGATGTTGATCGTTATTCCCCGTGACCTTTCATATATTTCAACTATAAAATTAAATGTCAGACGATACCTAGTGAAATTGAATAACTTTTTATTTGATAATCTTTTGTATTACTAGAATATGAAATATGAATATGAATAAAACGTGAAATATCGATAAAAACGACCAAGAGGACTAAAACGATTTTCAGATTTCGATTTTTAAAATAAACAAATTCTAAGCTAAAAAGTTGATGATATCTATAAAGAAGTTGGAAGTCTTTCAAAATTTATTAGTTCTTCAGTAAAATTCAGAATGCTGACTGCAGAATTACAGAATGTAGAATGAAGAATGCTAATATCACTCGAACAGGAAGTTTCTGGTGCCTGTCACTGGGCTTTGGGCCGGCTAGGAGTTCGCCGGTCGGCCGGTTGCGTGCGCATGTCGCGTTCGAGATTGTTTGAGAGCGTCCATAGATGCTAAAATAAAGGCGACGATAATCTGTCGACACTTGGTGACTCAGCACACATTAGCGCTGTGGCAGTGTGTAGGAGATCTATGAAAGCTATTGGGGACAGCGATACGATACTACATCGCAACAACTATGTGAAGACGCTCTCAAACAAACTGGAAAGCGATAGAAGCGATATCCGCACGCAACCGGCCGACCGGCGAACTCTGAAACGGGCCTTCTAACAATATAACGAAGTAGCACGTACGTTGTTATGGACAGAATTTCGCGCATTTATATATTGATTGTTTAGTGCGCGGTTCGCCGTCGTAAAATGACCACGAGTCGCACTAAAAGCGGGTAGTGCTTAATGCCATTGTGACCTTTAACGATCCAGACAACTTAGTCAGTCGTCGTCGAATTGTTCGTCAGGACGTGGCTAGTCACTTAAGAGCGTTACTCCCGTAAATCACTATTTGTATTTCGGCCCCGCGTGTGGTCTTTCGAGCCGGATCATTCCCATACCGTGATTTCATTTATCTCACGATGCGTGGCTCCTTTCATACACAATCGTTTTCATGTCAAACTGTGAATTTTTAATATGCAAAAAGTCGTGACACGCATCTCCGCGAGAGGCAGTAAGATTTTATCGCCTATCACGGCGAGCGGCAATCTTCCCATGCAGTAAATATGCCATGAGACGACAAAGTTACAGCGACACAAAAAGTATACGAAAACAATAAAACAAGAAAATAAAAACAGACAAGGTGACAACATCGTCCGACGACTTGGGTGACGGGTGGCTGCTTTAGTAGTTAATTATAATCTAATAGAACGCGCCAGATGGAAATGCTGGGCCAACAACGCAATTATACGATAATGCGATAATTTATAATGCGAAATTATAAAAAATCGCCACCACTGAGGCTGGGTGAATATTTCAAATCATTTTCAATAGTATAGACTTGTAAACTCACTGATTACTAAATTCTAATGCTGTGGGTGCAAAAAACGACATACCAGGTATGTCGTGATAAGAAAAAACAACACAATTTGATAATGGATATTTCGAGTATTTACTCTAAATAGCCATGAATAAGTTAGCAAGAATCCTAAATAGGATTCTTGCTAACTTATTCATCTAGGCGCCATTATTATTAGCCTGTTCTTCCTTTTGTTATGCAAGATATCCGGTATATATTGGGAGTGTGAATAGGACTCCGCCCTGTCCCAATAAGTGTCATTAGTAGTATTGCTTACGTGAAATATAACATGGCGCTACTTGTATTAAATAGTAATTGATGTCAGCTGTCAAACGCAGTATGTAACATTGGTTGAAGTATAAACAACTAGTATTTTTGACCCTTGAAAATGTCAATTTTTTTTAAATAAACATCATTTGCGGGAAGTTTTATTACATTATTTTTGCATACAATAATGTTATCGGAGATGAAGTCTACTGATTGATATTACTGGAGATGTAAAATGGATTTAATAAGAGAATCCCAAACGTAAAAAAGCTTGGGAGAAGCCTGATAAAGCTGGTTCATCGCAGCCAAAGCGAGATATTCATTGCAGTACGGTTATGATCTGTACCTGGTAGGATCAGATAGGTGTGGTATATTATGAACTGATGGAATCAGGTAAAACTATCAATGGCGATGTCTACCGACGACAACGAATGCGTCTGAAGCGAGCTATACAGGCAAAACGACCAGAATGGGTGAATAGACATAACAAATTAATTTTTCGACATGATAATGCAAACCACATGTTGCAAACGTTGTGTAAAATTACCTTAAAGGACGGGACTGGTAAGTTCTACCCCCACCCGCCGTATTCACGACAAAGCTCCTTCAGATAACCACTTATTCCGGTCGATGCAGTCGTTTTTTTACTGAACAGAGGTTTAGTTCTTGCGCAGAGATCATAACTGTCTTAAATATTGGATCGCCAACAAAGACTAGGATTTCATGACAGATGGAATTGTTAATTGTCTGAAAGATGAGAGATAGATGAAGCTGCAGATGGAGCATACCTTCAATAAAAAAATCTTTTTCTAAACAAGCACATGTGTTTTGTTTTCACGATAAATAGCGGAGTCATATTTACATACCCAATATTTTAAAGAAGATACATGAAACAGATATTGTAGATTCGTTTAAATTCTATTACCAAAAAATCTTAATTTACAGTGTTTAGACGATGAATGACACGAGTTGGTAGCGGAATTGCGGTCAAATCCTTATTCTTAATTTCAGGGCTTATGCACGATAAAAAAATATTATTTTCTACAAATAATGCGATGTACTATGATTTTCTAAAAGCCTAATAATTGATTAGGTTACGATAGTGAAAAATATATAAAACAGAATTCTTGAATTTATTTAAGTAAATGGAGCGTAGCAGTATTATAAGTACATTGTAAGTACGAACAGAGGTATCGGCGAAAGTTCTTCGGTAAAGTTTACTCGAGTTGGCTAATCCGGCAAGATTAACTGACCGCAAGTACTCACTGCGAGTCGAGGCCGTGCCGCCGAGGCCTCTCGCTCCGCAACAAACTGAATTGCCTTCGAGGATAAAATTTACTGCTTTTCGCCTCTTTCTCCGAAGGTAGGCTGGTTGAAAAACATGCCGCGCCCAAACGATGGGCGCGGCATGTATATCCCTTATATTTATAAAATATAACGATACATTTTTTTTTATTAATGCAGATATAACATGTGAGTAAACAATTTCAGCTTAGGAATTATGCACAAAAATATTTAAAACATCGAATCAATAACATCGCATAGCCCAGTGGCAACGTCACCCAACTAGGCCGGACCTGTTCTAAGGTAAGCCGTGCCAAGCTGCACGAAACCGTGGTGAAAGGTTTCGTGCAGCTTGGGCCACAAGATCCATTTTGTTCTCGGATCGGCTCAACTCACGATTCAGCTCCTATTTAGAAGCCTCCTCGAGTGGAAGGCTACCCCGGCTAAGACTCCCGTGTGAAGCCAATCGGTTGTGTATTCTGACTAATTGCTGAAGGATCTGGAGACAATGGAAATACACTGCTTTCTAAGCAGCGGGGGTGGATGTTGACCTTTTGTCATGCCACTCTTGAAATGACCTTGGGCCACTCGATCCCGTGTGGCACTACGGGCAAAGAACGTTCAGGTCCACGATAAATTCTAACTGAATTACCGCTGTAATACAACACCAGGTCGCGTAAGCGACTTCGGATTCGTAACCAGTCGGGAGGACGGAGAGGTATCCTGAAGGTTAATTCCAGACGGAGATATCCTGCCAAAACTGGTAGTTAGGGGGCGAGGCTGCTCGCCGGGTCCTTTCCCGGTGCCTCGTCGTAAGGCGTCGGTCACTAACGAGTTGCTGGTGAACTACACAGTAGATTGTCTTGTACCCAAGTCTTCTACGTTAATCCCACGGCTCAAAGAACGATCATATATGTCGTAATACTAGCCTGGGGTGACGGGTTCGCACGTTGTAGTCGACACGGCTGTACTGCTTCTATAAGTAGATCGGTATAGTTTATGAAATGATCTGACTTTAACAAAATCATTTTATGTTACCGACTCTTTGCCCGAAAAAATCTCAGCTGTCGCAGGGACAAGCAAAGGTGCAGACAGAATAGGAAACGACTCTGCTATGCCCAAAGAAAAGGACCAAGACACTGAGACACACGAGAAGCACAGGACAAAGTTGTCCGGTGCTGCTCGAAAACGTTTCAGGATGCTGAGGGCAGCAAACGTGAGTGCTAGAGAAGCCTCGGTAGCATGCCTCAGGCCCTGGAAAGATATTAAGAGCCTGACCCATCAGAGCACTCCCATATCTGATGACCAAAGGGCGTCCAAACGCACACGGTCGGAGGAGGAGTCGCCAAGGGAAAACTCAAAAAAGGCTCCTAAGATATACCCAGAAGAAGGCATCAAGCCAAACTTCAGGGAGGTGGTGGGTTCTTCACGTGTGGGAATAAAAAATGAAAGCCCGATGGAAGAAAACCAAATGCATTTGGTGCACCGCTCGCTACTGACCCTGATTAAAAACATCACTGTCAGAGGCTCGGGCCCAAAATTTCTGGGTTTCACTCACAGGCCTGGCTGGGTCCTGATCACATGTGAAAATCAGAAGAGCCAGGATTGGCTTGTGGGAGTAATCCCAAACCTCAAACCATGGCCCGAGGCAAAGCTGTCTATCATGACGGAAAGCGAAATGCCCAAGCCACTAGTTTGCACAACGTTCTTCCCCAGCAGCGAGGCGGCGAACATAAAGGACGCCCTAAGTCTGCTGACAAACCAGAACGAAGGCATATCTCCAGAATACTGGAAAATACTCAACAGCAGGGAGGAAAAGAATGGACACCACGAGACCTTCTCAATTGACGAGCCCTCTTTGGAGACCCTTCGGAAAACCGACTACAGGGCCACCATTGGTTTTGGAAAGATTTCTTTGAAAATCAGGGGTGAGCCCACGAATCCCCCAGGAAACAGGGCTATCCCGTCCTACTCCAACAAAGGCAGACAAACGCCTGCTCCCATACAGCGAAAGAAAGAGCCGGCAAATCGGCCTTCTCCTGCTGACGAGAGTACAGGAGCGCCTAAAAAGGGGGAAAAACCCGGGAATGAGCAAGGCACATCCCAATCCAAACATGGACGGTCTCGTCCTCCATTGGAGAGGGAAAAGCCTGCGACAGAGCCCACAACCCCTATGGATCACTGATGGCGAACATAGGCAACTCTACGAGGATTCTCCAGATCAACCTCCACCACGCCATTGCCGCCAGCGCAGTGACGGAGTGTTGCTTCACCAAAGGAGAAATCGACATCGCCCTCGTACAAGAACCCTGGGTAAATAACTTAACTATCCAGGGCCTAAACGCTGCGGGTAGAATCCTCTCGTACCCGGGAGGGAAAAAACCCAGAGCATGCATAGTGTTCAAGAAAAACATTAACTTCCTGCCTGTTACAGAGCTATGTACTAATGACCTGTCAGCAGCGTATATAAATCTCAAAGGATGGAATGGATCCAGAGTCATCTTATGCTCAGCCTATCTATCTGGAGAGAAACAAAATCCAACCGAAGAGCTGGCAAACCTGGTGGAGTACGCCCGTACCCAAAAGGCTGAGTTACTGGTTGGATGTGATGCAAACGCACACCACACCGCGTGGGGGAGCTCAGACATCAACAATAGAGGTGAGTTACTTAATGATTTTATCACAACCAACTGCCTATGCCTATTAAACAAAGGCTGCATGCCGACCTTTGTGACAAGTGCAAGACAGGAAGTTTTAGACATTACTTTTGCCTCTAAAAATCTAGCCAGACACATAAAAAACTGGCATGTCAGGGATGACACTTCAATGTCTGATCACAGACAAATAACCTTTAAACTACTAAACACCGTAGACTGTCAAACCACAACTTTCAGGAATCCTAAAGCCACCGACTGGGACGCTTACCGTACCACACTAAGGCTTAACCTTGAAACAATACAAAAAAATATAAAAACACGCGAGAGTCTAGAATTGGCCGTGGCGGATACCACAAAAGGCATTATAAACGCCTATGAGGAAAGCTGCCCACTCAAGACAAAGACCTCCAAAAGAAAAGTTCCATGGTGGAACCCGAAGTTGGACAAACTACGGAAGGAAACCCGGAAACTATTTAATAAGGCTAAACAAACTCTCAACTGGGAGGAATACAAAAAAGCCTTAACCGAGTACAACAAAGAAATTAGGAGAGCCAAAAGAGCAACATGGAAAAGCTTCTGCGAGGACATAGTGGAAACGCCTCAAGGAGCCAGAGTACATAGACTGCTCGCAAAGGACAAACCTAACCAAATTGGTCTTCTGAAAAAACCAAACGGAACCTTTACAACAAATGAAAAGGAAACTTTGGAGGAACTAATATCGACCCACTTCCCAGGTGCTGTGACAACTAGCAACGCCGCCACTGCTCCATACAGACCTCGAAACGAGGACTGGAGTAGGGCTGCTAGAATCATAAGGCCCGATCAAGTTAAATGGGCCGTAAAATCCTTTAAACCTTACAAATCATGCGGGGACGACGGAATCATGCCCGTGCTTTTGCAACAGGGTTATCGACATTCTAACCCCGTATCTGGTTAAAATCTTCAGAGCAAGCTATGCCTGGGGACATATACCAGAAGAATGGACCAAGGTCAAAGTGCTATTCATACCCAAGGCTGGCAGGAAGGACTACGCACTGTCAAAGTCCTTCAGGCCAATTAGCCTAACATCCTTTCTACTGAAAGCGATGGAAAAGATACTGGATAGCTATATCAGGGGAAAAATCCTAACGGTCAACCCTATCAGCTGTAACCAACACGCCTACCGCAGAGGCAAATCCACGGAAACCGCTCTGCTCTACCTAGTAGACAGAGTGGAAAAGGCGTTGGAAGACAAACAAATCGCAGTATGCGCATTTTTAGACATTGAGGGCGCCTTCGACAAAACCCCAATTAAATCACTGGTGAAGGGGCTAGAGTCAAAACAAGTTGACAACACCACAACCAGATGGGTGAAAGCGATGCTCTCAAACCGCACGGCCAAGGTAGCTCTTCACGGAACAAACCTTGAAGTCACCACTACAAGAGGCTGCCCGCAGGGAGGCGTACTCTCGCCCCTACTATGGACTCTTGCAATAGATCAACTCCTGCATAGGATGGCAGAGGCCAGGATAGACACACAGGGCTATGCTGATGACCTAGTAGTCATTGTCCGGGGCTTCTGCCAAAACACGATCTCACACATAATGCAAAAAGCGTTAACAATCGTTAGCAATTGGTGCAGAGAGAACGAATTATCGGTCAACGCCGATAAGACCGTCCTCGTGCCATTTACCAACAAACGTCAACTAGGTGGACTAAAAATGCCAATCTTAAACCACAGGCAGATTCCTTTCTCCAAGGAAGTAAAGTATCTGGGAGTCACGCTCGACCAAAGACTCACCTGGAACAGCCACCTAGATAAAACAATTCAAAAAGCTAAAAGTGCTTTGGGTATAAGCAGAAGACTGGCGGGGAACAACTGGGGCCTTAACCCCAAGATCTCCCACTGGCTATACACTGCCATTGTGAGGCCGATAATCTCGTACGCCTCGGTGGTATGGTGCAACAAAGCCAACCAGAAAACTGTGATTACCAAACTAAACAATATCCAAAGGACGGCGTGCCTCATGACAACTGGCGCAATGTCCTCCACTCCTGGAGCAGCTCTAGATGCACTGCTGAACTTACCGCCCCTACACATTCATTTGCAACAGGTGGCGAAAGCCAGCATGTACAGGCTATCTGCCCGAGAGAAGGTAAACTGGATCTCACAAGCACTAAGATCAGTTCTTGACTCAGTCAGTGAAAATCCAACCCTCAACATGGTATCAGACACCATGCTCCCACTCCTAAACTTTGGAAAACTTTTTACAGTGGAACTGCCGCCCAGAGACGACTGGCTAAAAAGCCAACTGCAATGGGAGGCCGGTAGCCTTAAATGGTATACTGATGGGTCCAAATCGGGACTTGATGTAGGCTGTGGTATATATGGAGAGCGACCAAACTTCGAAAGAAGTGTAAACTTGGGAAAATACGCCTCCATATTCCAAGCGGAGGTTTACGCCATTATTGAATGTGCGGATATCAACCTCCAAAAGGACTACGCCAACCACCGTATCTATATCCACTCGGATAGCAAAGCAGCTCTTATGGCACTAGCCTCGAATACCATTAATTCAAAGCTAGTGCAAAACTGCATATCACTACTGAATTCCCTGGGCGAAAAGAACAGGGTAATACTGAGATGGGTTCCCGGCCATGCAGGAATCGAGGGAAATGAAAAAGCCGACGAACTTGCTAGGACGGGAGCAAAGGGAACGTTATACGGCCCTGAACCTTGCTGTGGCGTACCAAAAAGCCTTGCAAACCTAATGCTCAAACAAATGTGTTTAGAACAATCCGTCAACCACTGGAACAACACGCCAGGGTTGAATCATTCCAAAGCGCTTATTAAGCCTTACGACCGTAAGACGGCCCGTGAGGCCCTATCGCTAAATAGGAACAATCTACGCATACTGGTAAGGGCGCTCACGGGGCATTGTGGCCTGAACAAACACATGTTCAACCTCAAGCTCAAAGACACAAAAATGTGCAGGTTCTGCCAAGGGGCAGAGGAAACTCCCCAGCACCTCATGTGCGAGTGTGGCCCGCTGATGCGTAAAAGATACAACCACCTGGGTGGTCACTACCTCCAACCTGAGGAGGTAAAACAATCTGGCGCCAAAAGCCTGCTGCGGTTCTTGAATGACACGGGGCTTAGCGCAGAACTATAGTAGGTGGCGAGCACAATAGATCAGCAATGGTCGCAGTGTTACAAGGCTCATAAAGACCTTAGAAAAGCCCCACTCAACAAATAAAATAATAATAATAAAGTCAGATTCATTTAGATTCAAGCCTGTTAAGTTAATTTCCTGTCATATATGTGGGCGCTTATCTAATGAAGCTGTCATCTTAGCTCCTTTTTATCCATTGTATTGATCGAGGAGAACGGAGAAACTGGCAGAAGCTAATCTTTCATTGCACAGGGTTTCCGATTTGGCTGCAGCTAAAATTAACGCAAACAAATCGAAAGAGTTCGAAATCACACGAAAAGCGATTTTAAAAAATGTAACAGACAGCACCTAACAGGAACTGCAACTAATGCCGACATTCACTCTCACCATACCCGCGGTAGCTACCTTTTATGCGTGCCCCGAATAAGACTGGCAAAAGTAGTGAAAAGCTATTTATACCTTAGCACTAAATTGTAAAATCTACTTCCTACCATTATTAAACAGCTGGAGGACGTAATAAAAAAAACATTAAGATGCTGACAGACCACCCTTTCTATGATCTGACCGTATTCGAGGGCCATGATTTTTTACACATTGTACCCATTTAAATTGTAATGATGATCAAGACATGCTTATTAGCCATCTGTTATATAATTTAGATTTGAAACGCATGATTTCTCAAAAATACTTAAAAAAGCAGAGCCTTATTGTGTGTTTCTTTTATTTCTTCTTATATTTTACATTTAGTTTTTAAATGTATGATGTATATTTAATGTGATTATTTAACTTTTTACTGTTTTTTTTTCGTAGTATTTTAATTAAATTGTCTGTTTATTCTCTGTATCTATTATTTTCTAACAATTCAAGATTATTTTTAATTACAATTTTAGTTATTGTCTATTTATCTTTAAAATAGGTAAGATACTAAACTAGTATCATGCAAAAAGCTTGTAATAATTATGTTACTTACAGTAGGTTGAATACATATACTATCTAAAGGTGAGTTTTTAATTAGTGACATCCTTAAAGTGGATTAATCGGTACAAGCAAAATATCAACTTCATTTTTTTTTTTATTATTTAAAAAATAGCATAAAAGAGTTGAGCGCGTTGTGCCATCTAGTGGTAGTTTTTTTTTGCGAATATTGTTTATTCGCGATATTTTACCTATTGCTAGATGGCGCAGCGTGCTCAACGCTTGTCAAGCTTTATCAGTCAAGTTATTCAAATTTACAAAACAAATGCTTCTATTTTTCCATTTTTTTAATCAAAAGTTGCTCGTATTGATTCGCCCACTTCAAGGATGTCACTAATTAAAAATTCACCCTATATAGTATATTGTGAGTGTGACACGTCCAAGTGCGGTAAATTCGCCAATTGGATACGAATGTAATAAAGATGCCGTTCTCGCCACTGGTTATTGGAGTAGTAGAGAGGTTAAGATTAAGACCAACGATGATGACGCTATTCAAACGACAGTAGCGATTCATACGCTGCGATAAGAAGCGTATTGAAAGAAACGAGTTCCCCAACAAAGGGCAGCGGATCACTAGGAAACTGGTTCACACAATAGCCACTTTCGTTAGAGTGGCACATCCGAATATACAAACTCGTATTCGTAAAAATACCGCATACGATTGCGGTGTCGGCGATGGCCGCGGAGCGCTCGTTAATATGCATATTTAAATTGCATACCAGAAACTGTTGCGCAAGAAATTATATAACACCAATGCTAGCGAGATGGCGATAAACGCTGATAAAACATCGAATGGGGGTAATAAATTTCGACGAACGAAGACGCCGAATTTTTCTGTATAAAATATGATTGAGTTATGATACGTTATGCATAATTTATATTACTATTAATGCAAACAAGGTTATGAAATATTATATGATTGCCAAGAAAAAAATAACCACAAAGTCGGCGCTGAGCAGTTATTGCCATGCACTATTTTAATAGGTACTACACTTTTATTGTGCAAATGTTTTACTGGTCGCAGTAGTGATTTCTACTCGCACTCCTTCTCCGTGCATGGAGCCCGCATCTGGGATGCTTTACCCACACATGTAAGGACTACACCGAGTTTGTATTTCTTTAAACGCAGGCTCAAGGAACACTGACACGCGTTCATAAATTTCCCTCGTCCCACCCCCTCCCCCTTCCCTGCCATTATAAGTTTATTGCTTATTAAAAAATATATTTCATGTTTTTTTATTTTCTTCTGGATTTTAATCTATACTAATATTATAAAGAGGTAAAGTTTGTGAGATTGTAGGAAGTAATCTCTGGATCTACTGAACAGATTTTGAAAATTCTTTTACCAATAGAAAGCCACGTTATTTGTGAGTGTCATAGGCTATATATTAATAAGAAAAATTAAAAGATTTTTTTGTGGTAGTCGGATTTGAAAAGTAAGTCAGATAAAAAACGGTCGAACGAAAACGAGAGATATATGATTAAGTTCTAGAAAAAAGTCGTAGAGCTTGATAATGCCTACAAAAAAGTCAGCGACAGCATACCTCTAAATTTTATATTTAAGTCACAAAAAGTAGTCTTTTATATTAAAAAAAATAATTTAAATCGTTAGGTCATGTTTGTTGGTCATATTATCAACAATTATGAATTCTAATCAAAATAAGTAAATTTTGTCGTCTCAAGTGTTTAAAACAAAAGACTTTTCCCTTTTTACTGCATATAATTTCCCTTTTACTGCATAAATAGTTAAAGAGATAAGGCACTCACAAATAAGACACTCACAAGAAGACACTCACAAATAACGGTAATATAGTCAAATTGGCATGCAAATACATACATACATATGCAGTAAAAATATAACCCTTCTTTTGGCAGTCAGTAAATAAAACATAGCACTCAGTACTAACCGAACCACTCATAATTTCATCACAAGTAAAAATTTTTACCGCCCAACGAAGTGGGCACCGATCAGTTAGTGTTAGATACATTTGATACGATCGAACTTTATAACAAATTTTAATAAGTTAAATTTGATTTTAAAGGCAAAACATGTCTTCCCTTTAGGTTAAGGTTAGCTGTAAGATATCGCTTCAATGCAATAAGCTCACGAATCTGTATCAACAAATAAAGCGTTTCACAATTTATATTATTTTTACTTCTTTCTTAGCAATTACACAATGATCATCAAAAAATATCAAGAACATTCGATTCTGATCCTTAAGGTTCCCTTTCGAGTTGACGCGACTAAAAATGTAGATATATTTGCAATGCAAAAAAGTCAGCGACAGCATACCTCTAAATTTTATATTTAAGTCACAAAAAGTAGTCTTTTATATTAAAAAAATAATTTAAATCGTTAGGTCATGTTTGTTGGTCATATTATCAACAATTATGAATTCTAATCAAAATAAGTAAATTTTGTAGTCTCAAGTGTTTAAAACAAAAGACTTTTCCCTTTTTACTGCATATAATTTCCCTTTTACTGCATAAATAGTTAAAGAGATAAGGCACTCACAAATAAGACACTCACAAGAAGACACTCACAAATAACGGTAATATAGTCAAATTGGCATGCAAATACATACATACATATGCAGTAAAAATATAACCCTTCTTTTGGCAGTCAGTAAATAAAACATAGCACTCAGTACTAACCGAACCACTCATAATTTCATCACAAGTAAAAATTTTTACCGCCCAACGAAGTGGGCACCGATCAGTTAGTGTTAGATACATTTGATACGATCGAACTTTATAACAAATTTTAATAAGTTTAATTTGATTTTAAAGGCAAAACATGTCTTCCCTTTAGGTTAAGGTTAGCTGTAAGATATCGCTTCAATGCAATAAGCTCACGAATCTGTATCAACAAATAAAGCGTTTCACAATTTATATTATTTTTACTTCTTTCTTAGCAATTACACAATGATCATCAAAAAATATCAAGAACATTCGATTCTGATCCTTAAGGTTCCCTTTCGAGTTGACGCGACTAAAAATGTAGATATATTTGCAATGCCACACGCCCGCGCGCTTTCGATATATAGATAAAGATGTATAGGTATACCGCGGCCACAAGGGAATACGTCCCACCGTTGGCAGTGGCCAATTACGAATGACGATTTCGGCTTCGCGCGTCGTCTAATATAGTCTATATGGCTTTTCAATTATAAAATAATAAATTATCAAATTAATAGTTTTTTATAAAGTAAAAATTAGATTACAATAATAAAATAACTTAAGATCACTGTGTTATTTTTTATTTCACTCAAAATTATCTTTAATAAATAGAAAAAATAATGTTTGGCCATAACATTTCTGGAAATTACGTAATTTCAAACATTTTTTCTTAAATATTTTGTATGTAAGTTCCAAAAACTGTCTTTGTACTATGCAAATAGACCATACGCTGGTGTAAATAGTATTTTTTAATATTGAGAATCATCTCTCGGTATTTCAAAAACTGAAGACAAATCTCGCTCGTTTTTATTTTTTTGGAAAACAGTAACAGAGTAAATATAATTTACAATTAATATGGAAATAATTTATCAATTTCGTTTTGGCGAAATGATAGCTTAAGGACCGGGTTGTTAAAATCCGGCATAATTGTATTAAAATTCTTTTTCGTGTTCTCACAACCAGGCCACAAAATTATGCTTCATATAGCTATTGGCCGCCACGGCCTCTTAAGTGCTACGCGTGGAAAGACCATAACAAGACATCGCAAAACCAATATGAAAGGTATACCTAAAAATGTAAGACGAATATTTAGATGAAAGTGAGAAGTTTCAAGTGAATAAAATTTTATTTCATATTCTTTTATATCTCGATACGGATTTATGATTTTTAGGTTACGATTTTTTTTAACATATCCCTGTATCAATATTTAAATCAGTATTTTGAAGTACTCTCTGAAGGAGCTGAAAATCTCATATTTCAATAGTTTTTCAGTAAAATTCAATACAACAAACCAAAAAAAAAGCTAAAATAAAATATTTTACTGAATTTTAATAAAATCTTGTAGGTAAAAATAAAATATTTTACTGGATTTTAATAATATCTTGTAGGTACACTCTGAATGAGTTTTATTTCATTTAAAACGTTCTTTGGCCTATTGTCTCATAGTGATTAAATAGGATAGGTTTGTCGACAAACGTTTTAACTGGATGATTAAACAACTTTTTTCAACGATTACATTACGCCCCGGTGGCATAGTGGTTAGGTCGCCTGATCTTACGTTGTAAGGTCCCGGGTTCGATTTCCGGCTGGGTTACCATTTTCCGTTGGGATCTAATTAACGGAATTGCATTTTCAATTCTGTCGATCGAATGCAATAACAAGACACACACTTACACACATGTTACACGCATACATATATATTAACACGTCAATGGTAGGGTTGGTTGAAAGAAATTGTCATATGACAATAAACCCGCCCATTGTGAAATTTCGCAATAAAGGGTAGAAACAAACAAACATTATTACAATTACTAATATTCACTTTGGAATGCCTGATTTCTTTCTTTTTATATAAATATTACTTATCCTAATGATTTTTATTTGTATATTTTACATATTTGCATTGGTTTATTGAATAAAATATTTGATTAGAATATTTGATTTGATGTTATTCGGGTTCACATGGGCCCGACTCCTAAACCTCGTATTTAGCAACTTGCCTCTGTGACGTCACGGGAAGGATGCTGTGAAGTTACGATGGCCGGTGAGAGCATAAACGTCATTAAGAGTCAAGCTAAGAGACTATCCAATCAGGTGCGAGCTTAGTGTTAGGGACGAGTTAGCAGCAGCGTATCTCGCTGGATAATACGATTTATACTGAAACTGGGTCATAAACCGAACCTGCAGAATACATAATTTACAACGAGGAATAAGCACGTGCGAATAGCGATATCGAAAATATGCTGGTTGCGGTAATCACAATATATGGGATTTTGTGGCGTAGAGAAAATTAAGAGAGAAAAGCTTGCGTATTGAAAAAGTTCGCGCGGCAGTAAGCCGCCATTATTATAATCAGAAGAGATTTTGTTGCCGCATTTGCTGGGCTCCGTTAATATTTTTAAGTCGGATTATACTCTGAAAGCCGAGCGATTATAATCTAACTCATTGTTAATAGCACAAGATAAGTAGAGTTCTATCAAGGGCCGTTGACTTTTATATGGCAAGTACAATTTCCCTCTCCCCATCAAAAATACTCGGAATTACAGTGCTTTGCTTTCTTTATTTTATTGTATTTTATTGAACCTCATTAAAACATAAAGGCTGAGTTTTTAATTAACATCAATTAGACGTAATTGATTGATGAATGACTTGACTCCCTGGTATAAACTATAAAATTAGGCATTTTTGGTAAATATTTAAAAAAAATAATTGTATTTTTCCTGCGGTTTACGATCCTCTCCCGCGACGCGATGCTTGTCAAGCATGCTTGATCGTCTAGGGAGCCCTTTACATTACAGCTGGATTTTAAGGCCGCATTTGAAATAATAATTTCATTTTATGAGATATTATATGAGATTCAATTAATGAGATATTATAAACATAGACAATAAGTAAATATTGTCAATCTGCTACGATAACAGAGAATTCTGAGAGAGGTAATGACATGCATTATCACCATAAAAGTTAAACCATGATTCAGACAATAAATATATTTATATTTCCAATGACAGTACTTCCGCTGAATGGATTCAATTCTATCGGAATATAATTCCTAATGAGGATTTAGGAACCTGGAACCTGATTAGGGGATATGACTTTGTGGATCAGTGATTTCAACGGTGCTTAAATGTTGTTCTCGGAATTTGTAAATTTCGGCAAACCTCAAGCGATACCTAAAGCATTTCACCTTCGAAAGCCCATTTCCTACCGTAAAGTTTTCAACGGCGTGGGATTGAAACTTTCCCATTGGGCAAATGATGCTAAATTGCAATTCTAATCAACTTAATAACGCCACCGAAGCGTTCGGCCAAGTCCTCAAACGACAAGTTCGCGGGCAAGTTTTAGACGATGAAAGCATCGCGGTGGGCAAGCTCTCACTTCTTCGAAAACTAATCGTAGCGATATATTTTAGTTGACCGATATGAAATCGGTACGACTGATGGCAAAATTGTGGCGTGCACGGCATAATAGCACCGCCGACCAAGTCACAAAAATTTGCTATGTATATAAATTGTTTATTATGATTACACACACAATTAGCGCCTATTATATATTGTCAACGATTAAATAGTTTAGTAGATTACCCAACGTCGTACTACGATTTCCAAACAAATCAATTGTAGCCTATACCGATCGCCCGTAATGGTATCGTCAGGTTTCACTAGCTCATAGTATACACCCTTTTCGTCCCACCAGATACAGAGCATGACCTTAAAACGTCGAGACCATTCCCTACATGATTTATCAGTCAGAGCAGTATCACCATAAACTTCCACAAGCATTCGATGCTCTTCAGAAAACTAAAACCTCCCGCAAATGCTGATTAGTTAACACAAAACTTGACATTATTCAACACAGTAAATAACAAAGATTTTGTATGAATTTCAAAGCGTTATAAGCTGAATATTATTGACAGATGTCTAACATCTCTGAAACCACCGAAATCAGCTGTCACTATGAAACATTTGTAACAGCCAGAGCCAGCTTTTGATAACGGACCGAACTAATCGGTACTCCCAATATAATATTTTATATATATAAACATGTTTATATATATATTATATATTTATATATATATAATAAATATAAACAAACGTATTTTTAAATGATAGCTTTCATTATTTTAATATTATTCACGTAAAGATGTCATTTTTTAATTGTGGATACATATTTCAATACGTAATAACTACGCACTTTAATCTACAGATAGACTACCTAATAGATGGCTTTCTATCTCTCCGTATAATTTGTTATGTAATCAGCCTATATAAAAAATGCGATAAATGTCACTAATAATTGAATGTTATTATCGATATCATTGGTTAAATTATTGGTTTCTATAATCATTCAACCTTTATAAAATTCCATTCATTATCAATGTTCTTATAGATGGCCAAATAAATTGCTATTAGTTTCGTTGCCTGATGCTATCAGGTCACCTACATTTTGCCGGCGTGGAAGAGTTACAATCGTACTATGGGGTTGAGCAATCTAAAGCATAATCACAAGCTTATATGTTAAGCAAAGACAAGGCTTGGGGCCTCATAGTGGGCTTATAATGAAAATTGACTTTAATAAGCGCTACTCTGCGGTGATTTTACGTATTTTGCGCAACACTAAATCTAATTTGTCCGTCGCCTTTTTGAGATGCCTGAAGCGCAGATTTGCTCCCGATAGAATGTTAATCCCGCATCTGTCTTTCCAATTTGCGATTTAATAAGCTCGCAAATTATTTTCTTCTTTCTTAATACTATTCTGTATTATACAACAAAACATTCGTTTTATTTTACAGCATTTTTTATTCGTTGAGTGGGGCTTTTCTAAGGTCCTTATGAGCCTTGTACCACTGCGACCATTGCTGATCTATTGTGTTCACCACCTACTATAGTTCTGCGCTAAGCCTCGTGTCATTTAAGAACCGCAGCAGGCTTTTGGCGCCAGATTGTTTTACCTCCTCAGGTTGGAGGTAATGACCACCCAGGTGGGTGTATCTTTTACGCATCAGCGGGCCACACTCGCACATGAGGTGCTGGGGAGTTTCCTTTGCCCCTTGGCAGAGCCTGCACATTTTTGTGTCTCGGAGCTTGAGGTCGAACATGTGTTTGTTGCCCACAATGCCCCGTGAGCGCCCTCACCAGTATGCGTAGATTGTTCCTATTTAACGATAAGCCTTAATTAGCGCTTTGGAATGATTCAACCCTGGCGTGTTGTTCCAGTGGTTGACGGATTGTTCTAAACATATTTGTTTGAGCATTTTGGTACGCCACAGCAAGGTTCAGGGCCGTATAACGTTCCGTTTGCTCCCGTCTTAGCAAGTTCAGCGGCTTTTTCATTTCCCTCGATTCCTGCACGGCCGGGAGCCCATCTTAGAATTACCCTGTTCTTTTCGCCCAGGGAATTCAGTAGTGATACGCAGTTTGGCAGTAGCTTTGAATCAATGGTATTCGAGGCTAGTGCCATAAGAGCTGCCTTGCTATCCGCTGACTTATATATTACAGCATTGTATTATATTTGACTTAACTTGCCTATGTCTGATAACTTGGAGCATCCTTAGCATATTGTTTGTTTATTTCTACTCTTTATTGTGAAACTTCACAATGGGCGGGTTTATTTATTATCATACGACAATCTGTGACAACCCTACTATGAAGTATTTATATGTATGTTTGTGTATAATATATGATGAGTACGTGTATTGCATTCGATTGACAGAATTGAAATGCAATTCCATCAATTTTATCCCAACGGAAAATGGTAACCTAGTCGGTAATCAGGCGACCTAATATCAGGTTTATAGGTTAGTTAAAGACATAAAATTAAGATAATTTTATTTCAGCTTTCAAAAATTACGACAAATTGTATCTGTTAGTATCACCGATGAATCGATGTCACTGAATCGATTTCTTTCTTGAATTCAATTCTTTTAACCCTTGGAGTAAATGGGTATTTTCATGGATGCATCTGTCTCTTTTGCAGGATTTTCGGCGACATCGACTTAAAGTACTATAACTACGAAACTACTACACCAATCATAAAAAGAACAACTGCACAATGATTGCATTGAAATTTCGAATATAGAATATTGAAATATCATTTTGTAAAACAATTAGATAATTATGAATAAATATGAGAACGTCAAAGAAGTAAAAAAAACGCGCGACCAGATTTGGTCGACTCGTACTCAACGGATAATTGTTTCGCGACCAGATTTGGTTGACTCATACTCAACGGGTTAAGCAATAGTTTTTTTCGAGGATTTTATTTTTTTAACTTTTATGTTAAATGAAATGCTAATTCCATAAAACAAAAGATTTCTTTCCCAAAAAAAAAACATTAACTTGGTACTTTTAGGTTTTTAAATTCCTGGTTCGGGTGTGAAAATCCTATTATAGAGTTAACTCAGCAGTCATTTGAGACATATTCATATATGTACGTAATATTACTTAAGTTCTCAAACGAGCAGTGTTATTACGAGGGTTCACTAGTCCACCGAAGGCATCTTTATTATAAAAATTATGATGAGTAATATTTTTTTCCGAGAGTGGCACTCAAGCTCATCTGTGCGGCACAAGCGTCCTCGTGGGAATATGGCGTAGGCACATCTGCTGGGGAGTTAGCTTTCTTTGTTTATTTTACGTCGGAGCGACGAAACCGGAATAAACCAACTCGGCCGCTTTTACCCTGTTTATCTACAGAATAAAATGATCCAAAGTTTCATTCAAATATCCGGCGAGATGCCGCATATTTTTGCGCAGTTTAAATGAAACTTTGTACATTCATTAACGCTGGAGCACATGCGGAAGCGCCAAAACAACCCAACGCATAGCCAAAATTAAAAGTATAATTATTAGGATTTGATAAAAACGAGCCAAAATGTCTTTCGGATTTTTTGGTTACGATTTATAAAATAACATACGTTTCCTGTACCAATTTCTTAGTCAGTTTACAAGAGTTGAATTTCAGATTAGGTACATTAGTTTGCCAGTAAAATTCAATAAAAAAATAGACAAAATAAAATTTAAAAAAAATTGCTTAAGTTTAATAAAAATACTTTTACAGTCTGCAATGGGTTCAATTCAATTCAAACGTTCAATTCAATTCAAACGTTTATATATTGTCTTTGAGGTGAAATAAGTTACGTTTGTCGAGAAAGTTTTAAATGGGTCAGAATATGATCACAGCTATGGAGTTGAACTTTTCCACTGATTTCTACCACGTAATTTTCATAGTATTTAGGTATTTCTGCTTGATAAATGACTGAAAATATTTGTTTTTAATTTTCGTTTATTTTTAGATACGATTGTACGTGGAATGGTGATAATAGGAATAGCCTTGCAGTTTTGTTAATAAAAATATTAACATTTGTTGTTTGAAATAGGAATAATACGTTATATACAGAATAAAACTATTTGCCATCATTATTTACTAAGGATACTAACGCCAGTAAACAGTATGTCTAGAAAATAAATTGAATTCTAAAAAAAAAAACAATAATAAAAAATAAAAAAAAATAAAAACTAAAGAATAACAAGATCAATTTAGAAAAATAAAAATACGACTGCCCTTACAAAAAGTTCATTATTTTATTTAGAAATATTAGAAAAAAAAATTTCGCGCTGAAAAATCCTTAGCCCTGCGGCAGTCGGCTGCCCTCGGTGCTCAAGTAATAAAAAGGTTTTTTTATGAAATATTTGGGGTTTTTGTATTTATCCGTATGATATGTACATATATTTTCCCGAAATGTACTCCGTCAGACTTTTCATTTGTCAAATACAATATATTTATCTTAATTTATTGACATTTGGACATTTAGATAATTATTTATTTAGCCTATGAGAACTTTAGGTGCCCTATGACACTCAAGATGACAATACGATTCTAACAATACCACACATTTCTGAATCGGTTCAGGCGTTTAGAAGTTATGGTGGAATAGAGAATCCTTAACACATAACACTCCTTTGTTTGGGCAGTCGTTTAATAAAAATAAGAACTGTATAAAATATTATTAACAAATGCAAATGAAAATTGGTAGGTACTGTAATGCGAAATGATCGTAATAATTTGATCACCCACTGTACATATGGGGGCAACCCATTAACATCATTATACCAAATCACGACTATACAAAAAACGTCACTCACGGTTTGTCTCTCTCAACTCGTATTAATAGTATGAAACTTACCTGAAACAAAATAAAAAAAACAATATTAGATACCAAAAAGAAAATTATTTAAAATTCCCCCCACCTTCCCGTCGGTTTGGCGATTAAACTTTACATTTTCGTCTTTCCTTTTCCAAATCCTTTTCATCTGCGAAATTGTAACTGCTTGCGAATGAGGGATTTTGCTAAGCTTTTGTTCAGCTTCGCGTATTACGGAAAAGTTGGGTAGTACAGCAGAGGACTTTTGATAAAGGTTGATGAAAAGGACACAGTCTGTTGTTGTCAGACATGCAGCTAACATACACAGAATATGCGAAGAGCTCTCTCTGAGAGTTTACCTGTTTGAATTAGTACGGACTCGTGCACAGATTATGAGACAACATAAATTATTTAATAGAAATTAGCCAGTAGGGACGATTACTTATATAAGTTAAAAACTGCTTGACTGGAGCATTCCTTAGAATATTTCCTATATAAATTACTATTTACGGTTTTCAGTTTGGATCTGATCAATTAAGAAATGTATATACCTACGTATATTCAAAGGGCTGTATAAAGGCAAATGCGAATGTTTATTTTACGAGTCTCGGATTTATTTACCATTAAAAAAAATATGAAGTGTGGACTATATTTTGAAAGATTTATCCTGTCAGAAACATAATGAAAAATATTAACTATTTAAATATAATAAATATATAGGTATTATATATAAAGTATATAATAATATATATTAATAATATTCATATATAAATAATTACATATTATATAATAATAAATATTATAATTATATATTACATAATATTACTATTATTATTATATAATTGAAATATTACTATTATTATTATTATTATTATTATTATTATATAATAATAATTCAATATTATTATATAACATTATAATTATATATTATATAATAAATATAATTTTAATTATTATGTCAATAATAATTAATAATAAATTTTATTTAATTATAGAAAATTAAAATGAGAAAATAATATTAAGAAAAAATCACAGAAGTAACCTCATTTATTTGTTTATCCGATTACTTTTAACTTTTCTTGTCTTTAATTACTTTAAATTTGCTGTAAAACATACATAAGTAAGGAATTTAGAAACTGACCAGCCATTTTTTCATAATATCGATTATTCCTCGACCAGCATGCGGATCTAGGGCGCGCAGTGAGTCAAAGCAATATCATTAGCGGTCTCTGTCGCTCACATTGACTGCGAGGCTTGTATTTTAGCGTAGCCTATTTGCGCGAAAGAGATGATTACATTGTTAAAAAACTCGCGTTAACGTTATATGAGTCACAGTACACCAGAGTATAATCTGGTATACTGTGTATTTAGTATTGTTTCCACAAAAAAAAAACATTTTTGATTTCACAGAACTAATGCAGACTGTCTTCGTCTTCCTTTTCCTCCTTATCGGTATTAATCTTAAAGTTCCTTCAATGATTCTTTACGAATAACCGTAAATATCTATAAACTTACACATTTATGCCGTTTTTTTGTGAAAAAAATGTTTTGAGTAATAATCGCTTCATTTGTATACACCGCGGAACCACGGGTATTATATTCTACAGTTCAATGAAACATAAAACAATAACGTCCGTTATTTACAACACAATGAAGTACAACACAATAAGCGGGTAGAAATTTAAAGGCAAAATGTCAATATGGCCCAGACTGTCCTACATTACCTACTATTAAAATAATCGAATTAGACTGAAAATTTCAACAAATCTCCCATACTAGATGTCAGTAGTATGCGTGTATTCCCGTAACAATTTAAGCGCGTGTAAGCACACTCATGTTTGGCCAACCCTCTCCATATTAGTTACTAACTCAATTCTACGATTCCGCTAACAAACTGCGTAATATTTTACTCCGATGCCAATGATATAACCTAATGAGATAACAGACAAAGTTATCGCCTAATTCGATCCTGTGCTAAAGTTGCCAAGTTATCGCCGAATTCGGCCCTGTGCTAAAGTTTTCGATTGGATGTTAGGAGTCGCGGGAGGCATTAAACTCGCCCGAGTCATGCGAAAGCGTGTTCGCTCATTTGTACTCGGGAAGCAATGTCCCATTTGATAAAACACATAATTTAAAGCCTCGCTATATTAAAGGTGTGTGTGTGTGTGTGTGTGTGCGCGCGAGAAGCGTTTTGGGGCGACGTCTCTTGACATTCTCAAGCACATCTGCCGTCTCGTGTGATGTTAAAAGTTTGTAAAGAGGTGCCGTAAAACCTGCCGTATTTCAGAAGGTCATGACGAATCTGGCAACGATATCAGAAATTGCTAGATCTGGGTTCATATGCTAGGTCACCTAATCTTACTTTATAATGTTTCGGGTTCGATTTTCCGTTGGGATAAAATCAGGGGAAATGCATTCCAATTGTGTCGATCGAATGCAATAACAAGACAAATACTTTTACACACATGTTACACACACACACATAAAAAAACACTTCATAGAAGGGTTGGTTGTAAGAGATTGTGGTATGATAATAAACCCGCCCATTGTGAAATCTCACAATCAAGAGTAGAAACAAACAAACAATAATATTTATATTTTTGACAGATCGTTTTGGCGATGAGTATATTGTATGCACCTAGCCTATGTTAAATATAAACAATAAATTTAATATTAAGAAGCAACAGAAATAAAAAAAAATTATAATAAAAGCAATATGAAACCGAAGACTATCGCGGTTGTTCGACACTACAAAAATGTTTAAAAACGAATTTACTGCGTCTTTACCGCGTCATTTACCGCGTCTACGAATTTACCAGTCTACCCTGGACAACGACGGTTGCAACAACACTGAAAAATCGGGTGCTACAAAATTCAAGCGGAAAATTTGTTTTAAAATCTTTTTTGTAATAAAAGCAAATTTCTTGCTCTGGGCTTCAAAAATATTAATATTGTGTACCGGCATCGGTGTATAATTACAGTAATTTAATACCCATGTGTATTATTAATATCTCATTAGTAATATTTTTAGGCGTTACCCTTATTACAAAACAATTTTCGCAGACTGTTACTTCATTCAATGCTGTGCACATCTTTTCTATGACATTATTAAGTATAGCAATGAAATCAAATTTAAATTTAAACGAGAAATTTGCATTTGCATCTCCGCGGGGTCATTATTAAGCTGAAAAGCACAATTTACAGTTCGTTGAAATGGTCCAGAAAAAGGCGAATAATAAATTATTAGAAAGTGCATTTCAATTGCTAATGAGGCTTGGTTTGCATCTTAAATGCATGGGCGGTGCTCGATTACAGTTTTCTAGAGTGGTCTATGCCAGAGGGAATTTGAAATTGGATGCGAATAGATACAAATGGATCTGCATGAATCTCATTATACACATAAAATTTGTAACAGCGCTTCGCCAACTTTTCCATTGAAAAACTTGCGTCTACTGTAATTAAACAGTAGTTCCCTGATGCTGTAGAACAGTGTTTTTCAACCTTTTTTAGATCACGACCACGTTTTCCGTAAAAAAAAAACTCTTACGCGAACCCCCCTTAGACTGTAACTTAGTTCTCTCGACCCCCCCCCCCCCCCTTAGTCTATTCCACAGCTGTAACTATAACCATTTAATAGTTTTTTTGTAAAAACTATGGCGAAAACAACATAAATTTTAGCTGTTTTTCATATTAGAAGCTGTACCTACCTTATTTCCATCTTATATCAACATAAAGTTTTGTAAAAGAAATAGCCAAAAACATATAATCAATATGTTTATCTTCCGAAGCTGTAAATGTTTGCATAATAAAGATTTTGTAATATTTTCGATCTTTTCTTTAGATAGCCTGCGACCCCTCGGGAGTCTCTTCGCGACCCCCCAGGGGGTCGCGACTCACTGGTTGAAAAACACTGCTGTAGAAAAAGAACTACATATATTCAGTCGTAACTTGTTGGCTAGTAGTTTTATGTAAAACTAGCTGTATCAAGAAAATCATCCGTCATTGACGGCCGTTTTATTCACGTTTTTTGTTAAAGTTGTGAATTTGCATCTTGATCTCGGATGCTCACTGTCCGATCGGAGCCGGGTTAAGTTACTTTTCCACTTTAGCCGATGTCGTCATCGTTTTCGAGATATTTAGGAAAATCTAAAAAATTGCATTTTTCAATTTTCTTTATAACGGTTGACAAGGGTAATGGGGTGGGTTTTTTTTAAACAAAAGTATAACGTATCTTTCCTCTTGTTTTATAAGATATGTATTCAAAGTTTCATCGAGAGCGTATAAAACTGTGGGACATAAAGATAAACTTTAAGATATTAACTGTGTATATAAAGAATATACACAGTTACATTTGTAAATATATTTCGAAAGGATGATGCGTAATGTGGACAAAACTAAGGTACCTGATACTGCCCTCTCAAGCAAAAATGTCACATCTCTTCGTCTTCAGTGCATGACCGCAGTGGTGTAACGTAATAACAGCGACACGATCGTCTTTCGATGTCCACTTCACCTTAACAATGAAGGGAACTGGAGGGATTTGACATTTGTATTATCGTGAAACTTTTGAAAAAAGAATGTTTTTTTAAAAATAACTCCTCTGGAGTTCTCAAAACAACTGTGCCGTCCATTTTTTCGGGGAAATAGTAAACAAATATGTACTATTTTCAATGTGGATCTTTCTCAACGCGAACATCAAATGGTTTCAGAACACGTTTTGTCACGAATCACTTTGTTTTTTTTTTAATGAGAGTAGCAGTACAGACATACCTTTAATGAACGCTTTTTAAGTACTTATTTATATGTAAATTTCAATTTAGAAACGCTTCGTGATGATTCCCTATTTTTTTTGTCTGCCGTTATACGGCAGTTTTGAATATTAATGACGTCGCTACGCAGGAGCGTGACATTGAGTTGACGTCTGTAGGCATTTCTTCTCGTTAATAATTTAACATGACATGTCTAACAGAAGGAACGAATCTTAAAATGTGGATAAGAATAGGTTGAATCGAAAGTAGGGTGAAAATTTGACAAACTCGCAATTTAGAGACGTTTTATATTAAAAGCGGGATGTCTTAGGAGTTTACAAACACTATGTCTGTATGTTGCCGAGGGCGAAACGGGCATGGAGCGCCGTGGATAGACTGTCAGGCTGTTGGAATCCACAAATATTTACCGACCTTTAACTTGTCCATAAGATTGGTTGACTCGTGCCAAAGACGCCAATTTGGGAGGGTTAATCGAAGGTCCGGAATGTAATCATATTCGGTATCCCAAAGGGTGGCCGCTGTTTGTGCGTGTGATTATGGATTATCGCTATATTGGCGGTTGTTTAGCCTTCGAACATTCGTAAACAGTGGCATAATAAATAAGATACTTAGTTAAAATCTTAGTGTTGTTGATATTTATAAGTAAGAAAATACATACTTTTAAAAAACATATTATTAGTAGCTCTGTGAATATCAGACCTCGCCTGTATTCGAATCATTAAAACTGTCCACCATAAAAAAATACACATACGTAATTTTTAATGACTTCAAGGAACGTTGATACCAAATTTGAAGAAAATTGAGCTACTGTTTGGTCGTAATAATTATCGTATTTGTATCATCGATATATTTTTATATATCGATGATGTTTATAAATAGAATAGCAAAAAAAGCGAATGGTGTATTTAAAGTGTAGGTTATATAAAGTATTTACAAATCTGTATTTATTTATTTATTAGTATTATTTAAGTCATCTAAATAGTTTTTTTCCGGAAGCCATTTTTAAATTGCGATTGAGATTCTTTTTAATGAAAAACGTGGTTTGCGGAAAGTTTAATTGCCAAGGTATTTTTAAAGTCATCAGAATAATTCAAAAACCAATGTGTTCAGCATGAAATTAATATAACCGCGCCGAGTATAACACTTGCAAAAACAGACTCAGAGAACATTTGAAATCTTCCATATAAATCCTCTTCCCTTCCTAATTACCTCCTCTTCGAACCGTTGCGTCCTTACAGGCTTTTGGTTATTTTGGTGTGGCACATTCTACACGCACAAAGAACTAAATATAGTTTTGTTTATATAGTTTACTTTATATTTTTGTGATTTCCAAACTTAGTATATAGATTATGTTAGTATCCATACGCAAACAATATTTGCATATCAGTATAAGCAGTACTAGGCAATATGCTCATCTTGTCTTATGAATACACGGTTTAATTTTATTATTATTATTATTATTAAATCAAGTAACATCTAATATAATATGCATAATGTAGTCTTTTATAATGAAGTTTTCTTTTGCGTCGTCTACCTATCGAAAGATGTGTAAGATAAATCTTTTGAAACAGCTCCAAAAACAATTTACTTTTCATTAATTGACTAATTCTCTTTGTCCCGGTAAATTGCATGTAAACAGTCCGGTATGCCCGCGGGGACATTATGTGCCAAAATGGCTGAAAATAGCCCCCTTCGTCGGTGAGGGAGGGAGACGGACAGCCGCAGTAGAGAGAGATGGCCAAACGCTTCGTGTCATTGATAAATCGACAACGTCGCACCGGCCACGACATGCCCGCGATATTGCGATAGAATTGGCAACAATGGCTCACTTCTCGCTCGAAAAAAAGAGCACCCTGTAAACTGTCAGAAGAGACGGCCGGTGGTACGGTATAGTATACCTACAGGCTGCAGGCTGTAATGTACCGGATAATCGGTCAAATACCTCACGTCACTTTCAGGAATCGTTAGTTTGATTGAAACTAGGTGATTTAACTTTCACCATAGTTATACCCATGCAGTATCTGTAATATTAAGAAATTAAATATTGCAATTTGCTAGCTGATTACCCGAAAATATGCCAACATGGAAGTGTTTAGCAACTACCTAAAAATATCGCTTAGTTAATCTTTTAAATTATCATATGAACGAATTTTTCAAGATATTACTGATCAGTTCTTAATTACTTAAAACTGATTTTAACAGTTGTTTTTTTGACGAGGGCCATGTATTTATTATATATAATTTATTATTCAAGGAACTTTCGAGGTTAAATCACATCGAAATAAAAGGTATACTTAATTACCAATTTTATAACCATAGTTATATAACGGTCTAAAGTTCCATGTCACTAAAGTTCTATGTCTTATGAGAAATACGCAGAGAATAACTGATAAAATCAATGTGCCAAAATAAGTAATGATTTCCAGATTCCGATTTTTAAAATACCATATCATAGTTGCTATAGGTTAATATACACTAAAAGGACTTAATCTTCCAAAAATTTAAAACCACTCTTGCACTTTTTTGTCGCTGCCTCTTGGACTACAACATGCGACTTGGCAAATGAGTGTGGTTCTAATGACAATACAATAATATGCTCAAATAATATAGTTAATTACAAACACGACATACACTGTCGCTTACAGCGTAAACAGTGAGAACAGAAATAAATTATTAATTGTATACTTTACATTTAGTTTTATTTTTACATGTCATTTGCATTCGTCTGGGGACAACACCGTATGACAGATACGTAAAGGAGGCGCGACGGGAGCTCGGAAAGCCTCGCTGAGCTGGTTTTGGCGGGATTATAGAGTTTAAGCGCGAAAAGTTGACGTCTAAATGCGAGACCGAGATGTCGCCTCGACACCACGTGCACGTTCCGCAAATAAGAGCCAAACACGGCTTAACTTTTCATTCGTTCCTCTCCAACTCAGGCAGAGAAATACAGATTAACTCTCAAGTCAATATGTAAAATAAAATATTATTTTTTTAACCGTTTGCATCAGCCCTCGCGCGTCAAACTTGGAATATGTTTTCAAAACATAACGTAAAAACTTATTAGAATTATATTAAAGACAGTGAAAAAGATGAACAATCGCGAGTATTTTTCTATCGCCATTGCAAGCGAAATATTGCGGAACTGCGTTAGACGTAGCAAACTTTCATATTTCGGAATATTTGTTATATTTATTGTCTTTCGCTGTGTTTATTTGTCAAGATAATAAGAAAATGTATATTATTTTTTTGTATACAATTTACTAATTAACGTGAAGTTATAGCTGGAAGCTGGACGGAGAAAGTGCGCCTAGAAGACTTTATGTGTGCATGAGAAAGATCTGCAAAAAAATGTGTAAACGATTACGGACACCCTAAGTTGGCAGCGCTCTCTACAATCGTACTTCCACGAGTTCTCCGAAACCTATTCGCGCAGAATGACTGAATGACTGAAGTTCTTCAGTTTCAGTTTTTATTCAGTGTAAATACATTACGTAGACGTACTAAAATTCAAAAGACCACAATAGTACCTACTCAAGTAAAGTTAGGTGAGGATGTAAGGATTCATGTGAAAGTTTTATTTATTAATCTTCTATTTCTTAGAAGAAACACACAGAAATATCGGTAAAAACGAGACAATGATTTTTAGACTGTTTTTTTTTTTAAAACATCACCTGTCTTAATTTTTAAGTCAGTAAGTTGACAAATCCTCTAAAAGAGTTGAAAATCTTTCAGATTTTATTAGTTTTTTTGGTAAAATTCAGCAAAAATAAATAAATCGAAAAACGAAAAATAATGAACGTTCGCTGAATTTTATTGAAAAACTTGTACACTCTAAAAGCTTTCGATTAATTTAAAATGTTCTTCGCAGTATTAATATTGAGATTAACCGCCCTATCTTTGGGTTATTATTCAAAAATTAGGTAAAAAGTCGTTGGTTTTTTTTCATTAGATTTCTTTATAACAATACTTGTTTACAATATACCAGACATTTTTTTTTTCACACGAGACCCATTTCTTACCCTTTTTGTATTTAGAATAGTTTTTTTTTTTTTTTTATACTCGATCGTACTTGAACGTACGTGATACGGGGTTGTTGCGTTCGAGCGATAATATAGCGGCCGTATCATGTACGTTCGTATAGTTAGGGCGGTTAAGTTAGTTACGACGACAAATTGTTTTAAATAGGTGAGAAAGTTATACCAGAAACAGCTTGAAAATTTTCACAGAATTTCTCTTCGTGAATTTCATAGTTTTGAGTAGTTTTACAGGATAAGACTTTAACCAACATGCTTTTTAGACCTTTATCTACCAACATATATATTAAATGAAATAAAAATAATTCGTTATATTGCTGCGATATATATACTACGAAATTATGTTTTTGGGGTTTACCTATATCCTCCCCTTATTTATTTAATTTATTATTATTTATTTAAAAAAAAAATAAACATGATTTTGGCTGCAAAAATAACAGAAACCGAATGGCATAGTACATAAATACATGACATAGTACAATAAATGATTTAAACGTTAAAATTATTTAGCTCATAGAACATTAACTCAAAAACTTTAGCTTTAGCCATCATAATTAGCATTAAACGTAAGCTCCCCATCCCGACCCGAAACCATAACTTGGGGCGTTATTGTTATTGTTTGCAAAACATGATTTTAGCAAAAAGAAAATGAAATTAAGTTTAGTAAGCAGAATGCACGTTGCCCAATTGATTATTTAGGGCAACACGATTTTGACACTCCTTCTGCTTTATATTTCGTCATCGGAGGAGAGAAGCTGTAGCTACGTTTATTCATTGCGTCTTACGAAATCATTCACGCAGCGAAGACACGATAAACGTGGGGATCCATTTCACCACGATCACGAGCGTCAAATACTGGCGATGCTGTTGTCTGTGTGAATGAAGTTATTTAAATTTTGCATAGCCAGTTACAGTTACATTTCACGATTAAGCACAGTGGAGAAATGTAATCAGTATAGCATAACTTCTTAAAAAGAACGAAAAATGCTTCTTTAACATAGACACACCGCTTGCACGGTGCACAAAATAAAGACAGTAGCTTCTCTTAGAACACAACTGAAATCGAAGCGAACGACGTCACGAGTCCTAATACAAATCTACGATCTACGATAACACAAATATATGTTAGCCACGAGGCTAACTGGATGTATTTTGGAAGCATATTATAGAGTTTAAAGGCCAAATACACGTATGATTCTTGGATTTTGCGCCAGTTTTAGAAATCGCGCGGCTGCCTGAGTTGACAAAAGCGGCAGAAGCGCCAATCCATAAAACGAATCCGCCACGCTGCCTTTCTCGAACTTGTAGCGCTGTTCAAGTTCACGTACACAAACGTGAAAGCAGTAACATCACGTCACGTATAAATAGTCTCCATTTTATGTACCTTTTACCGGGCTACCTGCAGGAGCTTTTAGGCGAAAGGGAGAAAACAGGGGGATGACTGGGTGGCCGGCTGTTGTCCGAGTTGGTACGATAAAAAGTACTATACGATAGGATGCCGTGAGAGTACAATCGGCTTTTAACGTCCGTTGCGGATTAGACGTTTATAGCTTAGGCTTCAGTGCAAGATTAACAATTATTATTATCCTTGTTTTATGTATAGAAAAGATTTTAATGCTAACATTTTAAAACACTCTGTTTTTTTCTGCCACGTGATCAAACAAAGCGGAATGTATAGGAGGTAGCAGCCCGGCGTGGCGGGTAAAATTTTAAAGTAATTTAAAATTCATCACCAAAATATTCGGGATAAATTTGTTATACGCGTACCCTACGCAGAGATGAGTAAAGGCCAAAGTAAAGCGAGGGAGGGAAAAAGCGTTATGAGTAATTAGGCGAAAGAGGCGGGTTTTTAAGAAATACACAAAGACCTCGGCTGATAAAATTTGCCTCAATTTTCTCAAAGAAATCAGAGTTTGATGTCTTAATGGTGAACCAAACGACTGACCTTTGAATAAGAGTATTGCCCTTATGGTCTACAACGGCCTCCCGTTTCTCAAAAGTTATAAGTCACCTATTCACCAGTATTTTATTAGGGGCTCTCTAGACGATCAAGCCTGCTTGTCAAGCATCGCGTCGCGGGCTGGGTAGGGATCGTAAACCGCAGAAAATATGCAAGTATTTTTTTAAATATTTACCAAAAACACCTTATTTTGTAGTTTATACCAGGGAGTCACGTTAATTAGACGTAATTGATTGATGAATGTCGTCACTCCCAGATATAAAACTGCAAAATTAGGCATTTTTGGTAAATATAAAAAAAAATACATATTTCCTGCGGTTTACGATTCCCTCCCAGCCCGCGAGCGATGCTTGACAAGCATGCTTGATCGTCTAGAGAGCCCCTTAGAAATTCAAAGTTTAATTAATAGTAAAATAATAATCACAGTAAAAAAATTAATATACGTAACACGTTAAACGCCATGGTGGTATTTGTCATTTATGCATGTCTAGTCGGTTACTAGTCTACACTAGTGAAAATGACCTGAGGTGGGGGGGGGGGAGGGGTGATTTTGGGATAATTTCGCGTTATATTACAACTGACACGATAATTCGTGACCACCATTGAAAATTTTGGATCAATGATTAGTGAATGTGGACAATGCAATACCAAGTTACAACATTTTTTTCATTTGGTGTTTTTAAATAGACAATTCCCGGTATTTATTTGACAACACTAATAGAACACTAAAATATATATTTTTAAACATTTCCAACAGTGTAGCTAGTCGCCCTCCGCTATGATATTATATACCTTGGCAAGTGGGCACCACTTATCACTCTAATAAACACATATAATTTCATATAATTTACGACCGTTGTTTGAGGAAGGTTTGTAAGAAAAAAAATAATCGAAAAAATCCTCTCCGAAAGCAATCACTGTCCGTGGCAACCGAGGAGACTCGAGTCAATGCTCACCCATACTGATTGGTTTCTTCGCCCAATTGGTTTCCTCGTGCTTGATAATAACTACGTTTGCGCTAGATCACAGGCACTCTTAGTGGAGCCATTCTCTCACACCAATGTACGGATGGCATTAAAATCGAAGACCATTCGACATTTAAATAACATGTTGTCGACCGCGTCAGATGGAAACAAATTATTTCTATTATTCAACCGAGCCTTGAAAATATAACTTGAATATTTTTGTTGTTTCAGGTTTTAAATAATAAGTTTTTTATCGCTTTCTTTTTATTGTTTTTCTTGAAATGTTTATTTGGGTAGATATGTAATTGATTAGTTTGTAAGTTCTTAGTGTATTAGGTTCTTGAATTAGTTTGTCAATGTATTGGATTGTGTGTTATATTTAGTATCTAAGGTTGCTTAAATAAAAGTAAAATGTAGCAGGGTTTACATGTTTGATCCGACGATATCTGTCACTCACGTTACAACTCACAATAGATACCACTCAAAGGTTAAAATTTAACCCATATTATTGAAACTATAGTTTAATTGTATTTTTCTTATTTAATATTTTTTATTTTTTAGTTTTTCATCACATTTTAATATTTTGTACTAACACTCTCTTAACATAATTTTGGAAATGAAATTCAGATATTAATAATTTGACATATTTTTGACTATTTTAAACTAATTCTTTAATTTTAATTCCTTCTTTAATCTATTTTTCGTAATGATATTTCCACATTTCTTAAATACTTATGAATACCTAATTTGATTTCTTTCGTTTTTTCTTTTAATTTTAACTAAACGTGTGCACAGGTAAAATATTTTCTGCTACGCCTGCCCTTATTGTAGGTTCGATATGCGTTAGTACAGGCCTAGGCCTAGTTAGGCGGCGTTGACGTAGTGATCAAGATGCTGCAGTGTGATTTATTTTTCGCTGCTGGTCAAAACACGTTTTTTTTGTAATGCTGCAGGAATGTATATCTCGTGATTTACTTGTAATAAATAAATAATAAAATAAAATATTTGAGAGTATTTTGCACTTGATTATAAAGTAGGTATTAGATATCATTAAATTAACTTTTGAAGTAGATACCTACTACTATGTACTTATTTATTATTTATTTATTTTCTTTTTCTCAGTTATAATACTTTAATAAGTGTGCGCACAATACAAAACTTACAAGTAACCTAGTCGAGTCTACCTTGGTACGGGCTTCGGCCTAGTTAGGCAGACTTTGTAAATTACCATTTTGAACATTACTTCAGAAAAAAAAAATATTCTTATTCTTATTATACTTATTAAAAAGTTTCACTCATGTTCTGCTTTGCCTTTAAATTAGACCGTTTAGTAAGCTTTGGGTATTTCGTTATAGGTTCTTTTTACATAATGGAGAGGTAAATAGACCGCACTCCTTGGGCTAGATTTTCGAAACGACAGAGAAAGTGTCACATACGAGATGACGTCATACTCTATTACTTTTGCTTTTCATCTTCGAATCTTATATAAAAAGTGCCAGAGAATGACATCATCTCGTATACGACATTTTCTATATCTCGTATACGACACATTTACTCTGACAACAATTTGTCGGCCCAATTTCCGACTAGGCGAAGATAGCTAACTAGTGTAATTACATACGTTTCTACTTGACATCATAATTGCTGGATCTCGTACGAAATGCTCAAGATTCTGAGAGAAAGCTGGCTCATATGACACATTAGTCACGTCTTCAGATATATTACATTTCACACTCGTCCGTCCCCCTTTGGCGAAGCGGCGATGTCTCATAAGGTCTTAATGCGAACTTCGTTAAGTCCTTCAATTACTGTAATAATGGAAATTAGGTACGCGAGTAGATATATTCATTTCGCATATCGAACCTACAATAAAAGGTTAATTTAGCAGGACACACAATAATGCTATCGTCACATTAGAACTATGTTCAACCTTTATGATACCGTTTATTATATAGCGTATTATAGATTGATCAACGTCGTACTACAATTTGGTAACGAGGATTTTGATTGATCAACGTCGTGCTACAATTTGGTAACCAGGATATCGATTGATAAACGTCGTCTTACAATTTGGTAACCAGGATTTTGATTGATCAACGTCGTCGTACTACAATTTAGTAACCAGGATTTTATTACGAAACGCGACGAGTAGATGGCAATCATAGTTCAAAAATGGATTATTCTTCTAATATTATGTTCAATATGGCAACTTTCGTGGTATAACAGTATGGAGGCGCACTGTAGATGGCACTGTTGAAACCTTTATAGCAATTTTTAGTTTGAATACGAAATAATTACGTACTTTTAAGTTCAGATAGACTGATAGATGGCATTTTATATCTCCGTATTAATTCTGTGATGTAATCAGCCTATATATAAAAATGCGACAGATGGCACTAATAATTAAATATTATTATTGTTATCATTGCTTAAAGTATTAGGCTTTTATAATCAATCAGCCCCTAAAAAATAACATTCATTATTAGTATGTAAGGTTGCTTAAATAAAAGAAAATAGAAATAAAATTAATTAGATTATAGATGACCAAATAAATTGCTATTACATTAGCTGTCAATGTTGTAGGGGTTTGGCGGAAGGGGGGGGGGGGGGGGGTGTCAGCTTGCTGGGAAAATCTTAGGGTGACACAACAGTTTTTTTCAGTTGTGCGCTATACATATCCAATATATCGGATAAGTATAGATATACATCATTTAGAAAACTTGTTGATACTTTTGGTATATATTTCGAAAACAAATCACTCAAGAACAGTAATAAGAAGGTTATGTGATAAATCTAGAAAATGAGATTTACTGGGAGAGTTTAACCACGTTGTGGTGGATTTATAGTGTTCCAATATTGAGCCTCGGTAGGCGAGTTAAAGTCTCATATTGGTTATTACGGCGCAGCAAGCGAGACATTATTGAAGGCGATCCTCACATTCCTTATCGTTATAAACTGTCGTTACGGAGGCCTTATACGACCATGGCAGATACGCGTTAAATGCTATACGACCGCGACGGGCTTTAGAAAAATATATTAAAACTGTATCAGGCGCGGGCGAAGAGCAATACTGAAAGTTTCTGGTATATATTACAAAAGACGTATGAATAACGTTAGTAATGTTTTCATTGTGTTTTAATGTATTACAAGATAATCGATTTTCATATTCATTTCATTTTATTAGTATAATTGTATACAAGTCAGACTATATTAATAACCACTTAACTATTTCATATAATACAGTTAGACATATTGACGTCTAATTTCAAACCGTCAGATCCAGATAGGTCTATTTTACAGTGGTACCAATCTTCTGTTGATAAAGTTAAAAAGAAACAGTACCGTGCGAATCAATTGGAATAGAGTATTTTTCTTCGAAAAATGCTTTATTGGAGATAAAAATACAAAAACAGTACTGGTAGTCATAGATTGTTAGTTTTATTGTAGAATGTGTCCTCCTTTTGCAATGATGCTAATTCAAATTCGGACCAAAATATTGACATATCAAAACCATATGATACGGTATAAGGTTTTCGCTCAGGCTATTCTCCGAAAACAGTGGAACAGTTTTACACACAGAATCAAATTACTGTACTTCAATGGCCCGGAAACTCCCCCGATCTCAACCCGATCGAAAACCACTGGGCCATTTGCAAAAAACGGCTCTCCAAGATGGATTGTACAACGAAAACAAAGATGATCAGTGCAGTAATTCAAGCCTGGTTTCACGATGATGAACTGAAAGGAGGCTGTCAAAACCTAGTAAATTCTATGCTTACAAGAGTACAAGGTGTTAAAAAAAACACAAAATTTCATAAAAAACAGTAATAACAATAATTATAAATACAATAGTTAACATTCTGTAACGTCAGTCGGGTTTTTAATTGACTTTAATATATGTTTCTTTGTAGTCTTTATTGTGAAATTTCACAATGGGCGGGTTTATTGCCATATGACAATCTCTCACAACCAGCCCTACATGACGTGTTTATATGCATGTGTGCGTGTAACATGTGTGTAAGTGTGTGTCTTGTTATTGCATTCGATCGACAGAATTGACAATGGAATTCCGTTAATTTTATCCCAACGGAAAATGGAGACCCAGCCGGGAATCGAGCCCGGGACTTTACAATGTAAGATCAGGCGACCTAACCAGTATGTCACCGGGCCGTGTATATTTTCTTGTTTACTTATATTTCGCCAAAATACCATATACATTTGCCCTGGATTATATAAGCTAAGAAATAAACGTGACGCCACCAGTATTAGCGTCATTTCGGTTAAATACCAAGTAAACAGCTATTTCGCAAACGCAAAGTCGATCACTTATGTCGAAAAGCAAATCACAACAAAGAAATCGAAACCGCTTAGTGAATGGGAGCAGTTTCGTCAGCCCGCCGTGTTCTTCTGTTTAATTTTCAAAGCGGCACGCGCTCTATAAAAACCACTCCACATTTAAAACTCGTCATTTTGGTCCATTATTAAGTCGTTATCTAAAAAGACGTTAATGATTGTCATTATCAACGTAGCGAACGAGACTGTTGTTCGTTTTAGTAAAAGTTGTTGAAGATATTGTGGTAGGTACAGAGAAATTTAAATAAAGAAACTTAATAAGAAAACGCGTGATGTATTACATTACATTACGTTCGTCTCCAATTGGCGAATTTACCGCTCTCGGACGTTTCACAATATATTATAGGTAAGTAATATACAACCTACTGTAAGTAACAGGTACTTATTATGACCTTTATGCATGATAGTAGTTTTGACTATCTTACATAATTTAAAGACAAATAGAAAAATCTAATGAGTTCAGTATCATAATTGAATAAAATAATAAAAAATAATCGTATTTTTTTTTGTATCAGATAAAATAATAGGAAAAATAATCCAAATAATATTATAGTATCCGAAAATGTCAAAAATAATTTAAAAAAAAACAATTATACTGTTGCTTTATTCAACATGAAAGCAATATAATCAGACAATAATTCCATGAATACTTATATAAATTATCATTTAAATCAGCGATGCACAGACTTTTTCTACTTGAGGGCCGCATCACCTTCTTCCAACTAACGGAGGGCCTATGAAACAATGTTATGGTTATGGTCTTCGAATAATTATTTATTTTCTGCTTCTTTGAAAATTTGGATCATTCAACCTCACGTGTATCAATGTCATAATAATAATATAAAATATATCAGTGCCAATACAATAGTTAAAGAATGGAAAATTTTAGATTACAAATACGTATCATTGTTATCCATATTACAGTATAATATACTAGGAATAACATGTATTCTATTCTATTATCTAACTAAGAATATTCTATATATCTAACTAAGAATAAATTTTATTCTTAGTTAGATACATGACATTGTGTAGCAGACACAATTTTTTGTATGTTAGGGGTCACTTTAGTAGTGGCTAAGCGCAAAATGCCTTCAAGATTTTCGTTGTTAAGACGATTTCGGTTCTTACATTTATTAGCATTATTCATTATTGAACATGTTTGCGAAGTGCAAACGAGACGTCGTAGCGGTGAGGCGCTCGGCGAGCGTGCACAGTTTTCTACCTATGTATATTGAAAAAATATTTTTCAAATAATTTCGAGGACGGGGGCCGCCCACAAAGTGTCGGCGGGCCGCATGCGGCCCGCGGGCCGCGGTCTGTGCATCACTGATTTAAATGGATACAATGTTTGAAAAGTTATGGCCCTTGAATTCGGTCAGATCATAGAAACGGTGGCCTATAAACTCCTCTATAATGTTTTTTATTTTAATTTACGTCTTCCAGCTGTTTAATAATATCTAGCGCTTTAGGATGATGAACAACCGAGAAGTGGAGTCGTTAATTAAAAGTTAATGGGATCACATCACATCGCCAAGTCGGCTTAATTGAGAGAATTAAACGCTATGGGTGTATGGATATTAAATATGGAGGGCCTTGAGAACAACAATGATGCATGTTTCGCAATGCGAAATGTACTTGCGTTGCACACACTATACGACGTAATGGGACCGATTGCGTTTCTTCGAAATTAATATTGGAAATTAGTTGGCGTGAACGATTCAGAGCAATACGCTAGAGCGGAACATGAAATGAACGATCATCGATATTCCCGCACCAAAACTATCTGTCGAACGTATAGCCATCCTAATAAGTCGAACACATTTGTTTCGGCCTCAGATTCAGCTGCCTATTTTCGGTGGGTGGTTTTAATGTAGGAAAAGATAACCGTTCATTTCAAATTCGCTTTCACCTATAGCCCTGTCTCGTACACATGAACTAATTTCCGATTTTAGTTCACGAAGAACCGCAATCGAGCCCAATATTTATTTATTTTATTATTTATTTATTTATTTTTTTATTTATTTTCATAACAAATCAACATTACAGCTTCTACCAATCCGTTGATATGCAATATACACATAAATATTTAAAAAAAAATAGAATTCTTACAAGTACATACATAACATGTTTAAATAAGCGTTAAATACAAATACCGGCATTAAGAATAGAAAAACTTACAAACTTACAAACTTACAGTACATAAGAGTGAAAACAGTTTATATTATTCTGCCATAAACAAGTAGCGTAATGCCCCCACACCTTGAAGAGATGCGGGCTCGCTGTAAAAATATCAAAGTCTGGCGCTGTCGAACATAGCGCATTTATGTGCCGCAAAGCTCGTGTAAGCAGACTCCATCGACTTAGGTTGGTGCGCGAGGACGGCTCCGCAAATAGATTATGAATGCGAGCACGATTATAATTGTCCGGGACAAAGAGACAAACCTTCGCTAGCATGCTAGGATTATCAACTCTTCCCCTAATCAGCTTGATTCTATCTATCTGATACAAGTATTATTATTATAAAAAGAGCCAGGAAATAACATAAAGTACCTAAACAAATAAAAAAATATATAATTTCGGTATAAAATATCAATTTAACATTTTTTACTTCAATTCCTATCTATTTACTTTTTATCTTACATTGCAGTGGCATTTTTGTACTCACTTGATTCTGTACTAGCATACATACCCTGGTGCCAATTTGCTTTAGTAAAATTTAAAACAAAACGGAAGAATACGAAACGCGTCAGCCGGTGGCAATGTGTTCGAAAATATTCGTTTTATGGGCGACGAATCGCGAGTGATCGGTTAAAGATATCCCTAAAATGTACATTAAATTCATTTGTGTTTAAATGGTAGGCGGTTGTGGTTTATCTTTGCGAGGCTCTGCAGGCAGGCGAAGAAGCAAAGTCAGATCAGTGGGTGCTTTACTTATCTAGTATCTCACACCTCTAGTAAATATATAAATTTATACGTATACTAGAGTGAATACATATTTTTATTACGTAACATTTTGTATTTTGATATATTTTATAATTATTTTCGACTACTTTATTATTTAATGCTTATTCGGATTTTTTAATGATTTTTTTGTTTGTATTTTTTCAATATTTTACTATAACAATTTCGTAATCATAACTTTCTAATATATGAAACCAATATATGAGAAAACATCTTTTAATAAAATGGTATATTAATTTGCTATTATAAAAAAATAGTCTTCCTTGGAATAGGCGCTGCCTGACGCAAAATCACTGTGTTTTTAAATAATTCTTATTGATTTTCTTTAATGAATAATAAATTTTTTGCTTCTTCCTCTATATACCTAGATCCTATTTTACCCCTCCGTATTTATGAATTTCATCATATAACAAACAGTTGAAATCGAAGATTTCTTTATTTATTTATTATTATTAGTCCACAAAAAAAATACACCGACTCCGAAAAATCCTAACTAGACAGTGCCCGTTCTAAGAAGAACACCAATACAAATGATTAGAAACTACAAAACTTCCAAAATAAAAATAAAAAATCTGAATCAAATTAAGTTAAAATGTAATTCACACTACACCAAAATAATATTACAACTATAAACAAGTAAAGGGTACTAAATAAAAATTTATAATAATAAATAATAATATATATATATATATATATATATATATATATATATATATATATATATATATATATATATATATATATATATATATATATATATATATATATATATATATATATATATATATATATATATATATATATATATATATATATATATATATATATATATATATATGATAAGGTTTTGTAAATAATCCGTTCATAGGATGATGATTCGCAGTAAAATAAAATTAGTAAACGCCACTTGAATAGCAGCGAAGGAAATCCCAGCTTGGATTGGGAAACGCTTATGTTTGAATGAGATATACTTACGGATGTGCACGACTTTCGATTGTGCATGTTAGTTTATGGGTCCCTTTACCGTCGACGAACGATCACTCATCATCCATATATCTCAAAAATCGAGCTTTTTCCTTTTTGCAACACAAAATGCCTCCAATTGAGGCTAATTAAAGCGAAAAACTAAAATAAAACACTTTGATCACATCGGCAAAGGCCGTTTCATAAATGGAGGATGACGTTTCGAAATAATTCAAAATTTCGAACGTTTCCAACATTTAAAATATGACATTATTAGGCTGCGTTAGTTATCAACCAGCCATTGAATCGAAATAAAAATAAAAAACCTCCAATGCACAATGAAATGAAAGAAGATACTTCAATCTTAATTTCTGGCAGAGAAGTTTATACTAAAGACTATATAATAATATCAAAATAAGGTAAACTTGTATAAAATTGTATAAAATTAGCAAATGTATAAAGAAACATGGTAAAAAAACTGTATAATATTTTTATATTTGATAAGGTTTTGTAAATAATCCGTTCATAGGATGATGATTCGCAGTAAAATAAAATTAGTAAACGCCACTTGAATAGCAGCAAAGGAAATCCCAGCTTGGATTGGGAAACGCTTATGTTTGAATGAGATATACTTACGGATGTGCACGACTTTCGATTGTGCATGTTAGTTTATGGGTCCCTTTACCGTCGACGAACGATTACTCATCATCCATATATCTCAAAAATCGAGCTTTTTCCTTTTTGCAACACAAAATGCCTCCAATTGAGGCTAATTAAAGCGAAAAACTAAAATAAAACACTTTGATCACATCGGCAAAGGCCGTTTCATAAATGGAGGATGACGTTTCGAAATAATTCAAAATTTCGAACGTTTCCAACATATATATATGACATTATTCCAATATGACATTATTAGGCTGCGTTTACTATTTTATATATATATATATATATATATATATATATATATATATATATATATATATATATATATATATATATATATATATATATATATATATATATATATATATATATATATATATATATATATATATATATATATATATATATATATATATATATATATATATATATATATATATATATATATATATATATATATATATATATATATATATATATATATATATATATAATAGTAATAATAATACTTAAATAGGGTAAATATAAATATGTGTACATCAAAAAAAGGATTTAAAAAAAAATACATTTAATTATTTTAAAATTGTGATAAATGTTTTCTCTGTCTCCCTCCTACCAAGGTTTATTAACCATAATGTAAGGTGATATTTTCGTTGTTTGCTGCTAATACCCAATATGTCTTTTCTACTCATGATATTAACCATTCTTGGAGCAAGAAAGCTGTAGCTGTATAACAGAATATTTTTAATTAAAACCGCTATCATCAAATTACTAAGGATTTTGCCTATCTATTTCACTATTCAGTCTCATCTGGCAACGTGCCATCTGTCTGTAAGAATGCGTGTATTATTCCCATTTCATAAAACTTCCAATGCAAACTGGCCAGAAAAATACAGGCCAATTTCTATTCTCCCTGTACTGACTAAGGCAATTGAGCGCTGAGTATACAATAAGAAGCTCTATGTATCCCACTATAACCTCCTAACCCCATTTCAGTCGGGGTTTCAACCCAAACACAGCACAACTGGTACAGGTAACCGACGACATTTGACGAGCCATGGATAATCGACGACTTAATCTTCTCGTCCTTCTATATCTCAGCATCGCTTTTAATTCTGTTCTCTTGGCCCGTTTAAAATGTTCTTACTTATCCGAGAACGAAATTAAATGGTTTCTGGGTCATTATTGAAGTGCGCTAAATCTAAAGATATCTCTAGGTTTCTACCACAGATCGCCGGCGTTCATAAAAATAATGTCTTATCTCCGATCTTTTCTCCCTATTTATTAACTCAATATCTAATGTAATTAATGCAAAGCCGCCCAGTTCCGCCCAGATAGCATCGACGCAGCTCGGCTGATTAACGCTGATCTTTCCATATACCCGACTGATTGGAATCTTATGGTTTGCTTCTAAATCCGTCTAAGAACTAAACTAACATAATCGGCAACAGCTATTTCAACTCGAGGATCGACAAGAACTCATTACCGAGCATTGGTATAGGTTCGGGTGAGGTCCTAATCAGTTCCCAGGGTAAGTTAGAGCCGCACATTGAGATAACAGGTAAACTCTTTTGGCTACATTTACCCATTAAAGAAATATTTTTCTTCGCCAGGAAAGCAAAATTACAATCTGCCAATCTGATCTCCCTCTCCTAAATTATTCAGGTTTCTTGCGGAAGATTTAGCCTCACGGTTATTGAAACACTGCAAATTGTTTGCATTCGCGTTATATACGGCCTAGGAAAGTATGTCTATATTACAGAGTACAGAAAAAGGCTTCAATGGCTGACGAGCCGAGAAAAGATAGATATATGTGTCCTTTGTATACTCCGCAGAATCTTGGAGAGCCCTTCGAGCTATCTCATAAGCAGCTTTAACGATCTATCAGCTCAAAAGGGTGCCCTCTTAGATCTAAAGACAATCCTTCCTTTCTCGATTCCTAGTCATCGTAGTTGTTTCTACTCTCACTCCTCCATTCATAAGATATGTCTCTGGAAAGTAGACAACTAGAGCTGTCAACTAAAACGGGCGAATCCCTCACCTCAGGAAGTTCTACGGATATTAGATCGTAGAAGACTTGGGACGAATACAGTTCTTTTTTAGTTACGCTACTCGCCCGTAAGAGACCAACGCTTTACCGCGAGATAACTAGATTAATCAAACAGCGGGTCAACACCCGCGCTCTTACTTCCAGTTGCAACCAGATTACTCCGGTCTCTCCGGAGACCGGAGACTCCCCCGGCTGTCGGTCGGAATGCACAATTGATTGACTGACGCCGCACGGTGCGCAAACCGTCCAGAAGCCTCGAATGTTGACTCCTAGGGGAACTGGCCCGCAGGCCAGTGCCAGACCCGGGCTCGCACTTCTGCGTGGAGGCCGCCGGATGGGTGTTGACCCGTGAGTTTGACCGACCCTAAACACATGGGTCTTAGTGGCCTAACTGCAACAGCGTCCATTAGCTCCCGGAAAGTAAGGACAGCATGGACTCTGTATTACCAAAAACAAGAGGCTCAAAGAACATTTGAACTCACGTTCATAATTTCCCACTGAATTCTTCTCCTTCCTTGCATCATTATAGATTTGATTTAAAAAATCTAGTATGTTTGGGTATCGAGTTGCCTTTATAACCAATACGAGTTGCCATTATAAATTGATTCTATTAGTAGTTTTATCTTATTTTTACCGCTAAACATGTTGCAATGGGTTAACGTTAACTGTACAGTATGGCTTCGGCGTAAAAACCTGTCCGATTTGTTTAATCAAATAAAGCGTATTATTATTAATATTTTGTAAATTGAAAATCCCAACATTAGTTTTCATTAAATTTTTGCCGTATATTGTTTTGACTGATATAATTCATTCCAGTGTTTTCCAACAAGTGGGTCGCAGGCTATCTAAAAATAAAAATCGAAAATATTACACAAAATCCTTATTATATAATATGCAAACCTTTACAGCTAGCTTTTTTTTACGAAAAAGGGGGTCGCGATCTAAAAAAAGGTTGAAAACCACTGATTTATTCTATTTGGCTGTTGATGTTAGGAGGTGGGTAGTAGCAGGTCGTTTATACGTCTTATACGTATATAGCCTATAGTGAAATCGAAAGTGTGCTAAATTTACTGGAGGGGTTCTCCCACGCCGAGCTATAAATAATAGTAGCATAAATATTAAGTGAATATTGGCGAATAGGAATAGGATATCGGATATTTAAATCCCCGTATAGACGTCCGCAACTCAAGATGGGTGGGTAAACCGCCGTAATCTTTTTTTGCGTGAAAAACGTCTTTCGTGGATAACTTTCGATTTCATTCGTTGAATTGAATGAAGAATATCCTCCCGGCGGAGAGCGAGATTACGATTTGTGAGTCTGTTCGCCTCCCTCTTCTGGATTATGCGTATGTCACATTTCTCTACCTCACAGGGGAGTTGGCCACCAACGTTGGGCGCTTACAAAACGTCTGCATTCGACACAAACATGGACTCGGATAAAAATTTGACCCCCAGTTCAAAGAGAAGCTTCACTGGCTGCCGACCCGGGAGAAAGAGACGTGAGAGTTCTCTGTCTGCTATTCGGGACTTTAAAGGGCGTTGCTTCCGATTACCTCACCGGCAGATTTACTGCACTGCATGGACGCCCTTTCAGATGTGAAGATAACCTGCTACTTTCTATCCCTGGCCACAGAAGTGACTTCTCATTCTTACGTTGTGCATGGAGCTCGTCGTTGGAATGATTTGTGCATAAAGCCCGTCTGGAATGATTTGCCGAAAATGTGAGAACCACGTCAAGAATAACATATTTTAAAAACACTAGACTCAGAGAACATTTGAAAAGGTGGGTAACATAGTGCCAAGCGCCATTTTTCAAATTTCAAGAAAAACGCATTTGAAAGTATGATCAAATCCTCAAATCTGGGAATTTGATTTGGAGACTAGATGAGTTTCGAAAGCAATTGTACTTATCTTCATGAGTATATCACCCCATTTTTGTTAATATTACGCCTATTTTTCGTATTTTTTATTTAAAAAAAATTCCCAGGTGCTTGGCACTATGTTGCACCAAAAACTTATTCAAATTTTAAGGTATATCGCCTTCTAGAGTGGAATATCAATGAATAATGAAGGCTAAAATGTTATTCTCTTACTCTAAATTATAAGATCGAAGGTAAGAATACTCGTATAAGATCAAAGTTCGTAAATACACGAATGATCAACAGTGCTGATTCTAAGCGACAAAACTGGTAATTTAGGTTAGGTGGAAGACAATGCCAATCCATTTATGCCACTTCTATTTATTGAAGTTTCGGTGTCATCGTTGTCAAGTACTATTTATTAAGAATTTAAATACCTATCATATGACACCTTATTCATTTACATCATTTAAGTAGTTATGGAGTGAATCGACAAAACCTGTCACCAAGGCTCGCCATCTTTGTGACATCATAGCTCGTCACTCCACGGGTTGAGAAAGTGATAACGTAATTTTTCTTACTCGGGAAACACCACTGGATACGATGGTACCACTTGTTGGTAAAATACGACTCAGTACTACGAAAACCAAAAATCACTTAGCCTCCCTACTATATCGCCAGCCGATCGAGGCTCAATTTGAATTTCGAATGATGATGCGCGCTGTCTCATGTCATGTGCTCTGTCTCGTTTTTGCAGATGAGCTGACCACCGGATATTCAATTGACACTTGACCTATAATTACATATTTTCCTATTACATGAATCTTGAATATAGCGTAATGTGTATGCTTCCAAGAGCAGCCTGTTTTATCTATTAAAATATTCTATGAGCCTAAACTGGTATATCCATATTTTTTGCGGCATCGGCTTCGCTAAATAAATGCAAAACAATAAAACGGCATGTTTTGCCGTAAAAAATGGCGGGCAGTAGTAACTTTGATGAAATAAATTTCGCGAATAATCCAAAATGGCGACTTCCTGTTTGAATTCCAGGAGTAAACGCGTTGTCAAACGCAGTTTTATAGGGTTTAGGGAACATTACTAGTCCCTTTCTTTGCCGTGTTATGGTTTTTTTTAAATATCGTGTTTTAGAATATTGTCGTGTATCGTACGATTTCCAATTTAAAAATAAACATATTAAAGGTAGGTGATATTGACCAATTTTAACCGCCCTACCTTTGAGTTATTATTCAAGATTCAGATATCGTCCATTAGACTTCTTAATAACAATATTTTTTACAATATACCAGGAAACTTTTTTACGCAATAGAGTATATACGTATGAACCTTATCTATGGACTATCTATGGACTTTATCTATGAACCATTTTTTGTATTTAGAATCGTAGGAACAATTTGACGTATCACGCACGCTTTGTCGGTTTCGGGCTTTGTTTTATTTTTATTTAAACGAACGTACGATGCGTTTTGTTGCATTCGGGCGATAGTATAGCGGACGTACCTACTACGTACGTTCGTATAGGTACTTTGGGCGGTTAATACGGAAAATTAATTAAGTAAATAGACAGGTCATTTGAAAAGTATTACAAATACAAAATTTTACTTTTAAGTTTTACAAAATATATGGTATTATTGCAGTATAGGAACCTCTTCTAGATTGTTGATTTTTTAACGTCACCACGCTGATTCCGAATCTGCAATAATATTTATTCGGTCTCAATAAATAAGATATAGGCATTCGAAAAAGCGCTAAACCCATACATTTCGGTAGGTTAAGTTTTTTTTTAATTATAATGCATAAACACCTATTTGGCGGTAGGTTAGATTAGTTTTTTTAAAACAACCTTAAAAACTGAGTAAGAAAAAAACTTTCTTTTTTTTTTGTATATAAATTTAGTCTTGAAATTTTACACGTCCGAAGCTTTTTTCTTTCACATTTAGCATTACAATGATCGAGTCTAGTAGTATGTCTTTATTTTTTCAATTTCTGAGAAAGGTTCCTATACTGCAATAATTCCAAATATATATATTAGGTACCTACGTCATTTTATTGCAATTCAAGCATTTTTCCTAATGGTCCGATTTAATTATATTTAATTTCGTCTTTATCGGCAATTAAACTTAATTACTCGCGTGTTTTTGTAGATTACTACACTCAATTGCCGTGAAACGCGGCAATTGTCTCTCATGACTGACATCCCCATGTTGGAAGATATACAATATTTATTCATCGCCCGAAATAAAGATAGATTCGGCAACACCGCATCGCTCCTCGGTCTCCCAGCAGCAGCATCGGCCGCCCTCCTTATCCCAGAAACGAACCCAACAAACATCATTCATCAATAAGACATTTAAAATCAGCTCTGCACATTTTACGATCGCTATAAACAAACAATCGTTTGTTTTTGTTTCTACGAGAACGGCGGGAAACGCGGAAACTAGTAAATGTCAAACTCATTGATATATCCGCTGATTTCAAAACAACGCCATTCCTACTCGATTTTTTTAAAGTTTTTCACTAAAACACGTTAGGTTTGGATAATGGAACTATTAATAAATATGTTTTGGGCTGTTTTTTCACGGCCGCGCGATGTTTACTACAGCCGACTCGCTCAGACGCGAAGCGCATCATACAAGGAGAGCGAGACGGCGCCACCCGCGCAGAATATCGACACACTCGTACGGGATTTTGCATAGAAAAATAAATGAATACTCACAGGATAATACATCCCCTGCGGCGGCAGAAAGAAAGCCCCTGAGCCCCACAGTTTGATGCCTTTCCGTTGACTAGTGACACATAAAAGATGCACGTTCTTCACAAACGTGCGAGGGATCCGCTCCCTGGGGCGAATGTACGCAACTCGAACGGTATCACAATCTGGAGCGAATCCAGGCCCGCGTCTCACGTCACTGTGCACAGCCACAATTCACAAAACAAAATGAAAAATCCGTCCGTCTGGGTATCACAAAACAAATTTTTAGGTTAGGCATGCGTTCAATAACCGAGCCCGCCCGACCAATCGTGCGAACGCGCGGCGGCGTTCGGTGCTTCTGACGAACGGGGGAACCGTCAGCCGCTAGAGACGTGACCAGTACGGTAACAATTATCGCTAACCAACGAAATCGAGTGTTTTTCAATCGAATAACAAATTCAACTTATTTTATTTTAATTTTCAGATTTTGATGACACGATATGCTTTGAAATAAACTGAATCTTACGAGATTACATAAACATGCTAAAAATGCTAGTTCTCTTTTATTATATCATGAAAGATTTTCTGCACTAGGAAATGACAAATCAAGTCCATGGATTTAGAGGAGGGGTATGGGGGGGGGGGGGGTAACGAATTCTGTGAAAAATCTAAATTTTTTCTGCGTACTCCATAACGCATATATGCATCTGTTGTAGCTTAATATCTGAAAAATCTGTTTCCCATACACAATGCATGAATGTTAAATCATGTTTATCTGTAAACTTTGTTTTGTTGTTTGGGAGATGAGCAAGTTGATGTACTCATGTAGCCATAGATCTGAGAGTTATTAGTATTATATTAATAGTTCCTACACTAAATGAACTATTTTTGATTGTTTGAAACAAAACCAATTACTTAGTAATTGCGTTTTTAAATTTTTAATTCCGTTATCGAAGAGTCGTAATAAAGGGCATATATGGTTATCAGTCCTTTTCCTTCCTTCTTGGCGTTAAAACTGGTGTCCTACAAGGGTTCATTTTAGGACCAATCTTGTTTCCACTTTTCATCTCGATATTACATATACATTCCAGCACTGTAATTACCACTTGTATGCGGAGGGTTCCCAACTTTTGCATCAAATCAACGCTGATGGCGCCGGTTTTGCTATTAGCAACATCAACCAATACTTAGAGAGACTATCTGCTTGGTCGAATCAGCGTGGACTAAAAATTAATCATTCTACATTTTTAATATCACTATTGGCGTGAAACCAGCAAGTTAAGTTCCTACGACCCGAAACGTTGGTATGTTCTTTGACTCGAATCTTTGATTCGAGGAACATTCTCCCGACTCAGAGCTCTGTACAGAATGCGGGACTGCCCCAGCGCCAAGGTAAGAATTATCGCGGTGGACGCATTAATCATCTCCATTTTGGACTAAGGAGATTGCATGTTTGACCCGTGTCCGTATGGGAAAACAACGGAGACTAAAGAGTTTACACAGTGCCTGCGATTGGTTCTGTTTCGCTATCCCTTCTCGACACCATGTCTCCCATTTCTTCTCGCGGGCATCTTCACTCAACATAAGAGAACGTCGGCAACTCCACCTTACTTAGGTTGTGCTGTGCAAAGAATCTCGCTACATTTATTCTAGAATTTTCTGCTGGCGCAAAGTTCACTCGCATCTGACCCATGCGTGCCGGGCTATTGCCGACTTATTGTTCTATTGTTTCTACAACATAACATTAATATTATTTTAACGAAATATTGATTTTGTGGGTTGTATCGATCTTACCTTGTGGTTTTCTATTATTTGCAACATTTGAACTAATAAATATCTAGACCATAAGAATAATAAATATCTAGACCATAAGAAACATAGTAAGGGCTGCAATCTATTATTTTTCACGAATTTGGAGGCATTTGAATACTTCTACTTGTTGATGTTATTTGAATACTTCTATGGATTCTTCAGTTACATTGAGGAGATACATATCTAATCTGAAAAATATGTGTGTGTGTATTATAAATTGTCATAGTATGTATAATACAATATTAGGTATACATATCGTCATTGTAAGTTAAATATGAAAGTGAAGCGATGAAAGGTCAATATATAATCATACGAAATTATTCAGAAAAAATATTCTTTAAAGCGGTCTTCATTATATTTGTATTGTGTAAACTAAGTCTACTATAAAAAATAGACAATAATATCTCTTGTCACCTGTAGTAAATGAGAATTTTTCACGTCTTATGATGCAGTACTAAAGATGGTTGACGCATTTAGCTGTTTGTATTCATGTTATGAGCCGGCTCTCAAATATCATTAAAACGACTAACGCTAATAATAACCAGTCCTGTCAGTATTGATTTTTTTCCGCAAAAGGCAATCATATCGCATGCATTTGGCTCGATTTTAAAATCAAAGTACATCTCTAGTCGCGGCGTGTTTCCCAGACAGCCGAGAGAAAGAGAGGGACAAAGGCGGCCGACAGAGAGGGTGAGCATCGCTGCGCGCCAGACGACGACGTAGCGAAATATTGAATTGTGGCGTGCTTTTGAAAACGGCGTCTGAATATTTCAAAATGGCGGCTACCGTTTCACATGACAAATTAACATTTTATTTACTGAGTAGCGTTTAAACACCAATAAAACAATCGCACAAAAATTTACATCACATGAAAATCGTAACCAAGCCGATAATGTTGAAATTATACTTAAATTTTGAATACTGGTGCCTAACAGATTGTGGTGCCTAACAGATTTGTTATAATTAAAAAAATAATTACAGAAGCATTTAAAATGTTTTATTCGTTTCCATTTGTTATTCCATATTATTTTCTTAGCTTTTAAACGTGGGTTGCCATCTAGCGGACAAAATGTTAACTTCTACCGACGCTCGTATCATGGCGGCCGCCGTTGCTTGCATTAACAACTGCTATAAAACAAGAACGGAAGATGGCGCTGCTTAGCATTGCAGTTGCGAATAAAAACTAATAAAATTTCCTGCACTGAATTAGCATTAAAAAGCAATTTCAAGTGAAAAATTAAACGGAGTGTTTAAAAATTAAACGAATTTGTCAAGATACTTTCGAAGTAATTTGAAAGTAATTAATTTTAACGAAAGTATTTTTTTCCGGCGGGCAATAATAAAATTATGAAACTCCATTAGGGACGACTCGGCTGCAAATGACACCGATTGTGTGCTAAATTGACTGTCCCCTAAAATTATTTTTTAAATATTTAGACATCGCTGTCTAGTAGGAAGTTGAAGAAGTAGCTGCTGCGAATTAATTTCGCTATCCGCCTATGGAGAGCAGTGTCAATGACTTTATTTTTTTTTAAATTGCGGAAAACTATAATGTTATTCTTATCTGCGAGTTCAAATTAGCATTATGACCTGTCCAAAACCTATTAAAATTTGGCTTGCCGCATATTTGTTGTTGATCGCCAACGTGGCGTAAATATAGAATTAGTTTGAGAATGAAGTATGTTTTACTTAATTTGATTTGGGTTTTGGTGATTGTGGACGCGAAGAGGAGTGGACCATGTGCAAATTTAGCGATAGTTGATGGAAAATATTATATTAATCAACTTTTAGTGAGTGCTCGAGGATTTCCAGCGCGTTTATCCATTGATTGGCGTACTGGGAACGTGTTTTTTGTTTATTATGTTGAGTCTACGCCGCTTTCTAAAAAGCTTTTTGTTATAAGGAACGGAGAATGTTCGATGCGGGAAATCAAAGGTTTAATGTTTTGTAAATAAATCGTATTTGATAAAATGATATGATTTGGATATTTCTTTTTTCAGATGTTGCAGGCAGCGGAGTTTCAACAACAGTTGACCAGCGAAATGGAATAGTATATCTATTGTCAGAAACAGCGATATACGTCTACAACGACAAAGGAATATCGGCAGAACTATTCGCTTCGAATATCACGAATTTCAACCATTTAGCCGTGGGCGACAACGGCACGAACATATATCTCGTCAAAAAAGACAATTTCAAAGTTTACAAATTGACGATTGGCGAAGAGCGTTTCGACGAGTTCAATTTGATAGCCAAAGGCGAAGATCTAACGATAGACGCCGAGAATAACTTCTATTTTAAGGCTGACGGTGGCTCTTTCATCATCAAAAGCGGAACGTGTAAAATTAAACCTATAAAAGTGCTCCCCAAGAATAGAGTTATAGCTTTTTTTGTTGATAAGCACGATAACGCATGGGCCGTTGCTAAAAATGGCGGTCTTTACGAGATCGATAAAGCGTATGGATATTCTGGAGTGATCGGATATTTGGGGTACTCTAGTGTTACCACTTTTGGGTTTGACTGTGAGGACAATGTTTTAATTGGACTGCCAGGTGGAATAACTAAGTTTCATAGGAAAGAAACAAATCCTTGTGCATAAAATCTCATAACATAGGAAGACATTTCTGCCATCATTAGAAAAAGGTCGCAGCTGACATTTGAGCCAAGTTCTACTTAAATATTCAATTCAATTCATATCTTTATTTAGGAAATCACACAGTATTACAATGAATAATTACATTAACCCTTTAAGGACCACGGGACATACATAGGTGTCCTATAGATTCAAAACCATTTTATAAATTATGGAATACGAATAATTTATAAAAATATGTTTTCCATGTTATTGGAACATAATAATTTTAATATTAGAAAAAAAATATTGTTTAAAAACAAACCGCGTTTTTTTTAAATATCGCAAATGACTAAAACTTTGGTGATTTTAAATGAATATATAAAATATTTATGGCGACTTTTCCAATTTGATTTTTTTCTTTTAGAACCATTTTTAGTAGTACGTATGATTTCTGAGTTAAATAATAAAATAATCAAATTTTGGAAAAAGTATTACGTAACTTTGCACAGGGACACTTAAGTCCCATCAATTTATACAAAATCTATTGAACCAATATTCACAAAGTTTGACATACTTGTTATTTACATCACCCTTTAAAAGATTTATGTTTTAAAAAGCATCCATACTCTACCGCAAAACTTGTGGTCCTCAAAGGGTTAAAAAATACAGATTATTAAAAAATAAAACCGGTTACGGATTTCAATAAAATTACAGAGCTTACATAAAACGAAAATACCCAAAATTTCTCTAGTACATAATACTTAAGGGTGTGTGTGTGAGTATGTTGAGTGTGTTGAGTGTGAGGGTGTGCAGTGTGAGCGTAAGCGTAGCGTGAGCGTAGCGTGAGCGTAGCGTGAGCGTAGCGTGGGGTTTGCCTATCTAGAATGCCTGACTTAGTGTGTAAAAGTTCTTTTGTAAATATTATGTTGAGTTTATAACCTATTTAAAATATATTTGAATGCAGCAAAAAAACATGCATCTGTGGTTTTTTTTTATGATCGTTATTTCCAGGGATATACTAATGGAAAAGGCTATAAATGAAAATTATTTCATAGATTTATTAAGATGAAAAGATACATTCTACGTTTGCTTTGATGGACTAACTGAATTTATTCTATTTTTTCGAAAAGGATATAACACGGTTTTTTGACATTATAAATAGGATGGAAACGAATTTACCACGTGAAATTTGTAGCACCCGACGTTTCGGTGACGTTGCAGCCGCCGTTGTCCAGGGTAGACTGGACAACGGCGGCTGCAACGACATCGAAACGTCGGGTGCTACAAATTTCACGTGGTAAATTCGTTTCCATACTATTTATACGGATATATATAACACATACGTTTGAATGAAAAGACGTAAATGGCAATTATTCTGAGCATGTGCTTCATGTTTAATATTCTCATTGTAGCTGATAAATACTACAATTGATTAGAATAGGGTATGCAATGCCATATAACGTTTTGTAAACCGTTCTACGCCGGCGAAATGCAGGTGACCGTGAGCATAGTCCGGCCAAACTAATAGCATTTTATTTGGCAACCTATAATATTTATTTATTTATTAATTATGGCAATGTACAGCTTGTGTTACAAGCGTAACATGAAACGTAGTGAATAAAACTTAAACAACGAGGAATAAAACTTAAGTTAAAAACGAATAAACCCACACCAAGTTGTGTCATGCTTATATGTCATGATCGGTCCCATGCCGCCCTAAGTAATATCTTGTTGCATGGCGAACATTTTAGACATAGTAAATAGAAGGCCAAATGCAACACATGTTTAATAACATTGATAATGAATGGAAATTTATAAAGCACTGACTGATATAATACCCAATAATTATACCAATGATAACGAAAACATCATTTATTATAATTATTAATGCCATCTTGCGCATTTCATATGGGCTGATTAAATCACAGAATATTTGAGATTGATAGAGATAAAATGCGATCGAAGAGATAGAATGCGACTGAAGCATGTATATCAAATTAGAATTTGACATATTTATGTAAATAATGTTTAAATAATAAGAGTTTAAAAATTCGTTCGTTATTATATTATTATTTTATTTCTAGTTAGGATACCGTTTAGGCGTGTTTAGAACGCCATCTATAGTGCGCCGCCATACTTCCATACAACGAACGGCGCGATATTGAACACTAGAGAAAATTAATCAACACTTGGAACTAAGAGTGCTATTTACAAGTTGCGTTTCGTAGTAAAATTCTAGCTGCCAAAACGTACTAGGGTTGTCGATTGGTGTGGTTTAACGATTGGTCGTTCTATCTCCCTGGAATGAGCGCAGAAGACTTGGACAAAAACAGTCCACCGTCAAGCTCCGCCACAAACCCGTAAGAGGCGAGATAGCCAGGAGTGTTACCCAGCGGGCTTACACTTACGCCCTTACTTCCAATTGCGACCAGATTACTCCAGTCTCTCGATTGGTTACGAGTTCGAGGTCGCTTGCGCGGTCCTCTTCCTTGAGAAGCGGTGAAACGGTGTATACCGATTCTATCGCGGACCACGGCATTCTTTGCCCGGCTGTTCATCCAGGATCGGGTAGCCGATGGTCGTTTCGAGAGCAGTCGCCGTAAGGTCCGCGACCACCCCCGCTCTATAGGAAACAGTACTGCTTCCAGACTCCCCCGACTGTTAGTCAGAGTGGGGGAGTCTACCTAACAGTGGGGGCTAACGGGCCCATGATGAGTTGGCCACGATGACCCATGTGTCCAGGGTCGGTCACACTCACGGGTCAACACCCATCCGACGGCCTCCTCGCATGGGGTGCGAGTCCTGGGTAGGACACTGGGTCAACCAGTCTCCCCTGGGAATCAAACCTCTGGCGCCCCTGGACGGTCTGCGCACCGTGCGGGGTTTGCTCCAATCGGTTGTGCTCTCCGACTAACAGTCGGGGGAGTCTGGGAACTGTACTGTTTCCTATAGAGCGGGGGTGGTTGCGTACCTTATGGCGACTGCTCTGGAATTGACCATTGGCCATCCGATCCCGGGTAAGAGGCGGGCAAAGGACGCCTTGGTCCGCGAAGATTGTACGGTCTGCGCACCGTGCGGGGTTTGCTCCAATCGGTTGTGCTCTCCGTTTCACCGCTTCATAAGGGAGAGGACCGCGCAAGCGACCTCGAACTCGGTACCAATCGAGAGACTGGAGAAATCTAGTCACAATTGGAAGTGAGGGCGCGAGTATCTCGAGCCCGCCGGGTTTACTCCTGGCTAACTCGCGGTAAGGCGTTGGACTCTCACGGGTTGTTGACGTAGCTGGACGTAGAATGTACTGTCCAAAGTCTCTACGTTCACTGCAGGGCGATAGAACGACTAATCGTTAAAACGTCCTGTGGTGACGGGCTCGCCCGTTGTAGTTGACACCGCAAGATGTTAGTCAGAGTGCGCAATCGATTGGCTTATGCCGCACGGTGCGCAGACCGTCCAGGAGCGCCAGAAGTTTGATTCCTAGGGGAAACTAACCCTAAGGCCAGAGTCCTACCCAGGCTCGCACTTCATGCGTGGAGGCCGTCGGATGGGTGTTGACCCGTGAGTGTGACCAACCCTGAACAGAATGGGTCTTCGTGGCCAACTCAGCAAGGGCCCATTAACTCCCTATAGTCCCTATAGACTCCCCGCCAAAACGTACTATGGCATTGGGCAATCTAATAGCAGTAATAGCCTATATAATCAATGATATCACGATGAATTGACTTCGGTAACTTATCGCTTACGCCCTCTACTTAGTATTTGATGTTTAGAGGGTAGGGCAGCGGTGTGTGCGCATGATTTTTTTTATCAGTGGCGCCTGTCACAATTTTAATACTACAAAGTTAGCGCGTAAATGGTTATCCACGTCTTTTTTGAATGGTTTTATATTTACGTTTCTTTTTTGCTAAATTGAAAAGGGAAAATTAAAATAATTTATAATGAAATAAATAAGATAACCATAAAATAAGATAAATGCTTTTCCTTGGCGGAGTCTAAAGTGGCGGAGTGACAAGTGATTACTAAGTGGCTCAAGCAGAAAAATAGAAGTGCAAAGTAATGATAAATCAGATTCTGATGTAGGCTATATATTTGCTATATTTGACACTTGATAATATATCTATGTACTTTACTATATTTAAAACAAATTATTATGATCGTACTAAATAGTTAGATTTAAAATTTAAGGCTACTATTAGTAATCATATTATAAAACCTTTTTACCATTATTTATTTATTGGTCATTTTATTTGATTACTGATTAATATATGTATTTATGTATTTATTTACTTATTTATATATTTAATATTAGGCGGTTAGTTATTCATTTAAATAAATCTCTTTTAGTTTTTATGGATGAATGAACCATTTGAACGATTAAAAAAAAGATAAAATTGAAGTCCCTATATTTTTATTACTATTATTACCACAGAACCGATTTAAAATCTAGTGTGGTGACAAAATCCACACAAATACTTTCTATAAGTTAGACGAGTTCTACAGCTGTACTCAATCGTTTGTAGTCTAGTACGTATTGTATGTACGTACGTACGTATTGTATGTACGTATCGCATTTGTAGGTACGAGCATATTAGATTTACACAGCCTAGGGAATAAATGCTATTTTCAAAAATAAATGTTTATTTTATATACGCTTCAGGCTGTTTAGCTTTTAAGTTGATTTTTGAAACGGTATTATTTCAACATTTTTGTTGGCATTTAATTAGTGGGTGATTGTACACATTTTGTTTCTAATTTATTTTTGTTTTTTATTTGTATTGTTAAGTTTTCTAAAAAATGAGATTATTTCTGTTTCTTATTGTGGTGTCTTTTAATTTTACATTATTGCCATTATTTTATAAAATATTTTTTTTTGCTATGTTATTCCATTTGACATTTATGACTTTATCTAATATCCTAATATCATTGGTTACACTTATAATCAATGTTAATCCTCCAGGACAATAATCAACTCCTTCTTAGAAAAAAAATATCTAAAACCGCGATTTCTGCATCTCAAATTCTATGGCTTCGAAGGGGGAGTGAATTAGTGATAAGGTGAACGCTCACATGTGGCAAGACAGCTGTCCTAAACCTACTACAGCCGGTCGTTAGTCCAGAATCCACTGCTCACCCCCCAGAAGTGTAATAATACTATATGATGGGCACGACTAAGGTCAGTGAATTCCATGGCAGCTCCGTTTGTATTTTATTGTATTTTATTTATTTTACGATTTCAACAGATTATTTATCTACCTATTTGATTGAACTAAAAATGATTATGATTATGATTATAAAAATGTCAACAAATCAGCATTAAAAAAAAATGTTGTAGAAGTATTATTATTTATACTCTTTTCTTTTGCCAAAATCTATTACTTATATTGGAAAACTTTATATAAAAAATAAAATAGGAAAAGCAAGTCTTCACAGTTATCACAAAGCTAAAATTGTTTTCTCCAGTATGGTTCTTTGACATATGCGCCCTTTTTATATGTCGGCAGTTTCGTTATTTTACTTTATGCTTTTTTTTGCCATCTTGTCATTTGCGCGTATACACCGTTCGTCAAAGCGTAACACTCGACGATTTTCATTGCTGTATGACTTGAAAACGAAGCTTTCAAAGCGTTGGCGTCGTCCCCGTTTCTGCACTTTGATTCGAAAGGCTTTGCTCTGCATTCACTTGGCATAGTGGAGAACAAAGTGCGGCGCTGGAGCGCCTTTCCTAGAGTCTTGTGATGAACGTCTTTTCATTTGTTTGCTTGGTTTGCCTTCCCTTTTTAACTGAGAAATGACTCTGCTCGCTTGTGATATTAATATCTCCTATATACCTCAGTCAAATTAGATTCCAACCTTGCATTAATTCAAAACCGTGATTTGGTTTTTCTTGTGGATTCTGCACCTAAACAAAACACTTACATTGAAAATTTCAATAAATCGTATGTGTGAGTTACTAGAAATATAGATTTTTAAAATATATAAATTGCTTTTAATATGATTACAGTGTTATCTGTGTTTTATGTATTGATTAGGTACGCTGAAGACTCATAATTATGACTTACTACGACAATTGAGGCCATAAGGGATTGCTCAATGCCATACTGCGTTTTGACAGCTGGAATTTTACTACGAAACGCAAAGTGTAGATGGCACTCATAGTTCCAAACATTGATTAATCTTCTCTTATGCGTTCCGTATTTTCGTTCTAACACGCCGTTACGGCATGATATCTCGAAATAAAATAATAATATAATATCGAACTATTTTTAAAACCATAGCTCTTATTATTTTGATATTAATGACATAAATATGTCAATTTTAATACTGGTATACAGGTTTCAATACGCAATAATGTCGAACTTTGAAATTGAGAATTACTAATATATGTCATTCTATCTGTCCGTATTATATCAGCCTGTATAAAAAAATGTAATAGATAGCAGTAATAATTGAATGTTATTATTATCATTGGCTAAATTATTGTTTTTCTTTTATAATCAATAGGTTTTTCATAAAAAACACATTCATTACCAATGTTATTATAGATGGTCAAATAATTTGCTATTAGTTTGGCCGTCAATGCTATCAGCGTCACATGCATTTCGCCGTTGCAGAAAGGTTGCCAAATCGTACTATGGAGTTGATCAATTTATTACCATTATAATCAATGCTGTGACGTTGCACAATCGGGGATGCGCCATACTCCGCCGAATATGAATATCTAGCGATACAGATGCGACAAATTTAGTACACTGTCCAAAATTTAAAACAAAAAATGTTAGCCAAGTCAACAAATTAGAAGCAACTTGTGACTTTACCCTAATATTGAAAATATCGAACGATCTCATTAATCCCGGATG